>CM053624.1:251048631-251136623 GCA_028646595.1 Phalanger gymnotis | reverse complement strand
GAGCCCTGCTTCCCTCTGCCACTTTGTGGGTTCTGCAGCTCTAAAATTGGTTCAGAGCCATTGTTTTATAGGTTTTTGGAGGAACTTGGTGGGGAGCTCACGCCAGTCACTGCTTCCCAGCCGCCATCTTGGCTCCACCCCCCATACTAGCTTTTTAAACTAGCATAAATCTCCTTAATGTGACCACCATTATACACTACTTATAGGAAAGAAGGAAAGATATTCCAGATACTTTGCTAAGTGTTTTACAAGTGTTATCTCATTTGATCCTCACAACAACCCTTAGAGATAGGTGTTATTATTATCCCTATTTTACAGTTGAGGAAACCGAGGCAGATAGTGATTATATGACTTCCCTAGGGTCATACAGCTAGTGAAGCCTTATTACCAGGCTGAGGGCTCTGGATAGAAATGTCTTTGGGGGTGTGAGAGCCTTTACCACTTTCCATTGGTGTACCCATGGTTTATCTCCTTTCTTGGACCTAAGATTAATTTCCTAATACTATGAAGCATTCAGTTTCAGGGCTTTTCTCTTAATCACTAAGGTCCTCTTTTACTAGCTCTTCAGGGGAAGGTTCTACATGATGAGGTTTAAAAAAAATGATAAGATAAGAAACCATTTTTAGGGGTGCCTAAGACCCTAAAACACCAACACGCTGGGTCCTGCCAAACGAATTCGATTCAAGCCTTCTCAGCCAAGGAAAAAGACAAAGTTTATTAAAGATTCACCATAATGGGTAGTGTTTGGAAATCTCACCATTTGTGACACTTGTTTTCACAAGGGCCAGATTCAATATACTGAGCTAGATTGAATCTGAGCACCTTCATGGAGGCAAGATGAGACATATACAGAAAGATTGTGGGAGGGATTGAGGGGTGATCAAGTAGTCTGGGGTGACTAGAGTAGGGGTTTAGGGAGGGTCTTGAAGAGGAGTCTAAGGAGGATCTTGATGGGACTGGGGTGATAGAGGTTAGGACTCCAAGAAACAAGAGAATGGGATTTTGATGGGATCAAGGGTGGGAAGCAGCTGGACAACAGAGGGCTAGGCCAGGTAGAGATTTGGGCCTAGTGACAAGGAAAGGCTTATGGCCTGGGGCGAGGACCAGATCTAGTGGGAAGATTCAAGGAGAGTTCAAGGGGTCTATCAGAGACTGTACCCCATCAGGTTCAAGGGGGTTGAACCCCCTTCATACGGGTTCCCCTCCCCAAGTTTCTAGGACCCTGTAGACTTCAAAGGCTTTTGGTCTTACTAATGGATGGATGGGTTTTGTTCTTTCATTTGTCATCAAAAAGCACATTAGGACTGACTTGCCCTTATTTACAAAGGGCTTGGGTTTTTTGTGTTTTTTTCTCCACATTTGACTTACTGGCTTTCCAACTCAGGAGGAGAAGCTTCCTTGAATCATAGGCTTCCCAGCATTTTTGGGTTACAGATTCATTTGGGATCATGTGACTAAGGCTATTTGACTTTGGGAAGTTATACTAGACATCCGCTGATTTTTCTTAACACTAGATACCTACTCCAACTGGTTTCTCTTAACACTTGAAGCTCCATGACTTACCTGATTGAGAAGCTCGTATGATATAGATAAGAACATTGGCTAATCGTTTTCACCAAAAAAACAACCCAACCCTTCAGAGGTAGGTGCTATTATTATCCCTGTTTTCCAGGGATAATAATATATAATATGAGATAACTGAGGCAGATGGAGGTCATGTGACTTCCCCAGCATCACACAGCTAGTAAGTGACTGAGGTCATATTTGACCTCAGGTCTTCCTGACTCTAAGCCTAGCATTCTATCCAATGGGCTACCTAGCTGTCTGCCATACTCATTGGTATAGCAATTTATGCTCTCAGAGTGCTTTCCCATTTATCATTGTATATGGTCTCCATATCAATCCTGGGAGGAAGATAAAGTTGGTATTATAATTTTTTTCTGATACCTAAGGAAGGAAAAAGCCAGAGAGATGAGACGCCTTGTAGATGGTTACATCGACATCCAGTACATGCATGTACTGGAGCTGGCTCAGATCAGCTCTAGTCGATTGTTAAATTTCTATTGTTAGTATTTATGCCTCAGAAATCAGCAAAAGTTACACATCAGGGCTTAATTTATTGCTTTGTTGATTTCTAGACTTAAGAGAGTGAGGGAGAAAATGTTAATAATGTAGATTAAAATTACTAGTGTATGGCAATAATTATTGTTATACTGTGTTATCAAAATGCTTATTTTATTCCATAAATTTAAAATATAATAAATAAAAATTAAAAAAAAGAAAGTCTTAGTTCAGCTCAAGGACTTCTTGTGTAAAGAGGCCTCTCTTGATTCTTCCAATTGGTAGCACTGTGTCCTATCTATAATGAAGTTGTATTTATTTTGCATGTTTTTTGTGATTACTTATCTAAATACTTGTTACCTTCTCTGATGAATGTTCCTTGAGGGTAGGAACAGTTTTATTTTTGTCTTTGTGATCTAAGCACTTAACATGTTTCCTAGCCCATGGAAACCAGTTAATAAAGGCCTGGTGAATTGAACTGAAAAAAAAAATCAGTAGTGTGTCAAACATACTTCTTTTTTTTCTTTATTAGTTAGACATTCACCAGCACACCCCTGGTTAAATGAGTGACAGAATCTGAACTGCACCTAAAGTCTTGATTACTGGGCCAAGGATATTTCTACTGTAGTTTGCTTAGGTCCCATTCAGTGCCTTGGAACAATTCAGCAAATCAAAGCTAGATGAGCCTTTGCTGTAGTTATGGGATGGATGATAGGTTTCCTTTCCTTTGGGAAAGAGAAAAATTTGGAATCTTTCCTATTTCTAAAGGCTACTCAGTTTCTGTTGTGTGTATAGATTTTAGGCTTTAAAGTTATGCTAAACAAAGGAATCTGTATTTGATCCTAGATGCAATATCGAATCACAATGACAGGTACTGGCTCATGCTGAGGCCTTTACCTCTTACCCCAAAAGAATTTGAGTTCCATTGGTCTATAATCCCTGGAAAATTCCACCTTGAAATCTCCTTGAATCTTCCCACTAGATCTGGCCCTTAGTTTGAAGCCATAAACTTTTTATTATTACTGTGCCCAAATCTCTATTACCCTTAACCTAGCCTAGCCCTCCATTGTCTGTTATCTCCAGATTGCCTCTGGCTACTTCTCACCCTTGATCCTATCAAAATCCCATTCTCTTGGCTCTTGGTGTCTGACCTCTAGTCACTCCAGCTACTGGGTATTCCCATCAAGATCCTCCCTAAACCCCTCCTCTAGTTACCCGAGACTACTAGGCCAACCCTAGATCCCTCCCACAATCTTTCTGTATATAAGACCCATCTCTTTACATGAAGGTGCTTTCTTGATTCCTCAAGAGTCTAGCCAATGCTAAGATTTCTTAAGAGTCTTGCCAATATGGCGGACTTTTAATAAACTTTGTTTTTCTTTAACTGAAAGAAGGGTTGGGTCAAATTCATTTGGGCAGCACCTGGCATGTCAGTATTTTGGAGTCCCTCAACATTTTGGTTCCCTTACTGGGAAGCACCGGGGCCATGGTGGTGAGAGTGCCAAACCAAGCACGCCTAAACCTCAATAATCAGAGCTTTTTGAGCAGACAAATGATGTGGTTAGACTTGCTCTTCAGAGACCCTATCTTGGCAGCTGCATGGAGAAGGATGAATCAGAGCCCCATACTCCAATAGCCTTCCCACCCTGGAAGATATCTTGGTCTCTGCAGCCTTCACATTCTGGAAGAACCCTCTTCCTCTACAGCTCCTTTCTCTAACTGGTAAGTTCCTCCTGGAATCTCCATTTTAAGGAAGGTCCAAGGCTTGCCATGAACACTCTGCCATTCCCCTATTAGAATATTAACTCCTTGAAGACAGAGACTGTATATTTCTTTGCTTCTATTTGTATTTCCAGCACTTTACTTAGCACAGCACTTGATACAGACTAAGCATTTAGTAATGCTTTTTGACTTGTCTCAACAACTCAGTGTGGTTGCCAGGCCTGTATAAGTAACTGACTTGGAATAGGGGGCCACCCAACTACTTGAGCTTGGGATAGAGATGAAAGGAAACCTACAATCTCCCCCTCACTAATATTTAGAATCCCTTGTATAAAAAAGCCCATGAAATATAATTTAATGTTAATTTATTGTTTTATTTTTTTAAATAAATTTTATTGATTTTTTTGTTTCTATATCACCTGATTTTTTCCTACATTTCTCCTCTTCCCCCTTCCTAGAGAGCTATCCCTTATAACTTTTAAAGAAAAAAATAAAAAGAGGAAGAAAAGAAAAAAATCAGCAAAATGGACCAATACATTGAAAAAATATGTCAATATATTTAATGTTACATACCTGTGGACCCTCTCCCGCATCTACCTACCTTTATAAAAGAATCAAAGGAAGTATCTTACAAAGTTTCCTGTACCTAGGTTTGCCCCACTGACTAGGTGTTAGAAGAACCACCTTGGGGACTTAAAGTTAAGCTAAGGTTGGAGAATTTGGGTTTATGTGGTAAGCAATAGGCAGCTGGGTGGTGTAGTAGATAGAGTGTTGGACCTGGAGTCAGGAAGACTCATCTTTGTGGGTTCAAATGTTGGGCCCTCTAGACTCAGAGTGAATGTCAATAGTAACTGTTTCTCTTTTGGCCAGCAACCCTGAGGGTCTTCCCCTCCCAGCTGGATTTAAAAGGGGCCATTCCATGACTCATTTCTTAAAGAGGCCTATTCACTGAATGGGCATTACCTCACTCAAAATGAGAACCTGAAAAGACCTTAGTTTAAAAGGGTCAAGGTTTCCCATTGAATCCTGGGCCATCTCCAGTCATCCTGAAGACCATCTGGCCACTGGACCCAGATAGCTCTGGAGGAGAAAGTGAGGCTGGTGACCCTGCTCACTCAAATCAAAGTCAACTGCAAGTCATATCATCATTTCCCTGATATCATGGTCCTCTTCAAAAATGAAAGACAAACACAACAACCTGGCCTCAGATACTTACTAGCTGTGTGACCCTGGGCAAGTCACATAACCCTGTTTGCCTCTGTTTCCTCATCTGTAAAATGAGTTGGAGAAGGAAATTGAAAACCACTCCAACATTTTTACCCAGAAAACCCCCAAGGGGGGTATACAAAGAGTTGCATATGAGTGAAAATTGAATAGCAACAACAGCCTATTCAGTTTCTGGGGCTAAAATGGCCCACAGGACCATCAGAATTATCATTAACAATGCAGCTCCCCTAGATCCACTTGTCCCAAGGAAGACAAAAAGCATTTACATATGCCACAGACAAAATGATTTGATGCCCATTAATCCACATCACAAAGATGATAGTTTTGCCTTCTTAAATGGCTGTTAATTATATTAATGCAGACAGGGCAGGTGAGAAATTGAAAGCCTTCTGACACTGAAGCTAAATCTTCAAAATCAAATGGCGACTCCTACGACAGTTGCCTTCTCAGGTCCTCCGCAGAGCTTCTCACACGTTTTCTCAAGGGAGATGATGTTATCCCCATGGAGGTAAAGTACATAAGGAGGGCTGCATCTCTTCCTGTCAAAACAGCAGCTAGGAGTAGGGCATTAAGCATAGCGCCTCCCTGGGCATCTTTAAAAGCCTTTCAGTTTCCTAGATGGAGTGGTGCCAGGACCAGGCCAGGAAAAAAAAAGCAAAATGATCCAAGAGCACGTGTGTTAGGGTGGTATCCAATCTACCTGGGGAGATTGCTGGAGACCTAAGGACTAGGACAATCTCAGCTACTACGTCACCTTGAGCAAGTGAAATAAAGTCCCCTCTTTGGGATTTGGAAATCCACTTGGAAATCCACTAATGTGGATCTGATAGGATTCCCTTATTAGAATATGAACTCCTTGAGGACAGAGACTATATATTTCTTTGCTTCTATTTGTATTTCCAGCACTTTACTTAGCACAGCACTTGGCACAGACTAAGCATTTAGTAATGCTTGTTGACTTGTCTCTACAGCCCAGTGTGGTTGCCAGCCCTATATAAGTAACTGACTAGGGACAGGGGGCCACCCAACTATTTGAGCTTGGGATAGAGAAGAAAGGAAACCAACGGTCTCCTCTTCCCTCATATTTAGAATCCTTTATATAAAAAACCTTTGAAATATAATTTAATGTTAATTTCTTGTTTACTTTTTTAAAATAAATTTTATTGATTTTTTTGCTTCTATACCACCTATATTTTTCCTGTATTTCTCCTCTTTCTTACTTGGAAAATAAGCAAACTAGACTAGGTGATCCCTAAAATTCTTTCTAGTTCTAATCTATGACTTTCTAACACTTTCAGCCTTCTCTATTTTTGCGGGGGTGTGTATCTACCTTGGCAGACAACATAGTGGCATGGGAAGAGTGATTGATGAATCTAAGCTCTACTACTTACTCTGAGACCTTGGGTGAATCACTTAGCCTCCTTGAGCTTCAATTTCCTCATGTGTAAAATGACCTCTAGAATCCTTTCCACTTCTAAATGCATTATCCTATGATATTCTTTCTCTACCTCCATTTTGGTCATTCAGCCTGCGATGGTGTAGGTCAATGTTTGTGGCCAAATTTGTTTTACTCAGTATAGGAATCTTTGAGTGAAGAATAACAGCACACTGAATGTTTGAGGTAGCAGCAAGGAAGTGTTCCTGGGAAGGTGAGTTACCTGTCCCTTTGAGATTCATCTGCATCTCCTACTTTCCCACTCACTCACCTTTATTTTTTACTGCAACCTCCCCTCACCCAGGTCCTTAGGGGAAAAGGTAGCTTTTTACCTCTTAGGATAGAATTGCTATTATAACCCTTCTTAGAACAAACAAGGAAGAACAGATAGCACACTGCAGAAGACCTGGGGGTTAGGGAGTATTGTGGCCTACCCTTTAAGAACAACCGATATATGAGTGGGGAAGAAGTTCCTGGACTTAGAGTCAGGAAGCCTGGGTTTGATTGTTTTACCTGGAGAATGGAAGATATAGAAGGAGACGTGATAACTGTCTTCAAGTATTTGAAAAACTGACATGTGGAAGAAGGATCAGACTTGTTCTGTTTGCCCCCAGAAGGAAGAATTAGGAACCATCAGCAGAAGATAGAGAGGCTGGTTTAGGCATTAAGCAAGGGAACACTTTTTAACAATTAGAGCCATAGAAAATGGGAATAGAATATCTTGGTAGGCAGTGAATTCCACTTCATTAGAGGTCTTCAGACAAAGGCTGTCAGGGATGTCATAGAAGGGATTTTATTCAGTTATGGGTTGGACTAAATGGTTTCTGAGATTCTATTCAACTTCAAGATTCTGCAATTCTGATTTTCAACTTTGACACTTACCAGCTGAACAAGCCCCCCCCCCTTTTTGTGCATCAGATGTATCCCCCTCCTCCTCCTCATCCTAAAACCACCATCATCACCACTAGCATTCCTATAGCTCTTGAAGCTTTGCAAAGCACATTATGTTTGTTATTTCATTTAATCGTATCTTTAAAAATGTGGAAAATATTTCACAACTTACCTCGCAGGGTGGGTGTGAGGAAGATGCTTTACAAATATCCTAGAAATGTGCTCTCAAAAATTAGGTTGTTCCATAGGTGCTCAGAGGATAGTACTTCACTACTGGTCCTTCTTGGTCAATGCTTTTTTTTTTTTTGCTTTAGAACATCTCTTTACCTCCACAGCAAAAGTTTTATATAAGATGTTCCATTCTTCCAGGCATATGTGCTCATAACTGATGTTTGAGTAATTAGAGGAAGGATGCTTGTATGGAAGAGGACATGGGAGATTGCGACTACAGTACTTAGAGAACCTGGTAGTGGATCCATGGTCATTGCTATGGCCTTGACTCTGGGTTGGGAGGTTGTCATACAATCACTTCCCTCTCTATCTCCAATTATCCATGTAGCTTAGATGAAGAAGCTAGTGTTTCATTTTCCCTTTTCAGGGAGACTTTGAAGTCTGAATAGTGGAGAGAATACTGAGATGGGGAGTCAGGAAATTTGGTTAAAAGCCTAACTCTGTCATTTACTGAGAACATGGGCAAGTTATTCTCTCTATGATTCAATGTCTTCAACTGTAAAATGAAAGAATTAGATTGGATAGCTCCCAAGGTCCTTTCTTGCTCTGACGTTCTGTCATTTCTTCTTGTGGATAATATAATAATACAATATAATCTATGATCCTTTCCATTCTTTTGAAATTTTCTTCTTTTAGTGATATCTTAAAAAATGATCCTTGAGTGTCTTTGAAAATAATATTGCTTATATTGTAAAGATGACCAACTGTGAAAGACTTAGCTACTCTGATCAAGACAATGATCTCAGATAATTCCAAAGACTCCATGATGAAAAATGCTATCCACATCCAGAGAGAGAACTAATGAACTCTGAATGGAGAATGAAACATATTTTAAAAAATTTCCTTATCTTTACTGTTTTAGTTTCTTTTGCAACATGGCTAATATGGAAATATATTTTGTGTAACCTCACATGTATAATTGAAATCAAATTGCTAGTCTTTTAAAGGAGGAGAGAGGGGGCAGAGCTAATCAGGAACTTCAAATTATAAAAAAAAAGACTTAAATTTTTTTTACATGTAGGGAAATATTTAACAAAATAATTTTTAAAAAGAAAATAATATTGTTTTAGGTCACAAGTAACCTCGAGAAAGGACACATCATGGAGAAGGATGAAATGACTTAGTATTTCTTGAAATTCGATGATTTCCCATTGGGAGAATGCTACTGAAATTAAAGGCATAGAGGGATTGGGTTACATAGATAAGGGGGCTCATGAAGCACACTCTTGTCTAGGCTAGACAAGAGCAGAAGATAATATTATTAATTGCATAATTAAGGTATCTAGATTAGCTCTGTGCAAGCCTAGGATGGAGGTATGTCTATGTCTGAGCATGAAGACAAAGAAGGAGGAAGACGGCTTCAAGGAAAACAAATTATCCCGGCACTAGTTTAAAAAAAGAGTTATTATAACAGGATGAAAGTAGAATGGAAGAGAAAATTATTAATTTTAACTTTGATTATTAGAGGAACATGACATCTAAAATTTGTTGGAAATTAACACAAGCCTAAGAGTCAATCCTCATTGGAAAAATGATCAACAAATATGAAAAAACACTCTCCTTTAAAATAAATATTTTATTTGCACTTTTTTGCTATCACAGTCATTTCTATTCTCCCTCTAGACTGAACCATCCCTAGTGATGAAGAAAAGCAATTAGGCAAAATAATCTAACATCATATACAGCATTCTGTACTAGTAGTCTTCTTTCTTTCTGCCATTGAAAGAAAGGATGTTTTGTTTTTTCTTCCCAGGGAATTCCTATCTGTTTTTCCATGATCAGAGATCAAATCTGAAGGTGATTTTTGAATTTGAATGGTTTTACCTATTGTGTAAAATAAATGGAAAAATATTTTTCAAAAGAAGGAATGTCAACTATAAGGCTTGCAGTCAGGAAGACCTTAGTTCAAATCCTGCATCAAACACTTATTAGTTGTATGATCCTCAGCAAGTCACTTAATCCTGTTTGCCTCAGTTGCTTCATTTGTAAAATGAGCTGGAGAAGGAAATGGCAAACCACTCCAGGATCTTCACCAAGAAAACCCCAAATGGAGTCATGAAGAGTTGGACATGACTGAAATGACTGAATAACACAATTTGAAAAATCATTCAAAATCACTTATAATCATGTAGCTGCAGAGTAAGTTGGCATTTCCAATTAGCAAAGATTATAAAAAGTGGGAAAATTTAGTGCTAGAACCACTATGAGAAGACAGGCATATGCTAGTTTACTATTGATGGAACTGTGAATTGGTCCAATGATTCTGGAAGATAAATTTGATTTATGCAAGGAAAGTTGTTTATACACTCTGACCTTGAAATCCAACTACTGGGATTATACCTCAACATTAAGCAAAGATCCACAAGTAAAAAATTCATAGCAACATTATATATGATTATATAAAGCTGAAACTATGTACCCACTGATTGATGGAAGATTAGCTGAACAAACTGTGATATATGAATGTAGCAGGATATTATTGTTCCACAAAGAATGATGAATATAGAGAATTCAATGGAGCATGGGGAGACTTGTATGAGGTGGTACAGAATGAACAAAACAGAGTCAGAAAAACAATGTGCACAATGACTCCAACAATACAAATGAAGACAACACTGGAAAGCAACAACACAGGTCAGATGCCAACAATGTTGACAGAATATTATCCAACTCAAAGCATCTACAAAACTGCAATGTGATGTGTACTATAAGTCCAATTATGCTACTGTGTGGTTTTACCAATACTATTTTTGGGGGATTGTTTGGGGGTTGGTGGGGAAGTATCTATTGTATCAAATCAAAATGCATCACTTTATAAAAAATGACAAAATTGTGTCTACCTCAGTCTAGATTTCTTCTGTATGTAATAGATCAAGTCCAACTCTTTTCCCAGTTACATCTTCTGGAGCGCCATTTCCACTTCTTCACATAGAACAGTGGGTGCTGTGATGGAGGAGTTCAATTGCGGTACTCCCACCATTATTGACCTTAATGACAGATTGCTATAGAAACACCGGCAGATCTATTCTACACGTGTCTCTTTGTTGTCCTTCTAGTTTCATCTATAATGCTCTTGGGATGATCTTGCTTAGCCAACTCAAGTCAGTTCTTTACCCATTACTATTCCTGCCTCTATTTAGCACAGAGTCGTTGCTAAATATTTCTTAAGTATTCATTTAATAATAATAATACTAGCTAGCATTTATATAGCCCTTTAGTACTTACAAAACACTTTATATATTTTATTGTATTTGATCTTCACACCAATTCTGCAGGTGATGTTATCATCCTATTTTACAGATGAAGAAAGTGAAGCACAGAGAATTCAAGTGACTTGCTTAGAGTCACACAGCTCACAGTTATCTGAACTCAGGTCTTCTTGATTCTTAGTGTCTCGCTCTACCCATTGAGTCACATATAGTGATGAAGTGTACACAATTGACTAAAATGTTAATGACTTATTGTCCCACCCCATTTATGGTTTTAACTCTTCCCCATTTGTATTTCTTTTATAAAACCTTATTATGTTCCATTCAAATATGTTTTTAAAAATTATGTTCTTAGCTTAGATTTTGTAACCTTCAAGGTCTTAAAAAGAAAGCCAATGCATCAGAAGCAGGTTATAAAGCAGTGGTTGCTAAGGGACCGTTTAATGTAAATCAACCCATGCACCCAAGTTCTGGTTTTAGATGGTCAGGTGAAGAGAGACTGTCCAGGTGTAGAAGGACAGTTATAACGGATTCACAGTGTTCCTGTAAAGATACACGACAGGTTTGTGATCCGTATTTTGGCAACCATGTAGATAAGTAAGACAGTTTCCTGGGCTAAGAGACAAGAAGAGTTAGGAAGGGAGAGTGCTGAGTAATGCTGACAGTGTGAGAAAGTCTGTCAGCTACAGTAAGAAACATTTCTTGCTAGGGAAGTTAAAACCCATAACACAAGTGAGGATATAGGGATTTTGACACCCGTGAAACTGCTAGAATCCCAGAATCATGTTTACAAAGTACTCTGGATTTCAAAGGTAAACATTTCTGAGTGAGATGAAGGGAGAATATTTATCTTAATCTGGGGAAAAGACACCCAAGTTCAATTAAGCAGTGATAGATAACTTGCTTTCTACAAAAGTAGGTGCTCAAGGCACTTTTGTTAGATGAATGAAAGGGTCCAGGGTTAGTGAGATAAGTCTGTAGGGATACTTAAGGGTTTGTATTTGCTCTAATTGGTGTTGTATCTTTTAAATTATTGTGATAAGCAATATGAATGAATGGTCATACTTACCTACTTTAATTAAAGTTCTATTCATTTTTTTTTAAAAGTGTAATTGAATAGAAAGCCATACTGCTTTTTTTCTCAAGACACTGGAAAAAAGTTTAGCTGTTTAGGCTATGAGACCAAAGACAAAGTACCAGCAGATGGTATAATCTAATTTTAGGCCAAGTACCTGGGAAGGAATAAACAGGTTTTTAAAGTTTGGCTTTATAATTCTGAATTTATACAGTGACACTTTCCAGGAGTGTTTTGAGCTTAACATAGGATAATTCCTTCACCCGAAGAAATAAATATATCTCTACTGTTGTGAATTTCATGTATTATCATAGATTGCAAGGGGGGGGGGTACTTGGGGGCCATGGAATGAGAAGTGATTTCTGTAGGGGGATGGAGTGATGTCCTATTTGACAGATTTCAAATCATTCTGTCTTCATATAAAGCCAGCCATGGACAAAATTATAAGTCCAAGGTGAACAAGACTCCTCAAGTTCCCAGCTGCCATGCCATGATAAATAACAGAATTCTAGATTTCAGAGCCATCTAATACAGTTTCCTTGTTGCATCAATCTCTTTTTATAACATTTGTGACAAGTGGTTCCCTCGCCTTCGAAAAAAAAAATCTACCACTTTCCTTTATGAGTGTTGAATAGTACATATTTTCTGGAAGGGATGCCTTGTCCTATGGCCTCTATTCACAACAAGTTAGGGTATATTAGGGTATATCTTTGAGAGCCTTCCTTTAGTTAACTTCCTCTCCAATCCATTCTCAGCATAGTTACCAAAGTGATTTCACAAATGTGAAGGTCTGACGGTGATACTCTTCTACTCAATAAATCCAATGGGTCACTATTGCTTCTAAGATCAACTAAATAAGTTCTTCTGTTTAGCTTTAGTCTTTCACAACATTGCCTCAGCCTACCTCTCCAGGTGTATTATATATATCTGACCTTCCTGCACTCTATAGTCTAGTGAAAGGGTTTTTTTTTCCCTTCTATTCCTCACACATCACTTCATCTCCCATCTCCTTTCTTGGCATTGGCTATCCCCAACGCTTGAAATGCACTCTCACCTTGACTGATTCTGAAGACCATGTTTCCATCAAAATTCTTTAAGCAACATCTACATGACATTTTTTTTTCTGACTCTTCACTTCTCCACCCAAGGTGTTAGTGGTTTCCTCCTTAAAAATTTCCCTAGTATTCTATATATGTTCATTTATGTATGTGTTTTCACCTCTAATAGAATGTAAGCTATTTAATGCCAGGGGCTGTTTCATTTTTTGACCCCCTGATATTTCATGAAATGGCTGGTACTTAGATGTTTAATGCTTGTTGATTGATTGATTGAAACTAGTGTATGAGTAGTTAGAGATCTTAGAGTGGATAGAAGCAGGGGAGTGTAAAGAATAAAGTGGATGTTCTTAGAAAGCATAGAAATATGGGAATTACTCATAGTAAAATGGGAGATTCCAATGTAATCTTTCCAACCATCACCAACTCCTTTTGTACCTTGTGAATGATTGGTTTGCTTTTCTTCCACTTAGAATAAACAAATAGCAGCATTCCTTCCTGGTTCTTGATTCTAAAGAAGCAAGGATCAGAGACCTACAGACTCTTAAAAATGGAAGAGACCTTACAGATCATCTAATCCAGGAATTCTTAATCTGTGGTCCATAGACTCTAAGGAGTCTGTGAATAGATTTCAGGGGGTCTATTAACTTGCATGGGAAAAAATACATAATTATTTTCACTAATCTCAAACTGAAATTTAGTGTTTCCTTCAATTATTTAAAAAGGTTATTCTGAGAAGGGCTCAGAATAGGCTTCACTACACTGCCAAAGGAGTTCATGAAACAACGAAAGGTTAAGGATGCTTCATCTAATCAAACCTTTTCATTTTACTGAGAAGGGGCCTGAGGCTTGGAAAGATCAGACAACTTGTTCAAGGTCAAACAAGTAATAAGTGACAAAGCCAGAATTTTGCCCTCAGGATCCTTGACTCCAAATTTAATGTTCTTTCCTCTCTTCCACCTTGACAAGGCATTTTTGTGGTTCTGTATTATCTGCCTAGTAAAGTGGAAACTCAATTATAATCCAGTTAAATTTACACCATTTACTCTGTATCACTGTTCTTGTTTGTCTCCCTCTAAGTCTCTGTGTCTCTCTTCCCTTCCCTCTTTTCTTCCGCCTCTTTCTGTCTGTCTCTTCTTTTCCCTGTTCCCTTTTATTTCTTTCTTTTCCTCTTTTTCTGTCTCCTTTTTGTCTCCTCTTCTCCTTTCTCTTTTTCTTTCCTCTCCCAGGGTTTTGTCTCCTTCTATCCCTTCATCAGATGACTTGTACTTGTAGGTAATTTTGAGAACCGATCACTCCCCAGAGCTTCCTGACACTTGCTGATCTTTTCTCCTAATGTCGCGAGTTTGTTTTTCAGCCCTTCTCTGATGGATGATTTGTGTCAGAACAGTGCAGTTTCTCCTGGAAACTCCCATTTTTCTTCCCAGCTGGTACTTTTTTGCAACACAGATTCCGAGGCAAGAGGGAAAAAAGAATTTCATGCAAATTGAAGGGAAAGGGAAAGATGCTTGGCATTCATAGAGCTTTTTCTCCCTTCAGCTGACACAAACACATGCCCAGAGACCTAATTACTACATGGATTATAGGATAGTTGATCTAAATTCAAGTGACCATTCCTTGTAAGGGTGCAGTAAGGCATCGAGTAATTACAACTTCAGCAGCCTTCTTGAACAGCGAGCTTCCATTTGTCACATTTCCTGGGAACTGCTATATTGTTGGAAGATAAGAGATAGATGATGTATGGTTCCTAATGAAATACATTATCTGCAATAGACTAATAGTACTAATTCTGCAGATGAAGTTCATCTGAACTGTCAACAGACTGGATAGAATTATGGGCTTCAGATGCCCAGGTTTAAGCTGTTTTGTGACCCACATTTTCTGTGAAACTTTCAATTTCCCTGAGAAATGTAGCTGTGTGGAGGCTAGAGTCAGATCTTCATGAATGATGGCTTCTTTCCCTCATTGTTCTTCGATCCTCATAATATCTGTGAATGCATTAGCCTCCAGAAGGTACAATGTAAGCTCTTTGGAGGTAGGGACTATATTGCTGGGCTATGTATACGTAGATGTTTATGTATATGTGTGTATATGTATGTATGTGTATACATACATATACATGTATATGATATATGTATGTGTGTGTATGTATATGTAACCCAGACTGGTGTCAGTCATGCCTAGTTTATCCAACATGGAACCTGTTACATCCCCTACCACATGGTGGGGGTAGCCTCCTTCATCTTTAAAACTGGTTATCCTCTTTTTATCATTTTTTCAGCTATTCTCTTTTCAGACACTCCTGTTTGTACAGACCAATGAGAGGAGAAGGACAACCCCTCCCCTCCTTTCCTCTCTTTTACCCTAGCTCTGAGAAACAGACCTGGAAATGTCTGTTTCCATTCTATGTTGTTTGTTCTCAGCTTCAAATGTTGGAGGTGAGCCTCACATCCTGAGTTGAAGCCATAATAACCTTGGAACCAGGACTGAAGGTAGAATGGTGCATCTAGCTAGTCTAGTGAGGAAACCCTGAGAGCTAAGGTACCTGACACTCTAGCCTGAGGTGGGTTTTAGACTTGGAGCTGAGACTGTATCTCATGGGAACTAGACTAAGCTAAGAACCTAATGGTTGCAAAGTGGGGAGGTAGATTATACCTCCCATATGTTGGGGGCAGAATAAGTTTGTCTATTTGCGATTATACTTTCTGAAGTAAATATTCCTTTGTAAAACATCCTATGACACATATGCATATGTATACATAAACACATGTGTATGTATGTATATATCCCCAGAGTGTAGCACATACTAATATGTGCCTGGCCCATAGTAGATACTTAATAAATGCCTATTAATTGATTGATTTGGAAGGGCTGACTTCTAATATTGCTAGGGGAAAACAACTCAGTGTAGTTGGTTTTCTTTCATAGAATTTTACAGCTCACCTCATTTTCCACTCCCAACTCTTCACCTTTAGTTTTTTTCATAGGGTTTCCTGATTTTTATTTTATTCTGTCTACCTATAATAGCCTGCTCTTGTCCTTAAGCTATGTCTATATGATATGAAAACAGCAGGACAATCCAGCCAGTTGCTCAAATAATTGCTCAATGTAATGGAAAAAAATTGAAAATGGTTGTTCTATGAATAGATTTTTAAAAAATTGAATTGATATATAATTAAAATGATCCTTCTGGGAGTTGCACAGACACAATCTTATCTTCTTTGGCTTATCTGCAGGTATATCTGAAAAGAGGCCTAGATTCTTAAAGTTGGAAGAAATCTCAGATATCAGTCTAGCTTTTACTCAAATCACAATTCCTATCCTGACAAAATAGACATCCGATGTCTATTTGACTTTCAGTGATAAGGAGCTTATTATTCCCTGAGGCAGTTCATTCCAACTTGGGTCTTTTCAAATTGTTAGAAAGTTTTTTCTTAAAGGAAAATTAGATCTGTCCCTATATCATATCTCCCCATTGGTGTTGGTTTTACCCGCTGGAGCCAGTAAGAATAAGTTTAGTCCCCTGGTAGATGATGGCCCTTTGATTAATTGAAGGCTACTGTCATGTTTCCCTAAGTCTTCTCTTCATGATATTGAATATTTACAGTTCTTCTTCTTTCAGTGGAACCTCATATGCTACTGCTTTGTGTACTTAAGTCATCTTCATTGCCTTCCATAGGTATGGTTCAATTTTTTGATGTCCCATATAAACTATGTCACTCAGAATTAGACACAAAATTCTAGATATGATCTGACCAGGTCAGAATAGAGTGGCATTATTGTCTCCTTTCATCTACACACTATACAAGAGTCAAGAATACTTGGGTCATCTGACTCCGACCTCTGGTTCTTGTTATTTTGTGACCCTGAGCAAGTCACTTAACTTCTTTGTGCCTCAGTTTCTTTATCTGAAAAAATGATGATAATAAAAGCACTTACCTCACAGGTTTGTTGTAAGGATCTAAGAAATTGATGCATGTAAAGTGCTTTACAATCTCAAAACTCTAGGTAAATGTGATCTATTATTAGGAGAGGCAGTATGGTGTAGTGGATAGAGAGCTGAGCTTGGAACCAAGTTCAAGTCCTGCTTTGGACACATACTAGCTATGTAACTCAATGCTAGTTGCTTAACTTCTCAGTGCTCTTGGAAAAGCAATTTTTTAGATTATAGCAATTTTTTTAGATTATAAGTTGTAGATAAAGTGCCACCCTACATTGATAGAGAATCTTCTCATTGGGAGTTCCCTATGCTAATGAGGTCCCTTTGCTAATCTCAGGTCCAGTCCTATCCTATTATCATCATCATCATTATTATTGTTATTACTATACAAGAATTAATTCAGATTGAGATCATATTAGCTAGTTTGGCAACTATACTGACTGACTTAATAAGTTGACTCATGCTCAGCTTGCTCATCTAGGCTTATGTAAAATATTTTTCTAGCACTTTGGGATTTGCTAAGCCCTTATTCTTCTGTTGACCAGAAAGATTATTGTTGAATTGCTTGAGCTGGCATGACTTCCTCTTCTAGAGGAGGTATGTATCCTTTCTGTAAAATATCCTTTTCCAATAATGGATTTTGCAAAAATAAAAGCAGCATAAATGAAATCATAAAAATGACATATGACTGGACAAAGAACTGAGTAACTCACGCAATGCAAGTAATGGATAAGATGAATAGCCTAAGTGATCATTGGTATCTAATGTGAAGATAAGTTGAGGAAAGGTCTTAACATATTGGATATCCTTCCTACCACTGTGCCCCATGGGGGATTTATGAAAAGACAGGGATGAGAGTTTAGTGGGACGAGAAAGCATGAATGGGTTAAAACCGTACTACTGGAGAGAGTACCCACATTAAGAAGGTCACAAATCCATTGAAATATTCTCTTTCTGTTAACCAAAAGAGTTTCTATCACTGATCCACAGGGAATACTCTGGGTGCCTTTGTATCTCTACAATTTCATTGTGTGTTCCACTGATGTTGGGTTGGATATTTCAGTGTGGTGTTCATTAGTTTCTACAGGTTAGGTTAAGGCTTTGGGTTTTGGGTAAGCTTTACCCCTCCACCTAGATTTTGAAGTCAAGGCTCAGAGATATAGAGCTGGAAGGTATCTGAGAAGCCACCCACTTAGTCTGACCCTCCTCATTTTCAGATGAGGAAATTGAGGCCCTAGGAATTTAATTTACTTAGACAACATCATGTAGTTGTGAGTGTTAGAGAAGTAATAAGAGTCAGAGATGAGATCTGAGAGTAGGTTTTCTGACTATTGAAGCAGCATTCTTTCCACTGTACCATATTGCTGTACTTTGCATAAAGTCCAGGGTATAGCTTCTATTCATGATGATTCAAGGATGTATTTCTAGCATCCTTACTATTTGATAATGAGAAGGAATCTACTTGACAGCTCAGAATAAAGGCATGGCACAACAAGAAATTTCTTATTATAAACAAGGACTTACAAAGGAGAAAAGAATAAAACATCATCAAAATGTATAAATGAAGTAGATAGACTTGTCATGTAGAGTGAGGTTAAGCAATAGATAACATGATCCACTGATATTCTTTAGATATCAAGAGAAACTGGGGTCAGTTTTCAGGATGTTGAGTGTATCATCTCTGGCAGACTCATGCAACAACATGGACAAGAGTTGCACAGGATGTATAGGCATAAATGGGCCATGAGCTACAGCATTGGATGGATTGTTTACAAAAAGTTCACAGACCTATTTGAATATCATAAATAATAGAATGCCTAGGCTAAGGAAGTTTGTCATTTAATAAAATTTTTGTTTGTCATTTAATAAAAAATGGGAATAATTATCATTAAGATGAAAGACAAGAATCAAGTCAAAAGGTTCTGTTAATAAGTCAAAATTCAGAGGCTGGCATCTAGGAAAGTTCAGGTCCTGGAACTTGGATCTCACGGGCACCAAGACAGTCAGAACCATGGAGAGCTCTTAGTAGACCAAAGGCAGGAGGCTGGATCTTGCTTCAGTGTTGGTCTATAGTAAATGGAGTTTTATAGTTTGCTCTAGTGACTCTCTAAATTGATAAAGAACCTTCTACCTGAGGGCAAGAAGCCTTGGCATGTTTGTGGTGGTTTGTTTGGTGATGTATTGCTGCGTTGTGAAGACACTGTAGAATCCCTTTTGAATAACTGTCCTTCCTTGGGATTTTATAGAATTCAATTTTGCTTCATCTAAGTGATTCCCTGGTTTTAGATATCCTACAAGAAAGTTCCATGAAAATACATATTTACCAAACATATTAGAGAATAGTGATTTTAATTACAAAGGAATTATTGTCTTACAGGATATAGTGTGGTATGTCTTTCAAAAATGAATGTGTTTAGAGGTTTATTGGTACAATGGATAAAGAGCCAGCTTCAAATCCAGGAAGCCCTCTATTCAAATCCTGCCTCTGACATATACTGGCTATGTGATCCTGGGTATGCAGCTTAATCTCTTGAGGCTCTAGACAACTCTTTCAGCCTAAAATTGCAGAGAAGGTGCCAACTGGAAACAATAGAAAGAATTTCTTCACCTGAAAGTTCCCTATACCAATGAAAGCACAGACTCAGTGTTTATCCCCATGTTTAAAATAGGTTTCATTTTGCAAATAGTAGTGGTTTTGGAACCCAAATGGAATGGAGATGACTAGGACCTTTTAAAAGCAGAGGAGGTGGGTGCCCTGACCTATTTCCATCCATCAATTGAAATGCATTTATAAAGCACTTACCATATGCCAGGAGCAATGTTAGACCCTGCAGGTAAAAAGACAAAAGCAGGATAGTTTCTGCCCTCAACATGCTTACATTCTATGGAGGTTAGGAAGATATAAACATAAAGACAGGTAAATATGAGATACATACCAGATATATACAAAGTAATTTGGAAGATACTAACAACTAGAGGTTTCAAGAACTGGAGGTGAGAAGGTAGGAAAGGGGCTAACTTGTGCAATGACAGAAATGGGAAAAGGAATATTAAATGTGGGGAACTGCAAATAGGCTAATTTGGCTGAAAAGTAGAGTTCACGCAGGGAAATAGTGTGTAGTTAGACCATAAAAATAGTCTGAGGCCACAATATGAAAAACTTTAAGTGACAAAGAAAGGAGTTTTATTTTATGCATATAATATTGATCCTGAGATCCAGAGCTTGGGCAGGAGTATAGTCAGAACTTTGGAGAGCTCCAAGCAAACCAGCTGCAAGGAGCCTGAGTCTTGTTTAAGTACTGGCTTACAGTAAATAAAAAGATGTTTATAGTTTTCCCTGGTTCCTGATATATAGTAGTATAGAAAGTAGATGCTTTAAAAATGCTGTTTGATTAACTGATCACTTTATACCAGAGGCAATAAAAAGCAACTAAAGCTTCTCGAGGAGAGGAGCATCATGGTTAAATCTGTGGTGCATGAATATCAATTTGATAATTGTGGAGGTTGGATTGGGGAAGTAGGAGAGGGGACAGGTAAGGTACAAGAAGTCTAAATTAGGGAGATATTCCAGTATTCCAGGAAAGAGTCGATGAGAGTCTGAATTATGGTAGTTGCAGTGCAAGTGGACAGAAGGGGACAAACGCGAGAGATGTTACAGAGCTAGAATCAATAAGACACCTGATTGTATATAGGGTGTTAGTAAGAGTGAAACATTAAGTATGTCTCTAGGTGGCAAACTTGGGTGAGTGGATGAATGGTTGGTGGAAAAAAGGAAGTCAATTGCCTCATTGGATTTTCTAGGAAACTTTCTGGTCATTAATTTTCTGTGACCCTGACTGCCTTGTTGTTCACTCTTGACTCCCCATTTTGCTTCCTCGATTTTGGCACTAATACCACATTGCTTGGGAGGGAGAAAAAATTTGGAACTCAAAATCTTATAAAAGTGAATGTTGAAAACTATCTTTACATGTAGTTGGAAAAAACAAAATACTATTAAGTGGATCTTGGCACTAGTATCCTTGACATTGTTACATACATATCTTCCTTCTAGGATCTCTTACCTACTTTTCCTCTCTAATATTTGGATTTTAATTTTGATGGCTCCCTGTCTGTATTTGATATCCAGTAATATTCCTACATCAGGGTAATTCTGGGTTCCTGGAACTCTCTGGAAGTCTCCTGGAGACTGGAAGTCTCTAGGAATTTCATGTGGTTTTCTTCCCACAATACCCTTCCTACATGACCCCAGGTACATGTGTGCCAGTAAGGCAAAATGGGCTTAGTTTAATGGGTGCCCTTGAGGAGTTTGGCTTTTGTTTATGGTGAAAGTACTTTCACCTGTTAAATGCTAAGCCCCAGGCCCAAAGCCCTATCAGGTGTGAAACCCCTGTGGGCATAGATTAAGGACTTAAAAGGGGCCAATTTGGGAACCAATGGGTCTCTGGACTCTGGTCTCTCTAGTCGTTGAGGCAGGACTTAAGAAAGCCAGAGGCTTGGCTGCGAGGAGAGGCGAGAAAACTATAGCTGGAAAAAATCCGAAGCAGAGCTGACCCTTGTGTGGACCCAGGAGTTCGAGCGGTGAATATGATTTATGCCATCTTATTTTTCTGTGGCCTCCTGGCTACCCTTGTGAGGTGGGCCTACTGGGCCTGGAGGCTTGTGTTCACAATACTGGAATGGGGAGGTTGGTTCACTAATTTGTTGCTCTGGGCCCTGAATAAATTTTTTGATGCCTTCTGCTTGGAGAGTTCTGTATACCCAACGATTTCGAACCATTCAGATATTTATATGATCCTTTTTGAGATCATAAATTCGGCCTTCCTACTACAACATGTAAAAACAATTTTTAACATTTGTCTTCTCTGATGACTGGCGCCCAAGAGTGGCTATTTCCTCCTCAGATTCTGTGCATATTTCAGAATATGATATGAGAGCAATCTGGGAATATGGAAATGGATAAAGTCTTCTTCTTGTCACTTGTTTTTTTCACTGACACTTTTGTCCTCAGTTGTTCTTTCTGGTCCTGTCTTCTGGGCTCCTTTTGGTTTGTCATTTGCATCAATTTATATCTTGTTTTCCATGTACTATTGTACAGAGAGGGTGAAGGGAAAATTTCTAATTCTACATTTTATTTTTTTGTATTTATTTAGTATTTAATTTCCCCCCCAGGTACATGTAAAAACAATTTTTAACATTTGTTTTTAAAACTTTGAGTTCCAAGTTCTCTCCCTTCCTCCATCCCCACCCCCTCTCATTGAGAAGGCAAGAAATTTGATACAGGTTATACTTGTGTAGTCATGCAAAACATATCCATAATAGTCATGTGATTCTATATTTTAAATGAATGAATCTTCAGTTTTCAGTTACAAGGCCCCTGCTGATTATTCATCATTTTGCTTCTTCTTAGTCAAATAGGTGGATGTAGCATTCTGTAGCTAAAACAAAACTGATATTAGAGTCAGAAGACCTTGTTTCAGGTCCTGGATCTCCCACTTGTTAGCTGCATGACCTTGGGTAGCACAGTGGATAAAATGGTGGATTCAGAATTAGGAAAATCTGGTCAATCCTGCCTCAGATTGGTTATCTGTCCCCAGACAAATTACTTATCCTCTCTCAGCTTCCATTACCTCATGTATAAGACGAGGTAGGAGGATATAATGACCTTTATGGTCCCTTTGAACTCTCAATCTACCATCCTATGATTCCTCCTTGAGGGTAGCTCTGACATTTGTCAGCAATTAGGAAAAATCCTGTTAGGCAAAGATGATTAATTCTCTGTCTGCCATTGAATTGGAGGTGGTATGTCATGATGAATCTGCACCTAAATGTCCATGAATAGAGCAATCCAGCTATGTGAAAGAATCTGAGACTTCAAAATGAAAGTGAGAGAAAACTAGGGCCAGAAAATTTTCCTGAGGGACAGGTAGAAAGCTTCAGGTATAGTGGGAAGTACAGAGCTGGGAAATAAAAGTAAGCCAGCTTGTTTAGATGCCTATCACAGCCAAAATAGCATCATACATCTAGGATACAGGTATGTTGGTGATTTATTATTTTTACCCAGTGAAAGAGAGGAGATGAAAGAGGCTGTAGCAAGCCTATTCGCTAGTCCCCTGCATCTTTGTCCTGATCACATACTTTCTATGACTGGATGCACTGGCCAACGTTATTCCATAGTCACAATTCAAGGGACATCAAAAGTGATTGTTAAACAAAGCTTGACGACTCGACATGATTCTGTAATGACAGAGATGGAGCACTGACCATTAAGCTTCACTGGTGGAGGTAATAAGAGCAAAAATAAGAATACTTATGTAGTGCTTTAAATTTTACAAAGCATTTTACTTATATTATCTCATTTGATTCTCATAGCAACCATGATGGGTAGGTACTTTTATTATTCCCATTTTATAGATGAAGAAACTGAGGCCGAGAAAGGTTAAGTGACTTTCCCAGAATCACACAGCTAATAAGTATCTGAGGCTGACTTTGAACTCAGATCTTCGTTATTCTGGGTCTAAAGTTCTATTTGATATGCACCTTAGCTGTTTAGGTGATATATAGATTTTAGTGGAAGAACAGGAGCTCATCTACAATCAATCCTCTCTCCAGGGTAGATATCTTGTATACATGTAGGGAGGATATCTAGGACTGAGTATGGCTGTCCCATTCCTGCTGTGGTCAGATTAGCTTATTGGTTGCAAAGTTTATAGTCACCACATAGATAGGCTTATCCATCAGATGGCTCAAATTGGGTTTTCATTTTCATAATAGGACCATTGTTTTTGATGATTGCAATGTTTGGGCATGTGGGCAATATTCAAGAATGTGCTAGAGTCATTCCAAATTGATGTGAATTGATTGAATTATCATGTGGCCTCAAAGGGTTCTAAGTTTATGTGATCATTGTGGACAATCATGGTGTAGGTTTTACACACTTTGAGGCAATACTTTCATGTATCAAGTGTGGTTTTTCCTGTGAGCATCTTCTCCTAGGTAGTATAGATCCTTTCCACAAAGGTCAATTTGCAGGTAAGACCTTGGTATGGAATAGTCCACTGCAATTGATAATATTTCACATATTGATATGCAATAAATTATTTTTTTCAGATCCAGATACATCAAAAGATACTGAGATGAACTGGCTCTTGGAGATGTTAAAAGCTCCATCTGCCACTGGTGCTCACTAGGTGTTGGTGAGGGGTACTGTCCAAGTAGACAACCTGGAGATGATGTGGTACCACTTTCTCTCTAACCATCATCTAAGCCAGCAGGTTATGACTTTTGGAATCTCAAATAAGCCTCATAGCAAGGCTAGTTCCCCAGAAGTCTGAAACAACTGTTGTTAGCACTCTGCCATTCATAATGCCCTATGCTGGGAGCTTGTAATATGGCAAGGCCCTCTGCCATTCCAGCTGCTGGTTGCTTTTAGCACCAGACAATATTTATCTCCTGCCTGTTTGTGTCAGAAAGGCAATGGAGGGAGCACTTGCTCTGGAGGAAGATTACCTTAGTTTCTCATGTGTAAAATGAGGTGATTAGAATAGATGCTCTCTGAGGTCCCTTCTAGCTTTAGATTTACGATTTTATAATTTGAAAAGCCACAGGTGGGTGGTTTAGGGAAGGAAGGAAGATCCTCATCTGAGGCCAAGGACTCACCAAGACTCTAGATTCAGCCACTCCAGTCAGACTTTGGGTATATACTCTGGATTAGCCATGTAACCTATTTTACCTCTGGTTATCTTATAAAATGAAGGATTGAATTAGAATATCTTTGGGATTCCTTTGAGATATGAATTCTATAAGCCCATGCCTATTTTCTACACATGGATCTTTAGGCAAAGGGATTAGATTAAAAGCTTTGTTCTAGGAAAGTTAGAACCCAAACACCAGCCCCTTTCCCCCACCCAATTCAGTTATTGGTCATATAGTACATTCATCACTACAGCTTCTAGTAGCCTTGATTATTCTTGTGAGTCTGTGTCTGTTCCTGTTAAGATCAGGAATAAATGCACAAAATTATAGGAGGCAAAAGTCTTTGGGGGCAGTACTGCCTGTCACCAAGCTCACTAAGTCACAATGTGGTGTCACTTGTAGGAGAACCTTGACTGACAATGAGTCTATTTGGTATGTCTGTCCCCAGAGGATATGTGAGATACAGAAATTCAGTTCAATTCAATTTGACAAACATTTAAAAATATTGTGCTAAGCTGGGTATACTAAGACAAAGGCTCAACAGTTCTTGGCCTCAGGGAGATTACATTCTATTGGGTGGGCATACAGTATAAGGAGAGAGTAATAACTAGGGTGATCAGGAAAGGACTGATGCCATAAGTGGCATCTGAGGTAGTCTTTGAAGAAAATGAGGGATCCTAAGAGGCTGAGGAGAGGAGGGAGTGGAATCCTGACATGCCATTCAGACCACCCATGCAAAGTCATGGAGTTGGGAGACGTCATATACCTTGAGGGGGCAGCTAGGTGGTGCAGTGGATAGAGCGATGGCTTTGGAATCAGGAAGACTCATCTTCATGAGTTCAAATCTGGCCTCAGACACTTATTGGTTGTGCGACCCTGGGCAAATCACTTAACCATGTTTGCTTCAGTTTCCTGATCTGAAAAATAAGCTGGAGAAGGAAATGACAAACCACTCTGGTATTTTTGCCACCCTCCCTTACCCCCCAAATAGGGTCATCAAGAGTTGGACATGACTGAAAATGACTGAATGACAACACCAATTTACCTTGAACGTCTAGCTGGATGGTTTGGCTAGAATGGAGAGTGTTAAGAGATGTGATATGAAATATGACTGAAAAGGCAGATGGGAGTCATAGTGTGGACTTCAAACTCCAGGAGGAAGATTCTGTATTTATTTTAGTGGGGATTGGTAGTCACTGAAGAGTTTTGAGTGGTGGGGTGTTTTAGGACCATCAATTTGCCAGCTGCCAAATATCACAGTAGCAGCCAGACACTTCCTCTCCAAACCAAAGCTTTTTAGCTTTTTAGTTTTCCTCAATCCACTTAATTCCTACTTTTAAGCTGTATTTAGACTACCTCATTATATTCTTATAATTTCTTTATCAATTGTCTTTTTAGCCACTTGGAATTGTGAGGACCATGGTTGAGTAATTTAAACAGCTGTCTACAATTATCTTACAATGTTCTTTCAAGTGTTGGAGTCTCTCTGTGTCTGTGGGTGTCTCCTTATTTGTCATGGCATAGAAACTACCACAGTAATTGTACTCTAAGGAATGTTTAATTGCAGAATGTAGAGCCTTTCCCAGGTTCTTCTCAGCTCTGACCAACCTGCCCTGACCCTCCCCCACCCAACTAATGTCTTCTGCAAACACCTGTTATTGACTACAATGTAGTGATTCCCAAAGGAAAGCATACTCTTCTCATGGGATTCTGAGATTAAGGCCAGCTTCTGTATTAGGTAGCCACCCAAAGGTGGGGAAAATGCTCTCCCAATGTTCAAAGGTATCCTAGTGGCCCATCATTGGGACCAAATTCTGAACAGTATCAGAAGACAGTTGCTAAAATACCACTGTTGAATAGGATGGGTTCATTTTAGTGATCTATTGTTACCCAGTAGTTCATATTAGTTTGGCAAAGGGATATTAACCTGGAGTCATTGAACTTTTAAAAAAATTGATCATTAAATTTCAATACAATTGGTTTTCTTTGTGATTCTATGTGTTTTATGGTTTAAAAATATGATTCTGAGAAAGGGTCTATAGGGTTCTGCCCAAGGATTCCATTAAATAAAAAATGTCAAAAACCTGTGATTTAACACCTTCTTAGCAGATCGGTCTGAGAATCAGAAGAGAATAGACATAAGACAAATAAGTATTGGTTGGAGGCTAGTGAAAAGGGAAAGGTCAGATTATGGAGTAATCTCATATTGGTAAGACCTGGATGGAGTGCGGCAATGAAGAGGAAGAGAGGGATGTATAAGAAGATGGAAGAGAAATGTGGTATAGTGAAAGAACAATGAAAACCATCTATTGAACTTGAAGTTAGTAGACTTGAGTTTGAAACCCAGCTTTATCACTCACTGTCTGTGTGACCTTGGGCAAATCACTTAACTTTGAATTTTTCTCTCTGACTCTTAGTTAACTCATGTATAAAAGGGGCAAATAATCCTCTTGCTATTTGCCACAGAAGACTGATATAGGGAAAGTAAATAGTAAAGTTGCTATGTCATAATTTGAAAAGGCCTGAAGATTTTGAAGGGAACAACCATTCCCAACAGTGTCTTCCTGTCTTGTCCCAGTAGAACAAGGAGTAGGAGGGAGACTTGCCTGGAAGCAGGAACCCGTTTTTTTACATGTAAGCATACTATTACTGTTTTTATCATTGTTCATATTAATAATAATTATTATCCTTTCCTTAACTTGCTAAAGTTTACACAGCCTTTTCCTCATGAAATTTCTTTAAGGTAGGTAGTACAAATAATTTTAATCCTCATTTTGCATATGAGGAAACCAATAATGAGTGAGGTCAAGTGGTTTGTCCAGAGTTGCATAGTAACTGTCAGGGTTGAGATTTGAGCTCAGATCTATGCTCTGTCCTCTATACAATGAACAAAACAGAAAGGTAAGCTCATATTTGTCTGGATTTAATAAGATACTGTTATACCCTCTTTTCTACATAGCGAAAAGAATAATGACCTTGAAATAGGAAGACTTGAAATTGAGACTCAGCTTTCCCAGTTACTAGCTGTGTGACCTTCAGGAAGTCACTTGTTTTCTCTGGGACTCAGATTGCTCATCTCTAAAATGAGGGATGACAATAATACCTTTACTACTTTCCTCACAGCATTGCTTTGAGGATGGTCATTGAATGAGATAATGAATTTACACGGTTTTATAATGCTACATGAATGTTATTATTAGCTTTTTCACAAAGAGAATGGATTCATAGATTGTTGGAGTTGGAACAGATATCCAAAGTCTAACCTTCATTTAATAAAATGAAGGCCCAGGGAGACTAACTGACTAAGAAGACTAAATGATTATTTCAAGGTCATATAGTTGCCCCTAGCCAAGATTTAAACCCAGTCTCTTTATTTCTAAACTATCTGTTGCATTTTTTGCTTGTTTGAGTTTTTGGAGTCTCATTCCCACCCCCACCTCCCATTTATGTGCTCCTCAGACTAACTCCATGACCAAGAATAGAATCTGTCTCTGCCCTGGTCATTGGCTTTTAAACAGTTATTGATTTCACATTTATTGGAGGCCCAATAGGATTGTAGCATGAACTAGATCCTTGAAATGGTACTTGGCTGCTCATTTTTTAAAAACAAAAAGTAAGTGCTAACGTCCTCCTTGGGAGCTAGCAGGGAACACTGTGATATGACTGTAAATTGCTTTGAAGAGATAATAAAGTGCTCTGTGAATATTTAATACAGCTTTATAATATTTTGAACACGTTTATCCCCTTCCCTCCCTTGTTTTCAGAATGTCTTTTATGGATTTCATGCTCTCCCCCTCCCAATTCCCATTTTCCTCCTCCTGTTCTGATACCTCGTTTTCCATATCTTACTCTCACCTACCCTTGAAACAAAGAATAGGGGAGGGGAGAGCAGCGTAGTTCCCATTGGAGGTGCTGGCCATCCTGTGCCCTAAAATGGGGCTAGCCCAGTGAGCTGATGACTCTCTGTGCAGCTGGATTTGAGGATGACCCCTCCCCATGTCCCAAAAATAGCTTTCTTCCCTTCCTTGAGCTGGTATGCAATATTCACAATATCAGAGGTGTCATTTGCTTAAGACACCATTTCAGCAATGGCTTTGCGAAAATACAAATATGTTACCTAGGAAAGGTTATGTAAACTAATCCATTCTCCTTCACCTGTCAGGATGAATTTGTTTAGATTAGCTAAAAGAGAGTTGATTCCTAAGGCAATGGGACACAAAATAGGGAAATTTTGATGTGTAGGAGGCTACTGTCAGGGAAGACAGGCTGAAGCAGGGTACTATGGTGGGAGTCCTGAAATAGTCTGAGAACACTGGGTATCTGGAGAGTGGCTGCTGGAAGGAAAGGGTGGGGTGCCATGTAGGGAGGGTGGGTCAGGAGCAATGATGATCACAGGATCATAAAGTTAGAGCTGGAAGATATCTTACAAGTCATATAGTCTAATCTTTACATTTTATAGATGAAGATCATAGATCTATAACCTGGAAGAAATCCTAGAAATCATCTAGTCTAATCTATTTAACAGATGAGGAACTTAGGCCTAGAGAGGTTCAGTGACTTGGCCAAGGTCATACAGATAGTAAGTGACCTAGTCAGGGCTTGAATACAACTCTTTTAGCTCCATATTCAATGCTTTTTTTTCCACTGTACCCTGATGCCTTTGACAAACAAGCAGCTTCACAATCTTGTTCAGGGCTGTCTCTGCTTGAAAGGGATCTGACCAAGAATGGCTTTCAGCCACTTTCAGGAGCTGAGCTCTCCCATTCCTTCACCATCCCTTTCCTTCTCCACAATTCTGGGCCATGTTCCAGGAAAAAGACTGTGAAGGCTCATTACCTTGCACTCCTTGAAGCCTATTATATAGTTCTGCAAGGACCCATGGAGCTCATCTTTAACTGCTAAAGAGAGATGAGATATCACGGGTTTAAAATAACTTGAAATTCACCAGGGTCACTTCAGAAGATGCTCCCAGCCAAGAAGCTGCTGTTCAGCATAAGAAAAAAATTCCAGCATCACACGTAAGCACACACAAAACAAGCTATTAGTAGCTCAGAGATGAGATGGAGAGTCCTAGTTCTAGCGTTGTTGGCTAAAAATGTCCTTTGCTGGAACAGAGTTCAGAATGGGGTCACCTCAAGAAGAGAAGGGAGCTTGTGGGGAGGAATTGGAAGAGAGAAGGCAGGGAGTCAAATGGGTTGGGATTCATTTTGCCTTTTTTTTTTCAGGAAGCTTTGGCTTGTATGGCTCTTTTGAAATAGACTGTAGACATGAGCAGGCCTTTTTAAGGGGCTGTGGGGCTGGGTGGAGATGCAGTGGGGAAGGGGCAATGTATTCTCCTAGAGTTGGCATGTTAAGTATATAATTGATCTGTGTGGTGCTTCACAGATCCCTGGAAAGTGAACTCTCAATTACCTCATTTGTAGGTTATCCTGAACAAGTTTCTAATCCCAGCCTGGCTTCCTCTTGACACCCAGACTATGTTCCTCTTGCTTCCTTGTCTTCCCTTCCCCTTTGGCAGTGTGCTCAGGGAATGTAGACTGATTTTTATATTAACTGAAACAAACCGTAATTGAGATGGTAAATCTGATGTTGCTCAGAAAACTTTGCTTTGCTTTCCAGGGCTCTGATTTTGGAAGCAGCTGCTGTTTGGAATGATCTATGTTCACTTCTATTAGTATGCATTGCAGAAAGTTTGCTCTGGAAGGGGTCTTGGGGATCTTCTGGTCTGATCTCCCTTATCTCACAGAGGCCCAGGGAAATTAGGTGATATGCCCCAGAGATTTGTGGCAGATATTGGACTAGAACCCAAGTCACTTGACTCACATCAAGGCTTCTTCCATGAGAGGTCACTATCACTAAGAGTTCATTGCATTTTATCATCCTGGCTATCAATAACTATTCTGAGTGGCCATTCTGTGTGTGTGTCTATTTTAGGGATTTATAAATAGCAATAACAGCTGACCTTCACATGACACTTTTAAGGTTCTTTTTTTTCACTTAATAGTATTTTATTTTTTCCAGTTATATGTAAAGATAGGTTTCAACATTCATTTTTTTTTTTTGAGAGGGTAGGGCAGAGCAACTGGGGTTAAGTGACTTGACCAAGGTCACACAGCTAGTGAGTGTGTCAAGTGTCTGGATTTGAACTCAGGTCCTTCTGACTCCAGAGCTGGTGATCTACTCACTGCGCCACCTAGCTGCCCCCAAACATTCATTTCTTTTATACAATTTTGATTTTCAAAATTTTCCCTTCTCTTCTTCCCTTCACCCTTCCCAAGACAGCAAGAAATATGATATAGGTTATACATATACAAACATATTTCCACATTATTCATGTTGTGAAAGAAGAATCAGAACAAAAGAGAAAAGCCATGAGAAAGAAAGAAGCAAACAAACAAACAAAAAAGAAAATAGTATGCTTCAATCTGCATTCAGACTCCATAGTTCTTTCTCTGCATTTGGAGAGCATTTTCCATCATGAGTCTTTTGGAATTGTCTTGCATCATTGTATTGCTGAGAAGAGTTGAGAAGATCAAAGCTAATCACTGCACAATGTTGCTGTTACTGTGTACAATAGCCAGTTCTTTGCCATAACAAAAAGAACTGCTATAATTGTACATGTGGGCCCTTTCCCCTTTTTAATGATCTTTTTGGGACACAGACCTAGTAGTGCTATGGCTGGATCAAAGAGTATGCACAGCTTTATTGTCCTTTGGGCAAATTGTTCTCCAGAATGGTTAAATCAGGTCACAACTCTATCAACAATGCATTAGTGTTCCAATTTTCCCACATCCCCAACATTTATCATTTTCCTTTTCTGTCATATTAGCCAAACTAATAGGTGTGAGGTGGCAACTCAGAGTTGTTTTAATTTGCATTTCTCAAATCAATAGTGATTTAGAGCATTTTTCATATGAATATGGATGTCTTTAATTTCTTCATCTGAAAATCACCTTTTCACGTTCTTTGACCATTTGTCAATTAGGGAATAACTTGTATTCTTATAAATTTGACTAGGTTCTAAATATTTGAGAAATGAGGACTTTATCAGAAACATTGGCTATAAAAATTGTTTCCCAGCTTTCTGCTTTCCTTCTAATCTTAGTTACATTGGTTCTGTCTGTGCAAAATCTTCTTAATTTAATGTAATCAAAATGATCAATTTCACATTTCATGCTACTCTCTATCTCTTGTTTGGTCATAAATTCTTCCCTTCTGCATATATCTGACAGGTAAACTATTCCCTGCTCTCCTAATTTGCTTAAGTGTTTTCCTTTATGTGTAAATCATGTACTCATTTTGACCTTTTTTGGTATACAGTGACACTTTTTAAGGTGAGCAAGATGCTTTTCATATATTATCTCATTTGATCGTCACAAAAAAAACATTTTAAAGAAAGGGAAACTGATTTCAGAGAGGTTAAGGGAACTTCACAGAAATAGTAAGTATATAAAGCAGGTCTTCCTGACTCTGGCTTTAGTGCAATATCCGCTATACTTCAGATGCTTGTTTAGTGAGGTCCCACATGTTGCAAGGGCTATATCTTCACATGTAGCATAAGGGTGTCATTGTGTGGCTTGACTCCTACTCTTGCCGACTCTGCCTCACTTGTCACACAGGACAGGGCAGTCATGTCCACCAAAGAGGAGAGACTCTCCCAGATGGCCTTTGGGATTGGGGTTACACTTCTATTAATGAAAAGTTCAAGTTTTCAGCAGCTCTAGAATTTCCACAGATATTTACTCAATGTGAACTGATAGAATAGGGTGGTTTAATTTTAGGAAACCCCATATCCTATAAACTAATGGAACTTACTTGGTATTAGATTGGACTTCCAAAGTCCACCACCAGATATGAGTTTAGAAAAAGTGGGTTTGAATTCTGGCCCAGCTGCTTACTAGCTTTGTGACCATTAAATTATTTCATCTTCTTATATGATGGTCAATTTATCTACCAAATGAGAAAGCTGCCCTAGATAATCTCCAAGGTCACTTCTGGCTCCAAATCTCAGGTTCTTGTGATCAACGGCTCTGGAACTCCATGTATGGTTTTGCTTTCCTTCTCTTAATGTTCATCCATCTGCTTTCAGAGTTTCTGTTCTACCACTAGCTGAGTAAGTAGAATGTAGAGATTTTCTACTTCACCTTCAAAGCTCTGAAATGATCCTACCAAGTTGTGGAATGAACACCTTATGTGACGCTTAATCACCTCAAAGCAAGCATTAGATGTTTCCATCTGGATCACTGTCCCACACATCTTTCCCTAAATTTATAGCCTTCCTATTTTGATATACTTAGTTCATCGATTTCTGGACCTGCCCCAGGAAAGGAAGACTACTGTGAATCAGACCTGTAACTAAGTTAGGTGCCTGTAGTTTTGTACAGGGGCATCAAAAACTAGAGGGTGCTGACAGCATGTACACTCCTTCAGCAAAGTCAGTGAACAATCATTTACTAAGAGTCTACTATAATAATAATTAATGTTGATATAGCACTTACAATGTGACAAGTACTTTGTAATTATCTCATTTAATCCTCAGAACAACCTTGGGAAGTGGGTGCTGTTATTATGCTCATTTTATAGATGAGGAAACTGAGTTTAAAGTCACTTGCCCAAGGTCACACAGCTAGTAGGTGTCTGAGGCTGGATTTGAACTCAGTTTTTCCTGACTTCAAGCCAAGCATTTTATCCACTGCCCCACCTAGGTGCCTGTTGTTTGTATGTCCTTCATTTTTAAAGAGGGCCAGTGATATCATGGATTGATGTCCTGACTTGTACGCGAATTGGGTTTAAGTGACATAAAGTTGCACAAAGTCTTCAGCCTCATTCTTTCAGAGCCATCAAACTGGAGTGGCAGGACGAAAATCATGATGACAACAACTGGTAATGACCCAGGATGCAGTGGATAACCTTGACATCTTCAATGTCTGACTGTGCTCTAAGCACTCCACAAATCTTGCTTCAACTGCCATCATGGCTGTTGGAACAAATTGTTCTCAACTACCCATTCCCCTTGGGAAAGTCTTCATATGCTGGGGATAGACCCCCCTTCCCCCAACTCAATGATGGGCTTGAGGCCTGTTGGTCACACTCAACCTGGTTTAGCCTATCTGCAGAGATTTTATTGTGCTGTGGCTGCTATGCATGCTACAGCTTCTTGGACCTACAGGTGAAGGTTGGGTGAATCAGGTGGACACCAAACATAGATGAGCAGTCCTGGAAAGTCTCCAGCAAGCTCTCACAGCAGAGGTTCTAGTCCTTTGGAACACCCCATACACCTCAAGTTCCCTATTATGTGTTGGGCACTGTGCCAAGTGCTGGGAATACAAAGAAAGCCAAAAGCAGTTTCTGCCTTCAGTGAGCCAACATTGTAATGAGTGAGAAAACATGCAAATAATGAGGTATGTAAAAGTTGTATATAAAATAGATGGAAGACAATCTCAGAAGAGAGACTTCTCCCCCACAGCTCACTCTTCCTTCCTCTTAAGCAGTTGGGAATGCTGGAAAAAGCCTCCTGTAGAAGTTGGGATTTGAGCTGGGGCTTGAAGAAAGCCAAGGAAATAAGACACAGAGATAAGAAGAGAGATCATTCTAGGCATGGGGGATAGCCAGGGAAAAATTCTGGAGATGGGACGTCAGTGTCCTGTACAAGGAGCAGCAAATAGGTCAATGTTTCTGGGACACAGAGTACATTGAGGGGAGTAAAGTATAGGAATCCTGGAAAGCTAGGAATAGATTGGGTTATAAATAGATCTAAAAATCAAACATTAGTTTATAATGGATTCTGTGATAAGTACACACCTTAGAAAAAATCACCTTGGTAGCTGAATAGTGCAGGGATTGGAGTGGGGGGTTGAATTAAAGGAGGGAAGATAAGTGAGAAAGCTATTGCAGTAGTCTAAGAGAAAGGTGATATGGGGCCCAAAATATAATTATGGCAACTAGTTAGTAAGCATAACTGATTGGAACAGAAGGTTACTAAGTGGAGCACTGCCCTCCTTACTACTTGCAGTCCTCAAGGAGGAGCTCTTCCTTGCCCACAGCTGCATACTCAGCAGCACCTTATGGTGTCCTGGTACTTCTCCCTAAATTGGCTGGACTCCCAAGATCTATATTTCCCTGATGATAGGGTATTATCCTTACATCCCCTCCTACCTTCCTTAGCTGAACTTTTCTTAAAAAAATAATTTGAGGGCACGTTTCTTACAGTTCGCCCTGGACATCTAAAATGCTAGTTTTAGCTCTGATGAAATTGATCAGACTTGTGCACCCTGGGGCACACCATAGGGAAGATTCTGAAAACCAGTAAGCACCAAGAGAAAGGATGAGTAGGATGCTGCTGGGAAGGAAGGTTAAGGAAGGACATTCCCTCTTTTGGGTGTTTAATATTAAATCTGTACTTTCTGTAATAAGAAATGACTTCAAATTGAAGAAAAATTCACATTCCAACCCAAATGCCCAGGGAACCATTTACTTCCCTGACAACATATGGCCTCATTAAAATGCATAATAATCACCTTTTGGATTTATATAGCACCTTCCTTCTGAAACTTTCATGATTAAGGCAGCCTCTCCAAATAACAATTAAGATGTTGGTGCCTGGTATTTATCTAGGATTTTACTGTTTACAAAATGCTTTCTTTCATTTTATCTTCCCAACAACCCTGCTGGATAGGTAGTCCAAGTACTATTATCTGTATTTTACATATGAGGAATCTGGTGGAAAGAGTGGTTTTTCCAAGGTTATGTAGGCTGCTGAATGACAGAGCTGGAACTTGAACCCGGTATCCTGACTTCGGATCCTATGTCTACAGCTGCAAGAAGGCACAAGAGGCTGAGGGGGCAATGCGATGATAGAAGAAGTCTAAACTGAATATTAGGAGATTTGGTTCCTAACACCAAGTCTGATTCTTTTGCTAAGTAAATTCACCTATGAGCCTAAGCTTTCACATCTATAAAATGGGAATAGAAATACTTCTATCATCTACTTCACAGGGCAAATCCATCTTGCAGGGTAGATTTCCTTCATTTTAAAGGAAAGTGTTTTGTAAATCTTTAGCTTTATGAGTGTGAGTTATTATTTCCCAGAATCATGTAATTAATGAGAATATGGGTTCCTCAAATTCCCTTCTTAATCTTCTTACCTCTACTGCTGTTGTCTTTGGCCATATCTCTTTTTAAAATATAGAGAAGAAAATAGATATAGTGTAGCTCATAAATACATAAATTTAGGTACACCATGGTACATACCTTATCACTCTACAACAGAACTACCATACACAAAAACCTTTGAGTTAGCAGTTTTCCTATAACATAATCTGTGCATGGCATAGGAGATTGGGATTCTTGGCCATTATTTTAATTTAATTTTAGTTTTTAATAACAAATGTATTGATATATTGTTTTAAAAATCACCTTTATTTCCAAGTATAGCCCTTCCCCCTCATGTTCCCAGAGAGCTATTCTTTATAACAAAGAATTTTTTAAAAAGGGAAAAAAAGACCAGATCAGCAATACTAACCAATGTATTGAAAGTCCGACATTATATGCAGTGTTCCATATCCATAGAACTCTGCAAAGAAGCAAGGGCAGATGCCTTCTCATAACTATTCTTGGGGCCAAGCTTCATCATTATAATTTCTCAGTATTTAGTCTAAATTGTTTGTAATATGGATTGTCACTCCTGTCTCTTGAGGCTGGTATTAAAAAAAAAAAAGCATTCTACTTACTTTTTGAGGTGGGAGAGAGAAGGCTGCCATTTAGTCCTGAATAGATCTAAATCTCTGAATAGTAGAATATATCCTATTTGTTAATGGTAGAACAACATGTTTGCATTGGGAAACTCCCCCATTTTAGTCTGTGGGTATTAGATGTTCCAGAGGCAAAGTAGAAGCCATCTTTTACCACCTGGGAATAAGATCTGAAGGAGAACAAAAAGGGTTTCCAGGGTCTCCATAGGCCTTGAAACAGTTGGGGCCTAAAGAAAGAAGCCAAGTTATTGGTACAGGATAAGGGTCTTATTCTTACAACTTCATATGGCAAGAACACACTTGATAACTTGTCCAAAGACCCTGATGGAAATTAAATGATTAATGCTTGAGGCCATTTCCATTTGTGAGACTACAAAATCCAATGATTTATGAATTTAAGTGGCCCAGGAAATGAACACTCTCCCCCATTATTCATGTATTTTACTTATAGGTGGAACCCTTCATGGAGCTTCCAAGGTAATTATAGGAAAGCTTGGACTTTATCAAGTTGGAAGAGCATTTGGAAAGAAGGCAATTGGGATCTTTCACTGTTGGGGAAGCAAGGAGACCATGGCATTGCTTGGTTCAATTCAATTCCATAGATATTTATTCAAAAAGCATCTCACTTGGCAGAGGAGAAAGGCCTAAGTTCTAAGTACTAGACTCAGGAAACATTCAGGGACTTTTCAGTAGCCTGCTTCCACTGAAGACCACCAGGATGATTGTATCATCCTTAAAGGAAGACTAGGTGGGGTTTTGAGGGGGGGATAATATTTAGGACATTCTCCATAGTCAAAAGAAGTATAAACCATAGATTTAGGGCTGGGAGAAATCTCAGAGGTCATCTAGTCTAACCCCCTTATTTTATAGAGGGGAAAATCAAGGCCCCAGGAGAGTGACATGCCCAAGGTCACATAGGTAGTAAGCCCTAGAGGTCAGATTTGAGCTCAGATCCTTTGACTAGAGTCAGTATTATTACCTCTATATGATACCAGTTCCTACATGAATCATCATTTCTGGTAGACAAGCAATGAGGATACAATAGAGACACCAAATAGTATGCCAGGGCATAATCTTTCCATGTGCCAGGGCACGATCATCCTCACTTCTGTGTATATAACGTTTTGACTATCTCACTCATTATTCCTCTTCTACCTAAAATAATTTATAGCCAGCAAAATAAAGACCCCCATGAAAATTACAAGGTGCATCGGTGATATGTTTGATCTAGCTCAATCACTTGATATGTCAGAGAGGGCCTTGTAATGTATGCATTATACTATCAATAAGCACTTTATTCACAACAAGTCCGGTCTCTTCCTGACTCACAGGTGTCCAGGGCTGCCCTGCGCTCAGCCATATATTAAAGTTTTGTTTAGTCCTGGGGTCTTGGCCTTTCTGGTTGATGCCGAGACGATCTGTTTAGTCTGCGTGTCTTCCTGAAGGAAGGCCCTTGGTAGAGACCACCATTCTGTGTTCATCTGGCAATGGAGAGGCTGATAGAACTGGCTAGAAGTCAAATAAATTACTGTTGGGGTGAAGCTGGGACGCTCAGACAACTGAAGGCTTTGCTAGTGAGCACGTACTTGAATAAATTGCTTTGAGCTTTGTCCTGTTGGTGCTGTGAGGAATCCTTACTGGAAAAGGTACTAGCCTACCTTCTTGTTACACCTGTCTCTTCTGTTTCTTCTCTTTCTCATTAACGCTTAAGTGGTAGAAGGATGAAATGTGTATGTGGGTGGCAAAGGGGGACATAGGATTGGAAGTCTTTCAGTTTTTCACCTCCCACCTCAACTCTCTCTTCTTTCTATCTCCTCGTTGTCATTCCAGTTCACCGGCTCATTATAATCTTGCTTGCATGATTGTAGTAGTCTGCTTATAAGGTTTTTTCTCTTCAGGCCCCACCTCCACCAATCAAACCTGTTCATGGTCATCAGATCACATCTTCTAAAGTACAGTTCTGATTACATCATTCCCTCATTCAAAAATCTTCAATGGAGCCTCAGAAATAGTTATGAGATGCAATATAGATGCAGGGGGTTGAGACTACTCTCTTTTTATCTTTCTACCAATGTCACCGGCTGCCTAAGTTATCTGTCAGTCAGCATCAGACCAGCCAGAAGGATTTAAAAAATTAATTGTCAGGATTTTGCTGAGTTTTGTGACATGAATTGGCAGCCCAGTCAGCCAGTGACCCAAGGATACTTGAAAGTTGAAGTTCACTGAATGTGTGAGCCCTCATCCTTATCCTTCTGCAACTCTCTTCTGCTGATCTAACAGAAAAGGTCCCCAGCAGCATTCTGAGGTTGTCCAATGTGTACCATTGTGGCAGAAGTCCAAGTTAACATCGTACAGCATGGGAACTCAGACTATTGCTTAATATCTCCCTCTGGGAAAAAGTCATTGGATTTGGAAGCAGAGGACTTGCTCCTTACTGACTATGTGACCTTGGTCAAGTTGTCCATCCTCTCTGGGCCTTCTTCATTTCATCTTTAAACAAACAGGTTGAAATAGATGACCCTTAAGGCCTCTTCCAGCTTTGAATTTATGATCCTACAATCCATAAGTATCCAGGAAGCTAGAGTTTCCAGCTGTGGTCCAGACTTCCCCAAATGGAGCAGCGCTTCCAGGTATTCCACTGTGGGTACAGGTCAGTTCTCTTAGATTGCCTTCTTTTTTTATTTTTCAATACCTATTGCCATAGATTTAGAGCTAGATGAGAGCTCGGAGGCTCGCAAGCCCAAACCCCTTCATTTGACAGATGAGGAAACTGATGTTTAGGACTAAGTGACTTGCTCTGGCTCACACATCAAGTATATCACAGGCAGGATTCAAACCCAAGTTTTTGTGACTCCAAGTGCAGCACACTGTCTGCTACTTCATCCTAAGAGTGGGTACAGACCATAGTCTTCCCTTGTAGGATTTTAAAATCACTGTATTTTTTTTCTTGGCTGGTCTAACTTATGCAGTACTGACTTTTACATACGATTCTACTTTGATCTCTTATTTATGAAACGGTCTTCACAAGCCAAGAATATAAATATCACTTCCCATTACAGGCACATTGTTCCATTTTACACACCAATTTTAAGTCAGAGGGTTTACAGCTTAGTGATTATATTTACATACAACCCCAATTCTAATATCTTTGCACTATGGTCGGGCTTGTAACTATCTTGGAAATTTCATACCAACCTACTGGTGTGGGTCTATATACTAGCGCCAATTCCTGGAAATGCATCTGTTTGCAAATAATTGTACTGTTTTTGAGTGGTTAGATAGTCTCTGTTCAGGTTAAGAGAGTGATTTAGGAGGATTCAAATGCAAATTATCTCTGCCTTGAGCTAAGCAGAATAAGAGAAACAAAGATTTTTATTAGGAGATAATTATGAGGTTTTTGGACTTTACTTGATAACTTTGAAGGGCAAAGAAGACAGCAGAAGTTATTTTCATTTAGGCAAGGATTCTGTTAAACTCAGCTCAAGTCAAAGGTAATTTGACATTTATTTTAGAATCCTACCATTTCTAAGGTGTATTGACACTGTAATTGTTGGTAAAGGAGGAGAAAGGACCTATGCTCTGGTGGTAAGAATAAAGGGGAAAAGATTAGTAGCTTTTCCCCTCCCCCTCCATTATTTCTAAGTGCTCGTCTAAGAGTTACATTAAAACTTCAAGGTAGTTTATATAACTCTGATATGAGTTGCAGGGTCATGGTGAGTATTGAAAGGAATTCCCTTGACCTAACTCTAGTAGGATAGAGCACTGGGGGAATTCCTGTTGATGGAAGGTGAGAACAAATTCATAAAACATCTTGGCAGACTCCACAAGAATCCTTTTATGTGCTAGCTAACAGGGCTGTAAGGCTGGACTAAAAGCTAAATTGTGTTGATCAGTCCATAAGCAATGTTAGCTGGGAAAAGGCTCACAAGAAAGCACTCCCTTCAAGGAAGAAAACATAGCTGATGATAGCACCAATAGATTGGCAGCCTACCTCAATGAAAAATGAGTGAATAGAAGCCTCAGAGGCTGATAAAATAAAAACTGAGATATCCAGAGAGGGCAGCTGGTCTGTAGATACAAGTTCTGGTTCTTTGTGTAGTCTCCTCGAGGGACTCATGTCTATCAAGGAACTATGTATCCCTAGACAAGGAGAGCACCATGGGGCACCAGAGATGACAGTGGATTGCAGCTGTGGAATTGTATAAGTGGATCCAATGGACAAATAAGTAAAAAAAATTAAGTTAGAAGACTTTGGTTAATTTTAGGTTTACAATGTAGAAAGTAGCTCCTCTCACTTCACCAATTTACATTGAATCATTATCTAATTTCATGACTTGGGAGAGGCTGAGGATGGCTCACCAAATCTATCTAATAATTCTGTCAGCACCCCACTACACCCACCCACCACCTGTCTTTGAAGGACATTTATTCTCCAAAACATCACTTGGATTACTTATTTCTTTTCTAAATGACAGCTCAAGGCTGACTTACAGTGGAGAATGTTGTTTCAGTCTCCCTTCCCTCTGCCTTGGCATTTCACTCCTCTAGTCACCTATGCTTGATCACAAGATCTGGATGGACTGTAATAGTTTCTTTTTTGTTTTTAAAAAATTATTATTTATTCATTTTAAACATTCTTTTCTTCTTAAATTTTGAGTTCCAAATTCTCTACCTCCTGCCCCTCTCCTACTCCTTGAGAAGGCAAGCCATATGATATCAATTATAAACATGAAGTTATGCAAAACAAGTATGCTTCAATTTGCAGTGAGAGCTCATCAGTTCTCCCTCTCTGGAGGTGGATTGCATTTTTCAGCATGAGTTCTTTGGGATTGTTTTGGATCACTGTCTTGATCAGAGTGGCCAAGTCTTTCACAGTTGATCATCATTACAATATTGCTGTTACTGTGTATAATATCTCCTGGTTCTGCTCACTTCACTTTGCATCAATTCATATAAGACTTCTCAAGTTTTTCAGAAATCTGCCTGCTCATCATTTCTTATAGGACAATAGTATTCCATCACAGTCATATAACACAACTTGTTCAGCATTCTCCAATTGATGGTCATCTCTTCAATTTCTAACTTTTTGCCGCCACAAAAAAAGCTGCTTTAAATATTTTTGTACAAATGGGTCCTTTTCCTTCTCTGTGATTTCTTTCTGATACAGACCTAATAGAAGCATTGCTGGGTCAAAGGGAATGCATAATTTTATAGCCCTTTGAGAGTAGTTCCAAATGGTTCTCCAGAATGGTTGTACCAGTTCACAACTCCATCAACAATGCCATGATTAGTGTCTCAATTTTTCCACATCTCCTCCAGCATTTGTTATTTTAATTTTCTGCCATGGTTAGCTAGTCTTATAGGTGTGAGATGGCATCTCAAAGCTCTTTCAATTTGCTTTTATCTAATCAATAGTGATTTAGGGCATTTTTTCATGTGATTATAGACAGCTTTGTTTTTTTTTTAAACCTTTTGCTTGGATTTGGGCTGTCCTAGTTCTTGGAGAGGGCTGAAGTTGCTTTATCTTTGGCATATAATTTCTCTTTGGGAGAGGTCTGAGAGGTTGCAGGGATTAGAGAAAGTGTCTAGTCTGCTATCTTATTGCTCATGTGACCCAGAGACATAGTATATGACCAATAAGAAATTATTGGATGTGTGCATAGTAGGTGCTTAATAAATATTTGTTGATTAATTATTTTGAGTTTCTTTAATAATTACTTAGAGAGCCCATAACCTATAAGCATGCATATGTAGTATTCATACATATGTACATACATACATATAATTCTTAATAATAATAACTACCCTTTGTAAAAAGCTTTAAGTTTTATAAAGTGCCTTACAAATATTATCTCATTTGATCCTCACAACCATCCTGGAAAACAGATGCTATTTTTAGCTTCATTTTACAGAGAAGGAAACAGAGGCAGATGAAGGGTAAGTGACTTGCCTACTGTCACATAGTTAAGAAGAGTCTGAGCCTGGATTTGAATGCAGATCTTTCTGACTTCAGGTCAAGAACTTTCTCCATTCTACCACTTAGCTATTCATTGGTAGGCTTTATCTGCCCAAATAGATAAAATGTTTTAAAGGCGTGTACTTGGCTCTCCTTTTGTATCCTCTGGCGGACTTAGTACAACATTGCTATTTGTATGGTGGGTCAAAAGAAATACTCTCTGAAATGAAGTGTTCAGGAAAATATTGGGGACATGAGGGTATGTAAAATATTCTTTTTAAGCCTTCGAAGATATTTATTAATAGTAATAACATTATTTTCCTAAAGAATCCATATAATTCCCATATCTACTATATTATTTTTCTGCGTGATATTCCCAGGAGGGAGGCATGGAAAAAATGTATCCTTTCCATTTTTAGTTGAAGAAAGAGAGGTACTAAGCTAGTGTTCAAAGGAGTAGACCAGACACCTGCAGTCTAGAGCAGAGGAAGAAGGGGAGAGAGAGAGAAAAAGCATCTAATAAGTAGTTACTATGTGCCAGGCACTGTGCTAAACACTTAAAAATATTATCTTGAAGAAATTAAAACTATCTCTAGTCATAAAATACTCTAAATCATTACTGATCAGAGAAATGCAAGTTCCGAAGTGCTACCTCACACCTATCAGATTGGCTAATCTGACAGAAAAGGAAAATGACAAATGTTGGAGGAGATACAGAAAAATTGGGACACTAATGCATTGTTGGTGGAGTTGTGAACTGATCCAATCATTCTGGAGAGCAATTTAGAGCTATGCTCAAATGGCAATCAAACTGTACATACCCTTTGATCCAGTACTAGCAGTACTAGGTCTGTATCCCACAAAGATCATAAGGACACACATGTACAAAAATATTCGTAGAAGCTATTTTTGTGGTGGCAAAGAATTGGAAATTGAGGGGATGCCCATCAATTGGGGAATGGCTGAACAAGTTGTGGTACATGAATATAATGGAATACTATTGCGTATAAGAAATGATGAGTAGGCCAATTTCAGAAAAACCTGGAAAGACTTACATGAACTGATGCCGAGTGAAGTGAGCAGAACCAGGGGAACATTGTCCACAGTATCTGCAACATTGTGTGATGATCAGCTATGATAGACTTAGCTCTTCTCAGCAATACAATGATCCAGTACAATTCCAAAAGACTCATGAAGGAAAATAATATCCACATCCACATCCAGAGAGAACTGATGGAGTCTGAATGCAGCTCAAAGAATACTATTTTCACATTCTTTTTTTGTATGTTTTTTCCCTTTTGTTCTGTTTCTTCTTTCACAACATGACTAATGTGGAAGTATGTTTAACATGACTGCATGTGTATAAGCTATATCAGTTTGCTTGCTGTCTTGGGGAGGGATAGAGAAAAATTTCAAACTCAAAAATCTTTTAAAAAATAAATATCAAAAACTATATTTACATGTAATTGGAAAAATAAAATACTATTTACAAAAAAATTATCTTATTTGATCTTCACAGTAGTGCTGTGAGGAAGGTGCTATTCTTATCCCTACTTTTACAGTTGAGGAAAAACTGAGGCAGACAGAGGTTGTGACTTGCCTAGGATCACATGGCTATTAAGTCTCTGAAGCTGGAAATGGATGGAGGTATTTTTGCCTTTAGGCCCAGCCCCACACCATTTAGCCAGGAAGGAAATTTGTTATAATCATCAAGGCAGAAACTCTGGTTTGTGGAACAGAACAACAGCTGCTATTGCTAATAATCTTGAGAAAGGGCATCTGCCTTTTGCTGCAACAATCTGCTAGTGGCTGCTGAAGGGGTGTAAGACCCATCAACAACCAGCACACAGAAAACTGCCAACACAGGTTCTTTTGATCTGCTTTACTAAGGAAAGCAATGTTAAGGGGTTAACAATCTTACTTTAATCCAGCCTACAAATATCATTCACTTAGTTCAGGGGAAAAAGCCAGCACCCTGAACTTCAGAGCAAATACAAACAAATTACAAACATCAACAGACAGACATTGTCTGATTCAAATCTCAATGCAGAGTTACCAGAGTTTAACAAAGTCCAAACATTTGGGTTTACAAGCTGGAGGGCTCTTAACTACAGCTGCTCAGAGTCTCCACATCAACACACCTCTGAGAGTGACAGGCCCCTTGCAAATAGCTCTGCTCTCTCTTTTTATACCCTCTTTAGCCATCTTCAAACGTGGTCTGAGTTACCAGAACTTAGGCTCCTACTATTGGCTCTGGTCTTGGCAACTCCCCTTGGGACCCTGAGGGCTTCATGCCCACCCAGGCTTAACACCTAATAGATAGGGGTTTGGGCCTGGGGTTTAGCACCTAGTAAGACTCAATCAAAGACACCCAACTCAATTGATATTACACCTTTCATCCCTTCTGACACTACCTATAGACAGCCTATAAAAGCAGAACTAGCCTAGACTTCTGAGGTTGTGTCCCCCAAATGTCCCTTATCCTGAGAACTGAAAAGAAGAAAGGCACAAGAACAAAGTAAGATCTTTTTGTGTCAGAGTAGCACAGCCTTTGGGAGTTAGGTTATCAGGGTGTCTTTCCTTGTGAGACCTCTTTTGTATTCTGTTGTATTTTGAGTATCCTAGAGGGGGAATCCAATGGAGGGTGGCCTTTGCAGCAAATTATTGGAGAACTCTGATACAGAATAGGCTACTACTCAAGGTTGAGCAGTGATGACTGTGTCGCAAGGTCAGTAGTAGCTATTCCCTTGACAATACCTACCTAAGACAGACAGCAAGGCACAGCAGAAAGAGCTCTGGATTTTGAGTTAGTAAGCCCTGCACTCAAAATTTTTTTTCCTTTAATTCCTTTTTTTGGGGTTATTTTTAAAATTTTAAACTTAAATAGAAAGTGAGAAAAGAAAAAAAAGAAAACCATTGCCATGTACATAGCAGACCGTAAGAGAGGATTCAATATAAAACAATATATTTCGATTTCAAGAAAACCAATATAATAAATAATATACATTGTTTTCAAAGCTACTCAGCTTTTCTTTGCTTCCTTGTTTGTTTTCTTTGTTCTTTGTTGTACATTTTTTATTATGCATTTTTCCTTCCTTCCTCCCACCACTCAAAGAAGGCTACAATTAAATGTGAATATATACACACATGCATAGATATCTATAAACATACACGTATATAAACTCATACACATTTATGTAAGACCGTACTATGCTTATTTCCTCCTATCATCTGTATCTCTGAAGGTGGATAGCACCTTCCTTCATAAGTCCAAGTCTTTCCATGTTTTTCTAAACCAATCAGCTCATCATTTCTTACACGACAACTATATTCCAACTCAATCACATCCTATCTGAGAGATTGTCTATAATAGGTTCCTCCCCACCCCAATTTTCCACATTCCTTCTATGCTTGGCTACATAGGTTTTATTTATACAAGAACATTTTAATTTAAAGTAATTAAAATTGTCCCTTTTACACTTCAACAATGCTCTCACCTTTTAATCAGACCTTAAGGTCTGAAACTGCTGAATCTACTTCCTTTACATCTTTTTTTCCCCTAGTTTCTTTGAAGTTCCTGACTTTCAAACTGAACTTCATTATTTTGTCTAACTCAGTAAAATAATTTTTTAGTAATTTAATTAGGATGATAGTAAATAAATAGATTAGTTAGGTAAAGTTGTCATTTCAAAATTTATATTGGCTTTACCTACCTATGAACAACAAATATTACTTCAATTATTTAAATCTGAGTTTGTTTAAAAAATATTTTATGTTTCTGTTCCTATAGTTTCTGTGTCTATTTTGGCAGGTATAAGCTCAGGTATTTTATACTATCTAGGTATTTTAAATGATCTAAAACAACATTGAATAATATTGCTGACACATAAAGTAGTTTCTCTGTTTCTCACTTTTGAGTAAATCTATTTTAACTTTAACTTCATCTGAGATCATGATTACTTTTCCTGCTTTTTTCATACTAAATTCTATTCCTGCTCTTTTTTAATCTTTAATCCAGAAAGCCTGTTAAGTCATTTAATGTCCATTTTTTTCATTCAGGGTTATACTTAACTTTTTTTGGGTGTGATGTTTTTGGCTGCAACCCAATTTGTTTTGTTCTTTGACATATAGTTTTCCAAGACCTGTTAGCATACCCACTGCTAGGTCTTGTGTAAATCTAATTGTGGCTCTGTGGTATTTGAATATTTTTTCTCTTTACTTGTAATATTTTTTTTCCCTTAACCTTGGGGTTTTAGAATTTGGCTCTGATATTCCTGTAGATTTTCATCTTGGAATCTTTTTCAGGTGGTCATCAGTGGATTTTTTCATTTCTGCTTTCTGCTCTTGTTCTAAAACTTCAGGGCAATTTCCTTTAATTATTTCTTGTATTATTATATTAAGATTCTTTTGTTGATTGTAGCTTTCAGGTAGTCTGATTATCTTTATGTTTTCTCTTCTTGATCTGTTCCAGATCAGTTATTTTTCTTATGAGATCTTTCACATTCTCTTCTATTTTTTCATTCTTTTTATTTTGCTTTATTATTTCTTGGTCTCTTATAATGTTGTTAGCTTCCCCTTGCCCAGTTCTAGTTTTTAAGGAGTTGTTTTCTTCCTTAAGATTATGGATCTCCTTTTCCAGTTGGCTGACTTTCTTTTTATAATCTTAGTTTTCTTGGATTGTTCTTATTTTTTTAAAATATTTTCCCTCAATCTCTCTTCTTTGCTTTTTAAAGTCTTTTTTCAATTCTTCTAAGAATCTTTTTGGCCAGGTCACCATTTGACATTACTCTTTGGGGTAGAGGATGCTTTTTTTTTTGCTTCGGTATCCTCCTCCGAAGATGAACCCTGGTCTTCTCTATTCTCATAATAACTGTATATGGTTGGGTACTTTCTCTTTTGCTTGCTCATTTTTAATTTTTTTTATTTTTAACATTTTAAAAATTATAATCACCTCTAGTCCTGGGGTATGGGGAATGGTGCCTCTGGACTCAGGTTCTTCTTACTTAGCTTTGTCCTGGGCTCAATGTCTGTCCTCTGTACTCCTTTCTCCTTCCAAACTGCAGTTAGGCTCACTCCTCAGCACACTATACTGGGAATTCTCTCTCCCTGAGAATCCTCCAGTGGCTATAACCTTCAATTCTCTCCTTTGGTCTGGAACTGAAAACAAGAACTAAATTCTCCTGTAAGTGCCCACAGCCAGCAGCATCCCCACCCCACTGCTTCTACACTCACTGGAGTGTGCTAGTTCCTTCTCACCTTCCACTGCAGGGATCACATCTTAGCAGGACAGCTGGGCCTGGCGTCCTGTGGCAGTAGAGGTTCCTTCAATCTTCCCCAGCTCAGATGTCTGACTCCCCACACTGTCTGTGAAGTGAGAATTCCTGTGTCTGAGGCTGGGGCCACCTCTCAACCCAGCTGCCCCCAGGACTTGTTGTTTCAGGAGACAGACTGGAGGTGTTTACACTTCACTCAGGCCTAATCTTAGTTCTGGAGTCTTTCTTCAGATCTTTTCCAGTAGTTCCAGGAGGACCATGGTTTTGCTCCATTTTTGCTGCTGTATGTTCACCCTGAGGCCTGTTTTTGTTTTGTTTGTGGAGGAATTCTGGAGAGCTTGGAATTGTCTGACGTAATCCAACATCTCCCCAGAATCATCTCCCTCCATGTTCAAATCTTGATCTTCTGCTTGTTGCCTCTGTGAATTTGAGTAGGTGACTCAACTTCTCTGGCCGTTAGTTCCTTTTTATGTAAAGTGGAGCAAAGGTTGCTTTGAAGTCAGGAAGACTCATCTTCTTGAGTTCAGATCCAGCCTTAGATACTTACAAGCTGTGTGATCCTGGGAGGGCAAATCCCTTAATCCTGTTTGCCTCAGTTTCTTCAGCTGTAAAATGAGGTGGAAAAGGAAATGGCAAACTACTCTAAGTTTGCCTAACTCTGAGTTAAGATACTTAGTTTCTTCAGTTTCCTCAGTTTCTTCAGCTGTAAAATGAGGTGGAAAAGGAAATGGCAAACTACTCTAAGTTTGCCTAACTCTAAGCTAAGATACTTAGTTTCTTCAGTTTCCTCAGTTTCTTCAGCTGTAAAATGAGGTAGAAAAGGAAATGGCAAACTACTCTAAGTTTGCCTAACTCTAAGTTAAGATACTCTAGTATCTTTGCCAAGAAAACCTCCAAAGGGGTCATGAATCACCGGATGTGACTGAAATGACTGAACAACAACGTGTAAAGTGAGGGGAGTGGACTAGGTTGGTGGTTCCCATTTAGATGTTCAAGAACCTGCTAGTTGTTCGTGATGATGGTCCAAGGGGTTTGTGCTAAAAATTCTTTGATGCCAACTTAAGCAGTAAATAATTATAGAATATTATAAATAGCATGTTAAATTATCCTGAGGGTTCATACCACCTTTTATTTCTGTTGATTGTGATTGGGGTTTGATTTGGGGAATAAGAACAATAAAATTAGGAACCACTGGAGTAGATGATTTCCATGATCCATTCCTGTTCTAAATTTGTAATGCTTATGAGCTGTTATATTCTCTTGGATATGCCTGTGCCAGAGATCATGGCACCTTGGTAGTCAGAGGTGAAGGAACCCAGGAACAATTGTCAGGGTCCTATCTCAATAAATTCTGAAATGGCAATATAATGGGCCACCTTACAACAAATATTAGTTCAACAATTCTGAATCTCCTTACTTTTATTTATTTTTGGACAACCTAACTGGGAGAGAAAGTTTGGTGCCCTTGTTAGGGCTATTAACAACAACTGCTCTGTCCCTGTCCCCTCAGATCAAGTACTTTGCCTCCTTATTTATAGCAACAGTTATAGCCCCCAGAGACTGCAAAGTAATCTGTGTTTGTTTTGGAGCCCCTTCCATTTCCATTTATTTACTTTCTCTCCCTTCTACACAGTCAGTGTTGTCTTCTGACAAGACAAATCCTCTTCACCCTGCAGTGCTCTTGAGCTCCCAAAACATCCGTTTGTCTTCTCCACAGTCAAAATTCTCTTTCCCTCGGTGCCTTTGATTTCATTGAAATATTAAATTATTCATCAGCCTTAAGCAGGTTACACTAAGGTATGGATGATTGATAGGTTTAAGCTTTCCTAGGGATATTTTTGTTTCAAAAGCTGAAATCTCTAAATAATAGAATATGTTCAGGAATACTTTTGATTAAGCGACATAGTCCTCTTTCCTAGAAGCTTTTGAGATGGAAAGAGCTTAGAGACGATCTAGTCAACCCACCTCATTTGCTAGATGAGGAAACTGATGTTCAAAGGCCAGAAGTTACTTGCTCAGCATCAACTACCTATAGCTGACCCCTTCACTTGTGATGTTCTCCTTCCTCTAACCTTGCTGCATCACACTTCTCATTTCTTCTACTGCACATAGCCACAAATGTGGGTAGATGCCTACTGACATCCCTGGCTTTCTTTACATCCCAACTAAAATCTCATCTTTCACAAGAAGCCTTTCCCAAACCTTTTAAATTTGAGTACCTTCACTCTATTAATTATTTCCTATTTATCCTGTATGTAGTTTGCTTTGAATATATTTGTTTGCACATTGTGTCTCCCATTAGATTCTAAGTTCCTTTAGGGCAGGGACTGACTTTTGCTTCTTTTTGTATCCCCAGTGCTTATTGTATTTCTGGGCAAATGGCTAGTGCTTAATAAACATTTATTGATTAGTTGGCTGACTGGTTCAATGTGGATAACTCAATTTTTAAGCTATAGCTTGAAAGCCCAACCAGTAGAATTTCATAAGATTAATTTGCTTTTATGTAACAGCAAGTTTGTTTTCTTCTCATCTCCCAACCCCCCTCCTTAATTGCATGCCCTTGTTGAAGCTATAATGAATGGAGTCCAGATCCCTGCAAAATTAGGAATTCAAGTTGAACCAGAACATTTTTCCTGTCCAAGTTTTATTTTTTTATTTTTGATAGAACTTGTTTTCAAGAAGGAAGAAGGAGTTTTGAAAAAAGCTCAAAGCTCTCCTCCGATATTAATGTGTTCCAGATAAACATCTTACAATAATGCATATAAACGAATGAGTGCTACATAAACATCTTTAACCTGAAATATTTTAAGGGAAAAAAGATTAGGGGGAGTTGGACATTTAGCTTATTTACATTCTAAATGCTTGCAGAGTGAAATACACAATGAAGCCAAGGCTGTGGTATCTGTCCATACTAATTTTTTCTGATATTTTCAATTTGGCAACATTCAGGATAGCAGAGATATCATTAGTAACTGGCATGGGATGGGTCTTTGGGACCTGGCGCCAGTAATGTTTCTTCTTTGTTTTGAAATATGACCGACAATGGCGACATTGTTGAAAATGACCATGTCAACTCAATAAGTTTATATTAAGGGCCTATTTGTGCTGTGCATTGTGCTAAGAAAGGCAAAGGAAAGAAAGGGGAAAAAAGGCAAAAAAGGAAAAAAAAGACAAAAAAGGAAAAAAAAGTTCCTCTATCAAGAAATCTAATGGGGGAGGTAATATGCAAACAACTTTAACAAACACAATATATACTGATAAATTGAAGATAATCAACAGAGGGAAAATGCTAGCATCAAAGGGACCAGAAAAAACTTCTTGTAGAAAGTAGGGATTTTAGCTGGAACTTGAATTAAGCCAGGGAACCCAGAAGGCAGAGATGAGGAGGGAGAGAATTCCAGGCATAGGGGTCAGCTAGTGAAAATGGACAGAAACAGGAGTGCCTTGTGTGAGCAACAAGCAAGGAGGCCAGTGTTACTGGATCTCACATTATATGAAGTGAAATGAAAAGTAAGGAGACTGGAAGGGTAGGAAGGGACCAGGTTGGGAAGCGCTTTAAAAGCCAAGAAGAGGATGTGTATTTGATACTGTAGGTAATAAGGAGCCACTGGAGTTTGTTGAATAGTGGGTGGGAAAGTGATATGGTTAGATAATGGAAGATCATTGACTATCACTTTGACATCTGAGTGGAAGATGGACTGGAGGGAGACTAAGAAGCAGTTTTGTTATTTCAATAGTCTAGGTGCGATGTGATGAGGGCCTTTACCAAGGTGGTAGCAGTGTGAGAGGAGAGAAAGGGGAATATTTAAAAAATGTTTAAAAAGGTCATATGACCTTAATGGACCTGTGACAATGGGGAATAAGGATCCTATGCAATAAAGAAATTGGGAAAATATCTTTCTTGACATTCATCTTATCTATGTGCCATAAAACCTCAATTATCAACCTTAGATTTCCACTATTACCCACTTTTGGGTTTTATCCTCTCCATTTCACTTAGTACTCTATTTCCACTCTGACTCCTTAAGCTTGTGATTGGTGAGGGGTCACTATACCTATTTGAACTCAGACCTACCCCACTGCTAATACCCAGTCATTTTCATGCCATGCTTCTGTGGGCATCTACCGTGTTTTCCTACTTTCCACCTCTAACCCTGGGAATAATAAACAAAACAAAGCAAAACAAAACAAAACAACATAACACTATTGTTCCTGGAAAAGGACATGCCAATCAATTGCCCTATGTCTCAAGCTATCATCCCTGTGACTTCCTTGACCAAAATATTCCTCCTTAGCCACTATTATCATAAAAAGTCCATCTTCAACTTGTACACATTTAACTTTTGTGACTTCAAGCATTTGTGTGATTTTATTAGTAACCTCATTTTCATTTTTACATTGGCAACCACATACATTTGTGTCTATGTGTGGTACAAGAAATGAGAGGCGTGATGCAGCAAGTTTATATCCACCAAAAGGAGGAAAGTATTCATGAAAATGTTTGTAAATCTCCTCTAGGAAGTGTTAAAATAATCTCTCAAGTGCCCTTTGGGGGTGCTCATACTTGTGGGGCCAGAGAGTATCTGGTCCTTCCCCACTTCCCATGTCACTGGACTCTTGAACATTCTGGCCAGAAGCAGTGCAAGGTGGCCCACTGCCTTCTATCCAGCGCTTGGAGAGATGTGCTAGACCAAGCTACATGGGACTGAGCTGCCTTAGTAGGGAGTTCCAAGCTCTGATCTGGGGGCTGGATCCTCACTCTAAGGCATGTGCTTTTCATAGGGAGCAGTTCCACCAAGCAGTAGAGAGGGAAATTAGAGGTGGCAGATTGCCCTTTTCCTTTTTTTACCTGGGGGTTTTTCTGATATCACTGCCCTTGGCAATGACTCTCCTCTCCCTTGCATTTTATGGGTTACGTCATAGTTTTTGTGTTAGGAAAAGTGCATATTATCAGAATTAATGTTTTGTTATAAAGAACTGTCTGCAGAAAAGTATATTTTCAGCATTCTCTAGCTAAGGTTTTGATAATCTGTAGAACTTAACTCCTATTTCCCGTTGGTTCAATGTATCAACATTCACATTTTTTACTTTTGCAATATTTTCTAGGAATGTTACCCCTGCAAAAGTAGAGGACTGATTGCATGCGTTGTCTCGCCATATTAGAATGTAAGCTCCTTGAGGGCAGGAACCATTGCTTTTCTTTTTTTTTTTAGGTATTTGTATCCCTTCCACTGAGCCTGGCACAGAATAAGCACTTAATAAATACATGTTTCATTCATTCATTCATAGACCAAAGGACCAGTTTATTATCACCGTACTTCTTTCGGTGGCATAGCTTCTCACTGTCGAAAAGAAGATGTTTTGGGGTGTCAAAAGTATACAACCTTATCAATATCTAACCTGTCTTGAAGATAGAATAACTGGAGTTATAGACACCAACAGCCGTGATCAATAGAACTGGATTTATAGAGTTTAAATAGTCTAGGAAATCAAAGAAGGGTGGAAAAACTCTTAGTCATGAAAATAATCTAATGGGAGATATGTTTCTCATTCACTTTTGCACTTTCTGGAAGAGGATGGATATTGGAGACTTCCCTTCTTGTGCCCATTTTCCAGCTTATAAAATATTATCACAAATTCAAATCTTGGTGATTCTATAGCTCTTGGAGAGCTCTGTGCTCAAAGGGGCTCCTCTCTGCTAGTGTTTGAGATTTCTTCCTTGACTGACCCTTTGTGTGTTTTTCTATTTCCCTTTGGGGTACAGTTTTAGGCCCTACCATCTGGGTACCTGTGTTCCTGGGAGAGTAGTAACTCCTTGTTGTGGGGGTGTGTTGGAGAGGTGAAGATCTTCATTATATATGATGGAGATCTTGATCAGTGGAATCCCTGATTCATTTGATAAATTCTCTGGTGAACTTGTTGAGATTACAGAAAGTAGGCTTGCTTTAGTGGGATCTTGGGGACATCTGGTAGAGTGTAGGCATACCCATTGTTGTTGTTTATCCTTGTTTTTTTTTTGAAGAGGACCAATGACATCATAGGGTAATGTCTTGACTTGCATGTGAACTGGATTTAAGTGAGGCAGAGTTGCATAAAGTTGTCAGTCTCACTATTTCTTCCAGAGTCATTGAAGTCCAGTGGTAAGACAAAAGTCAAGACAACTGGCAATGGCTCTGGGTGTAGGGGATGACCTTGGCATTTTTGATATCTGACCAAGTTCTAAACACTCCACAGAGCCTACTTCAGCTGCCTTCATGGCTATTGGAACAAATTGTTCTCATCTGCCTGTTCCACCAAGGGAAGTTTTCATATGCTTAGAATAGATGTCCCTCTAACTCACCAATGCATCTGTTGATTACCTTCAACTTGGTTTAGCCTGTCTGCAAAGATGGTTTATTGTAGTATGGATGGTGTACATGCTACAGCTTCTTCAAGCCACAGGTGAAAGTTGGGTGAGAGCTGGACAGCAAATGTGGATGAGCAGCCCTGAAAAGTGCTCAGCAAACCCTCACACCAGAGATGCTAGTCCTCCCTGAACATCCCATACATCTCAAGCATGTCCATTCGTTCCTTAGTGAGAGAACACAGAGAATTATGATTTGCTTTCTGAGCCTCGGGCTACCACCAAGATGGTGGGCTGGCTAGGACTCTTGTATGTGGAGTAACCTTCTCTGTGGTCTAGCAAAATGAACTGACAGGCCAACATACTCTCATCTGTGCTATCCTTTTGTCTTTCACTTGTCAGAAGACAGAAAAACATAGCAGAATGGGTCTGGTGCTAAAGGTAGGAAAGTCTGCCCTCACATACAGTCTTTTTACCCTAGGACTTGGAAATGGTTGTCTTGGGGCAGAGGGGGTATATAGAAGTTACTCATGCTTTAAGGCATCCTGAGAGGAAGGATCCTGAGTGTGGACTTTCAGAGCCCAAACGATAATAACAGTTAGAGGCAGATGTTGTGTGCCTACTGGACTCCAGAAGGTAGTTCATGGATAATGTTTGCGAGCCCCAAATTCCTATGTGAAGGAAGATGATTTTAGATTCCCTAGGTAGCATGATCCCAGAATTTAGTTTTCTAGCCAGAGAAGGGATATTTCTTGGATAGTTTTAGCCATGGGGGTTACTTAATTGGCTCCCTCAAGTTCTAGAGTTCCTAAGTTTGAGATCAATTTGTTCCAACAGCCATGAAGGCAACTGAGGCAGGCTTTGTGGAGTGGTTAGAACTTGGTCAGATATCAAAGATGCCAAGGCCAGAACTGCACCCAGGGCTATTGCCAGTTGTCTTGACTTTTGTCTTACCCCTGGAGTAAATTCAGGAATTAGACCTTCTAGACAGAGAAAAGTATATCCTAGTGCATTGTACTCCTTGGAGATGAAGATGGTGACTTAAATAGTCCCTGATAAGCATTTTACTTGGAGAGGAAAATTGGTCAGGTATTTGTACAGTGTAGGTCCAATGGGAAGGGAATTCCTTGTTTAGTTGACCCAAAACAAATTTATTTTTTGAAGGAATTTCAGCCACTGAGAGGCACCATGAGTCTGGCAGGCAAGGCATAAGACACTCTAAGGGAGCTAGGGGACAATGAGAATATAGGGGGGCCCCAAAAGTAACCCCAACTTCAGATCTCTTCCAAGAAGATCTGGTGGACTATTTGAAAGCTTAATGTGCTTTTGTATTTCTCTATGGGATACTGTGAGTCCTTTGCATTTTCTGTATTTTCTATAGGGTTGAATAAAGTCTGTCCTAGCTATACTCATTACAACATAGAATGTCTACATGGAAGCCAGGGCTATTTGGGAAAACCTAAGCATGAGCTAAACATAAAGTATATTTAAAAATCTTTCTGAAGTAACTCCAGGAAGTGACAATGAGCCAAAGAGAGATGACATTTTGAGTAGTGGATCAGCACCTAGGAATAAACTTGGTCTATGATAGGCTAGGATATGGAGGGAAGGAGAAGCAGAACCATGAGTTACATGAATGGCAGGAAGGAATTTGGCATACTGGCCCCAGCTGGTCAGGTTGCTAAGCAGTGGCAATCATTGACGAGCTCTAGCTCAAGATTAAGCTAATTAGATTAGTGTGTTTCTGATGTTTCCCACCTCTCTTCAATCAAAAGAAAAAAGAAAATAGTCTTTCATAGCCAACCTATAGTCTCATTGATGGTTGACTCCAATTGATAGGAGACCAGACTTTTGCTTCATTTAAAGAGGCAAGGCGGTACAGTGGAAAAATTGTTGGAGGTGCTTAGAGAGCCCCAGGTTCAATTCTTACCTCCTGCACTCAGTAGTTATATGACTGTGGGTAAGTTTTTTATTTTATTTTTGGGGCTTCAGTTACTTTCTTCCTGTATAAAATGAAGGGAATGGATTAAATGACTGCTATGGTCTCTTCTAGATTGAATATTCTATGAGCAAAAAATGCAAGATTAATCAATAGCTGAGAAAATTAGTTAGACCTCACATTCCAACTTGAAAGATGCAACAAAAATCTTACTGAAGTATTATGAATAAGGAAGAATTCATTCAATTCCAATTTTTAATGGTTTACTCAAAACCACAGTCATACCAAGACAGTATTGTGTAGTTGGTAGTGTTCTATATTTGAAATCAGGAAGACTTGGGTTCAGGTTCTATCTCTGAAATGTATTAGCCCCATGGCCACATGATATGGGTCAAGTCATTGCTTCCCTAAGCCTCAGTTTTCTCATCTGTAAAATCAGGATTATAATACCTATGGTTCCTTATTCAGTGTTAAGAGGCTCAAACAAGCTAGTGTATATACAGTATTATGCTTTTATAAACCCCCAACTCTTCCATGGCGCAAAAGGATTTTAAATATAAGTTATCATCATCATCATCATCATTGTCACCATCACACCAAGCTCAATATAAGAATATAGTAAGCTCATAAAACTTCCTTGTGCTCAGGAGGTAAAGATGGCAAGTGGCTGAATTGTATGTCTCTGACGAATTCTCAATTTGAAAACTGTATCCTTGATTAGTCAGAAAAAAACAGTATATGAATAACAGTAAAAGACAGCACAGATCTGGAAACCAAAAATAAATACCTGATGTAATCTCCATCCAATCCAGAGTCAATGAGGAGAATTTTAGAACTAGCTCTGAGCAGACCTAGTATGAATCAGGCTTATAGGGCATAATGAAGTAGGTCCAAACACAGTCAAAGCTTTGCAGGAGATTCCAGTATGTGGAATTGATTTGCCTAGTGGGCATACACTCATTTTCACATTCAGTGGAGACGGATCAATTTGCTGCTGCCTTTAGGGAAGGTTTTTCATCCTTTTGGAACCTAGGAGTGTCAAACTAGGCCTTCTACCCTCTCAGTGGGTTTCTTACTTCTTGGGTGAGTACCAGCTGCCATTCACACAGTATTTCCCACAGTTATTAGCATACCACCCGGGTCTCTAGGCAATGTACCAAGAAAGAAAAGCAAACTTTGCTTCCATAGGATGAATTTGCATTTGCAAATTATTTCAGCATGGCATATGAATGTGGATGTGTGTATCTTTTTTTAATTGATTGATGTATTTATTTAGTATTTTACTTTCCCCCAGTTACATGTAAAACCTGGATGTGTGTATCTTGTGAAAGTGGGTCTGTATCCATCCACTCAGGGCTAGTGCTTGGCAAAATTTTGATAGACAAAATTCAAATAAGAAATTCTGATGGCAAAGACCTTAGAGATGACCACTGCCTTGATTTTGTAGACAAGAAATCTGAGGACCTGATCTGAGATCTGAAATCTGAGTAATTTAAGTGACTTGTCCAAGATCATACAGCTAGCTATTAGTAGTGCTGAGACTAGAACTCAAGTCTCTAGATTCCAACTTCATTGCTTTGCAATTATACCCTGTGGCTTTCTGGCCACTCAATCATCCTCATAGTCCCCTTTGAAGTTATTGCTTTCCCAATGTCCAGTAGTCTCATACTGATTCAAGCTCCTACTGAATAACGGCACTATGACCTTCCTCCTTCTTCATGGACACCTCTCTCCCACCCGGCCCTGTGACAGTGCACGTCTTCCATGTGTTTATCTCTTCAGTTACTTCTCACTCATCCTGCACTAGGATTCCCACTAGGTTGTTCTAAGTGATTAGCTAGCTGCTCTGCTAAACCAACTCATGCCAAGGTGCTATTGCCAAGGATATGACACTCATATGTAGTACTTTAATGTTTACAAAACATTGCAACTACTGAGATAAGTAGTATAGAGATTAGACCAGCGATTTCAATCATTAAGGAGCTCCCATGTAAGAAAAAGGTAGGCAATTTTCCTGCATTTCATAGTGAAACAGTAAGGCAATAAACACAACATCAATGATAATCCTGAATATGCCTATGTAGTTCTGTATCACAAAGTATGAGAAACTCTCCATAAAGAAGGTAAAAGAAGTATAACATTTATTCAGACACCAGAAAATCATATCCTATAACCAAATGTTCAGCTCTCATACTCAGTCAGCCCACTTTATCATAACAGCAAGGAACTTAAAACACTATATCGCAGCCTGTAACCACACTATCCCAAAGCTCTCTGACCCCCCTGCTGGGGTCTTCCCCAAAACAAACTCACAGTATAGCTATGTCAGTCTATTCAGTTCTAACAATCACAAGGGCAGCCATTAGTAACCACCAGCAGCCATAACATCTCTCTCTCAATCAGCATTTTCTGTGACATAACTTCCTTTTCCTGTCAGGAAGCTCCTCCTACCACATATGTCTTAGGCTTCCTGTGATGTAAGCAGGTCACATGGCCTATTAATGGGTGGGAAAGATCTTCAAATCAAAATTGCTAATACACATAATCTTAGAGTTGCCTAGAGCACTGAAAGGCCAAGGGACTAGCCAAGGGCCACTCAACCCATATATGTTAAAGGCAGGATTTGAACTCTTGTCTTCTTGGCTTCAAGGTCAGATGTCTATCCGTTATGCTATGAGGTAGTGGGATTAAAAATATTATCCCTATTATCCCCTATAGAGGAAAAAGCTGAAGTATAGAGAGGTTAAGTGGTTACTTAGCCTAGGGTCACAAAGGTGGGAGCGTACCAGCCAAGATTTTATCCCATCTTGCCAAGGGGCAGGGGATGGATCCAATGACCTTGAGGCTTCCCTGTAAACCTGATTAGTCTTTGAAAAAAAAAGGAAAGTTTGAGCATTTTGCATTATTGATGGCTTTTTGGAAATTTAGAACAGAAGGAAAAAGATTAGTCCAGGAAATAGAAACAAAGTAGAAACATGGACCAGCTATGGTTTCCTCCAGGGAACCAAGGTCTGGTTACAGACAAAAGTTTTCTCAATGGGTAGCTTCTGGGATGCCAAGGAAAACAAATATCCTGCTGATGTCAGGGTACTCTGCTACAGTCCATGGTCAGCCATTCTACCTACCAAAGCAAAGCCAGAGGGAAAATACCAAACAGGAAAATGAAATTAAAACTACCTTGGGGGTAAAAAAGTGAGTTCCTTTCAGTCTACCAGATGTGAAATGAGAGAAAGCAAAACAGCTGGTATGAGACATCAAATATCCCCACACAACCAAAAGTTGGTAAACAAAATTTTGCCTGCAAAAAATAAGAAAAATCACATAAAGCTGAAGTAGTGAAAGTATAATGCTCGTGGCAGAAAGACTTGAAATGGAGGATCTGGGTTCAAGTTGCTTATCTGAGAGTGTGGCCATCAGTTAACTCTCCTGAGCTTTAGTTTTCTTCTCTAACAGATGGAATAATAATTCCCTTCCCTGTCTTCTCTTTTTCTTGTCCATTCTGGGAGGGGATAAGGCTTGAGATGGGTCCAAAAGAATGAGCAGATACAGTAGTCATCACAACTATTTGTAATGGACTGCAAAATAGAAAAATAGATCTATGGATTAGACTCAATAAATAAGAAATAGAAGCAATAAAAAACAGCATCCCAGTGTTTGATAAATCCAAATACAAACTATTAGAAGGAAGTACTCTCTTTTTGACAAAAACTGTTGGTGAAACTGGAAAGAAGTTTGGCAAAATTGGGTTTAGATCACCGTTTTGTACCATGTGCCACAATATGTTCCAAATGGATCTATAATCTAAATTTAAAAGGTCATATCACACCCCATCCCTTACACTCACATTAGAGGAGAATGAACACAGATGCCTTTTATAACTCTGACTGGGGAAATGATTTAAATTTTTTTTCTTGATTTCTTTTGTTTTTACATTACTTAATTTTTCCAATATTACTCTTTTATGCTCCCAAAGACCCCCCCTTATAAATAAGAATGTTTTTTAAAAAGGAAAATTAGTAAAACTAACCAACATGTCAGCTGATTTAGTTATGAGATTCAGTGTTCCATCCTTATAATCCTTCACCTCTGCAAAAAAGGAAGAAAGGTAATTAATGGTGATGAAATGATGATGATGGTGGCCAGAATTTATATAGCACTTTCATGTTTGCAAAGTATTTTATAAAGGTCTCATTTTATCATCAAACAACTTTGGGAGGTATGTGATATTATTATTCTAATTTTACAAATGAAGAAACTGAAGCTGAGAGAGATTAAATGAACTTGGCTGGGTCACTTAGCTAGGAAATGTCTGAAACTGAATTTGAACTCAGGTATAGTCTCATATTTCTTTTTTGTAGACAAGCTCAGGCATTGTAATTTCACAGTATTAAGCTTTAATCATTTTTGGTGTTCTTTCCCTCTACATTGTCATAGCCATTGTATATATTGTTTTCCTGACCCTGTTTGCCTTGCATATATTTATTCTGTCTATGCCACATCATCCAATGTTTCTCTGTATTCATCATATCCATAATTTCTCACAGTGAAATAATATTCCACTGTGTACATGTATCATAATTTGCCCACAGTTGAAATGTCTTTTTGTGATAGCAAAGAATTGGAAATAGAAAAGATGCTTGTCATTTGGAGAATGACTAAAAACTCCCTGACAAACTAGGTATATGAATGTATTAGAACATTGTAGTCCAGTAAGAAATGATGAATCTGAAAGATTCAGAGAAATGTGGAAAGATTTGTACAAACTGATGCAGAATAAAGTACAATAAGAAGAGAACAACATACATGACTGTTATAATGTAAATTCAGTGAACTGTGAGTTAATGAAAAATCAGTGATGGTCCTGAAGAACAGATGATAAAGCATGCCACCCTCTCTCCTCACAGGGGCAAGGCAGGCCTCTGTCTAGAGGAGCAAAATGTTGTGGACTTTGTGGTAGTTTCTGTGTCAAATGTTTTGGCCTGATTGTTTTTCTTTGTTGCAGATGAGGATTTGGAGATGGGGAGGCCTTTTTTTCCTTCTAGAAATGTTTATGATGAGGGGACAAGGCACATCAATGGAATGTATTTTGGAAAAATAAATGAGAAAAAATAAATATGGTGACTTTTTGGGGGAAGGAGGGGAGGAGAAGAATGATTTAGCTTAGAGGGTATTCCAACTAAGAAAAGGAGCATGAACCATGGTATAGAAGTAGAAATTTGTCAGGATGGTGCATGGGGCTGTGAAGAACCAAACATGACTAGAACGAAGTCTTCATGAATTTTATTGTTCAACCAATATGTCCCTTGTTACTATTTTTTGACAAAACATACCCTTCCCAGTCTTTGTACCTTTGCAGTTTGGCTGTCCCTCATGCCCAGAATTCCTTCCTTCCTCATCTTACCCTCTTTATAGTCACTAGCTTCCTTCACAAAGGAGGGAATGTTTTACGTGAGCTTTTTCTCTAACCCTACCAAGAGCTAGTCCGTATATTACATATTTTGCATATATTTGACATTCTATTCTTTTAAGAAGGCACATATGGAAAGTGAACAGACTCTTAAAGAAATAAAGAACAGAATATTAGCTCTGAGCAAGTAAAAGATGGGCAGGTGGGAGTTTTACGAGTTTATCAGTAACAGAGACAGCCATTACCATTCTGCATTAGATCTGGATGGCTATGCATCATTCAGCTATGACCTTTTACCATCATCTCACCCCAATTTGGGGCATGAAGAATTACATGAAAAAAGTGGTATAAAAGATATTGTCAAAAAGCCGTATTTTTGGAAAAGAAAGTGGTCTGTGTGCAAAATTTTTTCTTCACTATACATTTTGTATTCTAGACAAGCTGGACTATTCACCGTTTGATGATTTTGACCTTACCATTTCTCCTTCTACTCTTGTGCTGTCTGTCCTCCATGATGAAATGCTAGTCTTCATTCCTGAAGGATCCAGTTTGGGTGTTAACTCCTTTATGAAACCTTCCTTGATCTCTCCTGCCTCATGATCACAGCTCCCCAAAGCTTGAATCAAAAAAACCTTCTTATGCCACTCATTTCTGATTCTACCTAAGTACTGAGTATGCTGTAACTGATATACAGCTATTTTTCACATTTGTCTTATACAAATCTAATAAAGGAGTTGAGTAAAAATTTTTAATGCTGCTTCATCAATTCAATTCAATAGGTATTTGTTAAGTACCTATAATGTGAGAAATAGAGAGCATAGTGGATAGAGGTCCAGTCATGGAGCCAGGAAGACTTGGATTCAAGCTTTGACTCACACCTGGCTGTTGGATAATGGGCAAGTCATTTAATTGCTTTGTACCTCAGTGTCCTCATATGAAAAATTAAGGTTTGGACTTGACGGCCTTTAAGGATTCTTCAGCTATAAACATACAATGGTAGGATACATCCTGACTCAGCGAGTTTTAGCAAGTTTTTTGCCAAGCTTCCTAAGGTTCTAAGGTCTATAGGTCATCTATCTAATTGATCAAGACAATAGGAAATCTTTATTTATTTGGCTTTCCTTATGTGGAGAGTTAAGACAGACTCTTGAGAGTGGTTATAGACCCCATCTGGGAGCTTTGTAATGTTCCAGAACTTTATGTAATAAGTCATCTGCAGACAGGAGTGGTAGAGATTGGCACCTTAAAAGAATCCTTCCTTGATTTGTACTCTGTACTGAATCTCCTGCATGACAGTCGAAAACACTTCTGGCAAGTGTATATCTTTTTTATGACTTGTCTACTATTAAAGATCAGAGTGTCATTGAATGAGGTTGTCTTTGTTGTTCTATCTTGCAAAGACTTTTATGTAATTTTGACATATACATTGAAAACACCTTTGCTGGAGGAGGTTTTTTTTTTTTTTTTGCTTTTTGGCAGGGCAGTTGGGGTTAAGTGACTTGCCCAAGGTCACACAGCTAGTAAGTGTGTGTCAAGTGTCTGAGGCGGGTTTGAACTCAGGTCCTCCTGACTCAAGGGCCAGTGCTCTACTCACTTCGCCACCTAGCTGCCCCTGGAGGAGAAGTTTTAAGATAGTGTTTTTCTCTATGAAGTTACATGCTTTCTTTATAGTCAACGAACAATAAGAAGAGTAGAATCTTGTATTCTCTGTAACTTTCAGTTAATTGTGTCATGATGCAGATGTAGTTCATTGTGGAATATTGCTTACGAAAGCCAATTTTCCCTTCTGACGCCCTCAGCAAAGATTTCTCAATACACACGTAGCTTATTCTTATAAAAGTTTTATATGTCTGGGAACATAATCTCACAGGACTATAGTTGTAGAAATTCTGTTGGTTGCTTTTTTTGTAGCAATTAGAATACCTTCCTATTTAAATATATCTTAAGCAGTGATCATTTCAATGCCTTTAAAATTGTGCCACATCTAGCAAGGACCTCCTTTGAGTACAGGCAATATAGTCTAGCTGCCTCACCCATATTTCTTTTCCTCAGTGTCATTTCTACTTGTACCACAAGTACATCTGAGACTGGGATGTTATATTCTAAGAATGGTGGATCTGTTTCTCTTGATGGTGAAATATTTGTCATAAAAATCTTTGCCAGTCCTTTCCTTCTGCCATTTATCTGTCACGCTTTTTTCCAGCTTCATCCTTAAGTACCCCAGGGATGACTCTGTACAGTTGGGTCTCTGGCCAATCCTTCTTTACAATTTTTTTTTCTTTTTTTATTACTGTCTACAGTTTCTCACCATTTTATGATATGATACTGCTCATAATCTTCCACTGTCTTTCTTTGTAAGATTTTACAAGTGAATTTATTTTCTAAAACAGTGTTGCCCTTGGCTGTCCTATTTCTTCCATTTGGCAAGTAAGTCAAATATTTGTTGAATAAGGCTTATTGGCCTCCTTGTTATGACAATTGATATGCATCAGTTAAGCTTTTAGATAAAATTATTGTAGTTGGTTTCAATGTCTTTTTCTCCATCCATATCCTATTCTGAAGCTCAATAACTTATTTTAAATAGTTAATTGTACACTATGTATTTTTAATTTTTATTCTTTCATTAAATTTTGTATTAATTTTAATTTTAGTTATAATGAATTGGTGTTCTGATGATACACAGCCAACTGATTTAGAAATGACTCCCACATCAGTAATGAATTGCTTCCTCTTTGATAAGATAAAATTTTATTTTCATAATGTTACTCAATGCTTGCCCTGTATAATGCCTTTTAATTATTTTCTAGGAAAAATATTCATGATTTTTAGAGATGATGTTTGCAGGAATTCTATAAATCTCTGGCCTCTTTCTTTCTTTAGCCCTAAACTGTATTTTCCAACATTTTCTCCTTACCTTACTTATTCTTTTGCATTGAAGTCACTGAGTATCAAAGTATACATTGATTTAATTTGGAGGTTCTTATCGAGGTCTTTATAGAATTTCTATACTTCTTCATTCTTTGTAACAGATGGTGTATACGCCGTAATTATTTTCATGGGAATCTTTCAACAAATACTTATCATGAACTCTGCAGTACGTGATGACCAAATGTCCCATGAAATTGTTTCTTATTGCTTGTGGGTACACAATGAAATAAATTCCAATAACCTCTTTATTTGTCTCTCCAAGGAGAACTTAGGAGCAATCCTCCCATTTAGCTACAACTTCTTTCTGTCTTCATTTACTCTGAGAATGTCAAGATTGGCAGAATTCAATTTCTCTAGTTGAATATGTGCTTGTAGGTGAAAGGGGTTCAAATTCATAATAATTCCAGCAAGTTATTCTTAATAGCCCTGTTCAAAAACTGTCATCATGGCATCATCTTTCCCCTTTGTTACAAGCAATAAGAACTGTAGGAGGGCACTGTATAAGACTGCAGACCATCTGTATCGTTCATTGTTTAGGATCAGCAACAGCTATGCGATGGACAAATAATTTATTACCAAGTATCCAGCCTATTGGCTTAACTTAGGTTCATTCTTAGAAAGCAGACAAAATCTGCTGCTGGGATCACACTCCACGTCTACCCAGCACGTTAGAATCTTCCAGAGCATGTAATCTGCTGGGAAAACCTTCAAGAAATCAGATTCATGTCTATACCACAATGAGGCATCTGAGGAGGACATCGTGGAGGTGTTCTGATAAGATATCTCACCCTTGTATGTCAAAATAACACAAGATTCTTTAAAAGATAAAATGGGCAGGTGGCACAAGCAAAGATAGCCTGTTTACTCCATTAGTATCCTTGCAATGTCGAGAGAAAGCACATAAGTGGATTGGGTATGCCACCCCATTCTCAACCTTGCCCACTTCCTCCCTATCTATAGAGAACTTATGAGTGGAGATGGATAAGACTAGCACAGAATAGGCGGGAGTGATAAGCTGTGATCTGAACACTTGGAGGAAGTACCCACAGTGATAAAGCATTTCACTTGAGTTTCATGAGTATATAAGCATACTAAGTATGACTATATATTTACAGTTTTACTGAGTGATTTTTCCATCATCTTTCTCATCTTACAGTAGTTCTTCTTTACATTCAGAGAGAAATTAGTGATTAGTATATAAATTCCTTGACATAATTGTCTACATCTTCTTCTTTACTTGGGTGGGGTTCATTGGAAGTGGGTTAGATGGAAAGGAAGGACCTTCTTAGCTACTTCCACCTTCTGTAGGAGGCCTTTCTTGGCCTGTCTAGTTGTTGATGAGGTGCCATTTCCAGTTGTCTTGATGTACATCTTGCCATTGGACCCAGATGGCTCCAGAGGAGAAAGTGAGGCTGGTGACTTTTCACAGTCCTCCCTCACTTAAATCTAATTCACTTGCAAGCATGGCAACATCTTCCTGATATCATAGTCCTCTTTGAGAATGAAGGACAAACAAGAACAACTGTTAGTGATTTCTCTCAGAGATTACTTTTCATCTACTCTGTATGTTTCTCGTTTGTCCTAGTTATTTACATATTGCCCCCTCCATTAGGATGTGAGTTCCTTGAGGACAGGGATTGTTTTTTGCCTTTCTTCATGTCCCCAATGTTTAGCCTGGTGCCTGACATAATAAATGTATGATTGACTGACTTTTACCTAACTGCTATAAATTGTGCTAATATGTATGTAGTGAATAGCTTGGGAAAGATGACTTCGGTAAAAGTAATTTTCTGGCTTCTATTTCTAGTTCAGTCACAGGCTTCTTTTGAGATTCTACTCCATTAAGGTCAGCCACCTACCTTCTCTGTTTCTGTTACTTTTGGGGTCTTTTCATTCCTGTATGTAACCAAGGTTGGCACTCAGCAATTATGTGAGTATTCTGCTCCAGAGGTTTGCTGGAGAAAAGAGCTCATATTGGGATGCATCAGTTGACAATACACATCATCAGAGCTGACAGAAGGCATTGCTTCTTAATTGTGGAAAAGATGAATTAGAAACAGCAGGTCTAATCTGGCAGTTTTCATTCCTGTAAGGCTACTATTAATTTCACCATGAGCAAGAAGCCTGAAGAGTTAGGCTCTGTATGAAGCAAATAAATTTGATTGTGACATTTTTATCAAAAATTTTTCAGGGCAAATTGGAAGTTGATATTCAAGACATCAAAACAGTGTCTGTAAGAACCTGTCATGGTGGAGTTTGCTTTTGGGAGTTGCTGTGTTGTAGTCATTTACAAAACAACAACAATAATCATTGTTGACCTACCTAATCTGTTTTGAGACAATGGTTTCCTAATGTATGGCATATTTAGACTGCTTTGTGAAAGACAACGTTTTCATATTTTCATTGTTCAGTTCTGATATTTTTATTGGATGCCACTGAGAGTTTGCAAAATAATGAAGTAAATAAGAAAGGAAATTAGCTTAAAGATGCTGAGTCTCTGTAACCAGAAGGTAAATGAAGGAGGAGCCAGTATTGAGAAATAATTATCATCACTGCCACAATCTTCCATTACCAGTGGCAAAAAAAGCCATGGTCTGACAGTCACCTTAGTGCATTGCAACCTAATGAAAAATTAGTGACAGAAAGTTTGGATTATGGTAACATCACTTAGTATGCTCCTTACTGTAGGACCTGACAACTTTACTCCATTCACAGGATTCAATGGGGACATGATGGAGAGTTTGCATGGATGGCAGGATTAACAAATAAAATAAACAAATTTATCTGTAGCAGGCCATGGTTGCATGGCCAAGATCCAGTCATTTCATCATTGAAAAGGAACTCTGGTGCAAAACTCTGGTCAGAATGATTTTCCTCTCAGGCTATTAGGCAGCATGGTGCAATGAATGAGTTTGGAATCAGAGGAGCCAGGTTCAAATCTCAGATTTGCTACTTACTGCTTGTGCTACTTAGGACAAGTCACTTCACCTTTGGGATTCTTTCCTTACTCTAAAATGAAGGAGTTGGATTAGATGTTCTCTGAGATCCCTTACAATTCTAAATCTATGATCTTATCATTTGGGAGCAAGTAAGATCCCAGTATAGCCACTCATCTTTTGCTTCCCGTATATTTATTTTCTAAGTGGGCACTATTCATCGGGATGGTAATTAGGATTTTTTTCATCTGCAGAGGGGAGAGAGGGAGGGAGGGAGGGGGAGAGAAAAAGAGAGAGACACAGAGAGAGACAGAGAGAGGAAGAGAGAGGGAGAGAGAGAGAGAGAGAGAGAGAGAGAGAGAGAGAGAGAGAGAGAGAGAGAGAGAGAGATGGGGGGAGGAGGGAGGGAATGATTGGGATACATTACAAAAAAAAATATTGATTTAACTCCTATTAAGTGAAGACACTGTGCTTAGTGTTGGGGATCCAAAGACAAAATGAAAAACACTTCTTGACCTCTAGAAGCTTTCATTCCACTCTGTACATGATGAAATAAAAAATAAAATTAAATATATAAATAAAAAATATGACATATGTTCTCATATATACCTGAGAGCCAGTGGGGCTTCAGAAAAGACCGAGGAATGGTCAATATGGTGTTTGCTGCCCAACAACTCCAGGAGAAATGCCAGGAGCAGAACAGAGGTCTGTATACAATGAAGATCTGACCAAGGCCTTTGATACTGTCAGTTGTGAAGGCTTATGGAAAATTATGTCAAAATTTGGTTGCCTGGAGAAGTATGTCAATTTTACAACAGCATGCTTGCTCAGGTACTGGATAATGGATGATGCTTTCACGATTTCCCAGTCACCAGTGGAGTAAAACAAGGCTGTGTGCTTGCTCACATGCTTTTTAGCATGATGTTTTCAGCCATGTTGTTAAACACCTTCAGTGAAGACAAACATGGCTTCACGGTCAGCTACCTCACTGATGGTAAATTCTTCAACTTGAAAAGGCTACAAGCCAAGACCAAATTGGAGGGAGTGTTGGTGCGTGATATTTTCTTTTGAATATGATTGTACACTCCATGCAGCCTCTGAATCTGAGATGCAACAAAGTATAGATCTTCTCTGTCGCTTGTGCTAATTTTGGCCTAACAATTAACACCAAAAAAACAAAGGTGCTCGGTCAGCCAGTACCATACATTCATACGTGAAACCATTGGTTACAGCAAATGGAGAAGTATGAATGTTTACTTACCCTGGTAGTATACTTTCTAGGGATGTACACATTGATAATGAGATTGACACATGCATTGTCAGAGCTTGCTCAGTGTTTGGGAGGCTCTGCGGGGAAGTACGGGAGAGAAGAGGTATGAGAGCCTATCAAACTGAAGGTCTACAGAGCTGTTGTGCTGACCTCATTGTTGTATGTCTGTGAAACCTGGACAGCCTACCAGCACCGTGCCAGGAAACTGAATTGCTTCCATTTGAATTGTCTTAGGAAGATTCTGAACATCACCTGGAAGGATAAGGGACCAGACACTGAGGTCTTTACTGGAACTAAACTGCCAAGCATTTAAACTCTATTACAGAGAGTACAACTCTGATGGGCTGGCCATGTTGTTTGAATGCAAAATGTATGTTTGCCAAAAAGACTATTTTAGGGAGAACTCACATGGGGCAACTGCTTATGGTACAAAGACACTCTCAAGGTCTCTCTGAAGAGCTTAGGTATCTATTAGGAGACATGCGACACACTGGCATAGTACTGCCCAGCATGATGTGCCCTCATCAGAGAAGGCGCTACGCTCTATGAACAAAGTAGAATTGAAGTAACTAAAAAAGAACCGTGAGATGTGCACATTTAAAGAATCCACCCCAAGTATTCACATGGACTATTTGTGCCCGATCTGTGGGAGAGCATTCGAAGGTCATATTGGTCTGATCAGCCATAGTTAGAAACGATGTAACTGAACTCTAACATAGTGATGTCACTTTGGTCCTCTTCGAGAATGAGCAACAATTAACCAACCATCAAAAACTTGTCTGTGCAAATGGAGTAAGGAATAAGACTATTGTAACTTGGGTTTCCAGTCAAGCCTGAAGCACTTTTCATGAGACTCTCCCAACCAGTGGAGAGAATGCTGATGCCATATGTATGCATATATGTGCATGGTGTTAGTAGGAGAAACTTTCTTCATTCCTGCTTTAAGATGTGCTATCACTTTTTGAGAACAGCTCCAGAAAAGAAGGTTAAAAAATGCTTTGGAAGCAGCAACCATGCAGGGGAAGGTGGCAGCTCAACCTCTGATTTCTAGAGACTTCAGGGAATTTTCCCATGGGTAAGATCATGGGCTCTCTCTTATTGAACAAATGTCATTCCCATCTAAAGAGCTTGTTTGCTCTTGTGCCTTTTCTGGTGTATTCTAACATGTAGAACTTCAATTTCTGTTTGCTATCTGATTAGGTAAATGGGTTTGCTCACCAGTTACTATTTATAATGATCTTTTGTGTAAATAACATTTGTTGGGAAGGAATCAAGTCTACAGGTATAAGCTTGGGGGCCACAGTCTCACAATAAGGAATAGTGACTGAGGAAGAAATAGTTTTTTTAAAATTTTTGAACCTAAAACAATCATGCCCATAGACCAGCAATATTTATAGGGGTTGATAGATATAATTCTGATCCAATACCTTTTTTCCCCAGAGAGTAACAGAGTTGCCAGCCATGTTACCTCTTTTCCGGTTTACCTCATACAAGGAATAAGTCTCCCTTAGAGAGGGATGGGCGATATTCCAGAAATATCTATCAATGTTTTCCCTCAGGCTGCCTGTCTATGGGGTTAGACATCTTGTGAAGCTATATGCTTATCTGCCTAGTCATCCGTGTGTGCCCCACTCATTCAAATCCAAAATGAAAAGAAGAGAGCCAGGGTTTTTACTAATCAATTGGTACCTAGGATTTCAGAGCCTGTCCTCCAAGGAGTGCTTTCCACAAGAGAGGTGGTCTGAGCACTAGGGGCTAGGTACCCTGGGAAGGGGAGGAAGAGAATTTTCTTAATAGCACCTACTATGAGTGCAACTTCTATGGGTGCTTAGGTTAAAATTGTCCCAAGGAGCCAATGCTTGCCTCAAAAATGGGGTGGGGAAGGTTGGGAACTTATAGAATAGAGGGAGGGGACAGAGTAGAATACTGAAGGTAGGGATATAGTTAGATGTGGTTGTGTTGGAGACAACTTCATGATTGGCTGTTAATATGTGGGTGAGATGAGACTCATCTTCTCACCCTTTAACTGGTCAATCACATACCCCTCGAGGTCAGGCAACAGTCTCTCACTTTGAAGACTACTGCCTTAGAGAGACAGTAGTGGGGTTTTAGGATAAAATGACATCTATCTATGCACATGATTGCATCCTATTGTATTGTATCCTATTGTATTGGACTTTTAATCTCTGTATCTAAGAAAGTTATAGGAATGATGGAAAGGGTTGGTTTTTCCTCACCATCTGTGTTGTAGAAAGAGCTTTGGACTAGAAGTCAGAGAACCTGGGCTCTATTCCCAACTTGTCCACTTTCAGTTTCAAAATTTTATGGTGCTATGACTTCTTTTCTAATATCTCTGATGTATGCTCCTCTTTGTGTTATACTACTGGCCTGGGAAAGAATGTCCATTAGCTACATCAATACATTTAATGTATGTGTTTGTTTTTTCCTTTAAACATCTGAAAAATGACTATTCCTAGGATATTTTCAGTCATTGTTTAGGGCTTTATTTTTAGACTCCATGCCCTTGTTGGGAGAAGAACCAATGTCAGGATAACGTTGGGTAGTGATTATTTTCCCCTCCTAGGGACCATGTGGGAAACTAGCCAAATCGGTCTAATTGCTATTTTATCTATGAGACATTTCATCTCCTGACTCCATCCCTTTGCATAGGCTGTCCTCTGTTCCTTGAAGGCTCTTCCACCTCTCTGCATCTCACAACCCTTGCCTCTCTTCAAGGTTTAGTCGTTGCCTGCTAATATGCACTTGTACTCTTAGTTATTGATTTATTAAGTGATAGTGACTTTCTCCCATCCCACCCTGGCAAACTATGCTGTATTTACTTTTTATATATTTTGTATTTACCTACAAGCGTAGTGATAGACCTGGAGTCAAATCCAGCCTCAAATGCTTATTAACTGTGTGACCCTGAACAAGTCACTTGATTTCTGCCTGCCATAGTTTTATCACCTGTTAAATGGGGATAATAACGGCATTTACCTCTCAGGGTTGTTGTAATGATAAAATGAAATAATATTCAACAAGTGTTTTTGCAAACTTTAAAGTGCTATATAGATACTACTATAATTGTTATTAGTAATTATTATAATTATTACATGTTTTCTTTGATAGACACGAGCTCTTTGAAGACAGACTATTTCAATTTTGTCAACACTGTAAAACTTCTATATAAATATTTATATTATTCTATTCTATACAAATATTCTAACATTCTCTCAAAATATTGCTTTATTATCATAATTTTATTATGGTCATGACAGTAATAATATAATAATGATAAGTTCCTCAGTACCTGGCACAGTACCTGGTACATAGGAGTTTCTTAAAAAGTCTTTGTTTTATTGTCGATTACAAATTTTTTTTTCCTCTCTTCCACTTCTCAACTCAGCCAAACTTCTATCAGAGTCAGGAGGTAGACAAAGATCAAGCATCACTTAGGAGCAGCCCTTACAGTGGATGATTTACTTTTAATGCTCCAGGATTTCAAAAGCACTTTGCTGCTGAACAGGAAAACAGCAAGGAAAAACAGAGTTAGAGGAGATGAAAATAATAGCATCCTTTAGGACAGAGAGGCATAATGCTCCTATTTCTGTTCATTGACATGTTTGATTTCTGGATAGTCTACCTCAAGGCATAGGACGACCCTTTTCCCCCTACATGGTATAATTTTTAGAAAGCCTATATATTAATATTTTGCACTTTGTTGCTTAGTTTCATAGCACAGTGTTTATTGCTAAGAAGATGCCCATAAATAGCGGGCAGAAATGATAAATCCCACAGTACTATCTTGCTGCGATGTTTACCTGAGAATCTCCTCCCATAATGGAAGTTGAAAAACAAAAATGTATCACAATTCTGCAGATGATAGAAAGGACAATATACAAAATCTTTCCAGAGACTGTGTGACAAATGAAGAATCAGTCAATTGAAAAACATTTTTAAAGTGCTTCCTATGTGCCAGGTACCATGCCAATCACTGGGGATGTGAAGACAAAAATGAAAAGTACTTGCCTTCAAGGATTTTACATTCTGTTAAAGGAAGACAATAATGCACAGATCAATACATACACAGTAATTTGAGGGGGTGGAGATAAGGTGGGAGTGAGGAAGGTACTAGAAGCTGAAGTGTAGAAAGGAAGCCCTCACATAGGAATCAGTACTTAAGCTGAGTTCAATGAGGAGAAAGGGCATTTCTGGAATAGGGCACAGCCTGTACAAAAGCATGGAGATAGGAGATGGAGTGTTGTATGTGAGAAACAGCAAAAGGGTCAGTTTGGCAAAACTAAGTTTTTAAGGGTGTGAAGAGGAATGCCACCGAAAATTAGAGATGGTAGATATATTAGAGGCAGCTGATGGGTAGATGATAGAGCAGGGATGGTAGATAAGTGATAGATCACTTGACTAACTGATTGGATCCTATTGGTTAATAAACAACCAAACAGGAAGGGAAAAATTTGATAATACAATTAAATGACTTAGTTACTTGGACAAAAATGTAGACTGCCGGTGGAGGATATATTTTGATGTTCAATAGAGCTGTGCTTGTATCATGCTGAGCAAAAAAAAAATAAATTCTAACAAGAATATAAGGGGAGTTGAATATGAAAGACCCTGGTCAGCTTGATGATTCTCTCAATCAACCTGATGCTATGATAAAAGTATACCCTTGTCTGAAGGGCACATCCCATGGAAGTACACACATATCCTAGTACCCTACTGAGAGAAAAAAGGGAATTTTTCTGATTGGCCACTGGTGACTGCAGCTGCATCCAAGATCACTGGCTATACAGGTAGGGGATTGCAGAGATGGACTCTTGCAGAAAAAGACTTTTCTCCTGTGGCTCATACGTTTTTTCTTTTACTTTCTGTCCTTTGGACTCCCTGACCAGAATGTAGCAAGTAGAGGAGGGAGAAATTCCTTTTCTGATACTGAAATTGCTGCTGAGTGCCTTATGGAATCTGGGGATGCTGTTATTTACTTTTGGGAAAACTTACACTAAACCAGACCTAAACTTTATTTTGGAGATTTCCCGAAAATAAAAGGGGCATAATATGAAAAGAGAAACTGACTCCTTGGAGTCAGCCCAAAGTATTGGATCTGGTATTTATCACCCCAGAATCCTTAAAAGGGCTTTGGCCCATAGGTTATATGATCATGAATTTAGTATGCATATTAACAATTATTAATAGTGAGAGTAAAAGATCATAGATGGACAGTCCAAGTGGAACTCTGATAGTAATAGAATATGAAAAGATCTGCAGGAAGGCCTCTAGTTTTGGGGGCAGAATGGCTTTGGAGGAGGACCCATGGTAGAATAAGAATGAGGAGGATGAGAAGATATAGATAGGTTAGTAGTGTACACTGATGCAAGGAATGCCCACATTTATGATCATGGACTGATGGAAGTATTGAAGAAATATTGATTTATTTAACTAATAACTAAAATGTAATATTAAATACCAAGACTATTGTTCTTTACTGTTTGGAAAAAATCACCTTAATCTTCTGGGCTAAGAAGCAGGAAAACAAAGCTTGGCTTTGCTAGAAATTTGTGGTTTAAACTTGGTCAAATCCATTCCATAGAGTCTCTCTTTTCCTTAAGCTCAAGCATGATCTACATAATGCTTTTTCCAATTTTCCCTGACTGCTAGTGTCTTCCCTCCCAAACTATGCTGTTTTTAACCACTTTGAATTTATTTGTATTTATTCACTTAATAAGTTATACAATTTATACTATATATATGTACGTATATATATATATATACATAACTTGCAGTTTATGTTTCTATGTCAAACAATAAGCATTTATTAAGAACTTAGGCACTGAGCTAAGAGCTAGGGATACAAAAAGCAGCAAACAACAAACAGAACTTACTCTCAAGGAGCTTGCATTCCAATGTACTTGTTGTCTAGCCCATTAAAATGCAAGCTCTTTGTGAATAAGCACGATTTCATTTTTCATACCTGTATCCCAAGATCTAGCACAGTACTTGGCACATAGTGGTAGTCACTTAATAAATACTTGTTGATTGGTTGACTAGCCTATCTGGACTTCAATTTCTTTATTTGTTAAATGAAAGGTCTGGACTAAATTACCTCTAAATTTCCATGCCACTTTTAATATTGTATGATTCTAAGATCACATGGAATATATGTATATACATATACATACATACATATACATATGTATATGTGGGTATGTATGTGCATACACATACATATATATGCAAATAAGATTTGGAAAGTATAAAATACTATAAAAATGGAGGGCATTATTTGTAACATCTTTATTCATAACATGAAATGCCTTGTGCTCATTGAATCTAAGCCATCAGATAACCCCTGAACAGGTGTGGTGGTTTTAGTTCCTTTGGTACAAAAAATGATACCGAATAAAGCACCACTGAGGCTCTTCCCTTCCCTCAACATTTGAATGACAAAAACCTTTTCCAGAGGAGAATAATCTCCATTCTGGAGAGTGAAGCTGATAAATTTGGAATTTTCTTGGCAAAGATACTGGACTTCTTTGCTATTTCCTTCTCCAGCTCTTTTTATAGATAAGAAAACTGAGGCAGACAGGGTTAGTGACTTGCCCAGGGTCACGTAGCTAATAAATATCTGAGACTAGATTTGAACTTAGGAAGAAGAACCTTCCTAACTCCAGGTCCAGTGCTCTGTCCACTGCTCAAACATCCTCAGTTTCCTTGACCTCTTCTAGATCAAACAAAGCAAATGTAATATCCTTAACATATGATATCCCTTCAAATGCTTTAGGCCAGCTATCATAGCCTCCCCATGTCTTCCATTTTTTAGAACAGAACCTAATCATTTCCTTCAACCTATTCCTATGTGGTACAAAATTCAGACTGTTCACTATCTTGGTGATAGGATCAATGGGGCAGTTACTTTTCCTCCAGACACATACTTTTTGTATTACCCAGGGCAAATCACTTAACCTTTATCAGGCTCAGTTTTATAATCTGAAATAGAAGAATAATAATAACTGCAGTCCTTACTTAAGATTGCTGTGAGGATCAAAGGATACAGAGCTATGTAGGGTGTCTCAAAAATCTTAGCAGAGTTTTAAGCTTTAATAAATACTAAATTTAAAGGATAAGCTATTAAACCTTAAAATTGTACTAAGACTTTTGTCCCATCATGCATAAAGTGCTTTGCAAAGCCTAAAGCACTGTATAAATTTTAGTTGTTTTGCTCTTCTTCCTCCTCCTTTTCTTCCTCCTCCTCCTCCTCCTCCTCTTACTCCTCCTTCTCCTCCTAGTACTACTACTACCAGCACCACTACTACTACTGCTAAAACCACTACTACTATTACTACTGCTACTAGTACTACTACTACAAACTAGGTAATGAAGTTGATAGAGTGCTGACTATGGAATCTGGGAGATCTGAGTTTTCATCCAACTTTCTTCAGAATCTTTTGAAATCTGCTCTCTAAAAATCTGTGATGGAAGTGAGACCATCCCCAACTTTCCTCTCTTTATCACAAATAATAAGGGAATGATTATTTTTGCCGAAGTTCCCATCATTACCAATCCAACAATCAGTTCTTCCTTATTTGTGAGAATCAAATCAAGAACAGAAGGTCCTCTTCATGGGAGTTGCACTTTCTGAGGGATGAAGCACTAGTGAAAGCAAGTTAAGAGATTGTTAGTTGCTCTGCTTTAAGAGAGAGAGAGAGAGAGAGAGAGAGAGAGAGAGAGAGAGAGAGAGAACATTCCAGCAAATGATTAAATAGTTGCACTTCCTCACCATTATCCTATCATGCCTCTGGGCTAGGTTTATGATCTATCTCCTGAACTCTGTTTCTATTTCTTCCTTCTGTTCAAATGGTCTGATGTATACTCTGATGACATTATCTCTTCTTTTTTTTTCCCTCTGTTGATCTTTTCTCAAATGATTTCCACTGTATTGACTCTGATTCCTTAACTTCCCTATTTGAGCCTCTCTTTATAATATACAATGCTGTGCCCCCTCCCCAGTTTATGTAGATGTTTCTTTTTTTCTAATTTATCTTTTTATTTTTAGTTTACAACACTCAGTTCCACAATCTCATTTCTCTTCCCAATTTTTCCTCTACTTCTCTAACTTGCTTTTCCAAATCCTTTTTGAGCTCTCCCGTGGCCTGAGACCAGTTCATGTTTTTCTTGGAGGCTTTTGATGTAGGCTCTTTGACTTTGTTGACTTCTTCTAGCTGTACGCTTTGGTCTTCTTTGTCACCAAAGAAAGATTGCAAAGTCTGAGTCTGAATCTGAGTTTGTTTTCGCTGCCTGGCCATGTTCCCAGCCAACTTACTTGACCCTTTTCATTGCGGTATGACTGCTTGGAGAGCATAGAGCACTTTGTCCCAAGTTTGAGGGGGTGTGCTGTTGTTTTCAGATGTATTTCTACACAGCAAGCTATGCCACTCCAGTGCTACACCTCTCCCAAGAACCACCAACCCGGAGGGAACTCAGATCTAAGCTGGCTCTGTACTCCCACTCAGATCCACCACTTAATTCCTCTCACCAGCTGGGCCTGGGGCCAGAAGCAATTGCTGTGTAGTTCTGTAGCTGCACCACCTCTGCTGCCCCCGGGGTGGTGGCTGAACCGAGAACTCCTTCCATTCTGTCCCAGCAGCTTTTCCAACTAACCTTCTCTGTTGTCTTTGGTGTTTGTGGGTTGAGAAGTCTGATAACTGCCACAACTCACTGATTCAGGGTGCTAGGGTCTCTTCTGCCTGGCTCCTGGTCTGGTTGGTCCAGGCGTGGCTCCCTGTTGCACTTTGCTCCCCTCTCTTCCCAGTTCCAGGTGATAGACCTTACCCTGGGACCATCTAGGCTGTCCTGGGCTGGAGCCCTGCTTCCCTCTGCTATTTTGTGGATTCTGCAGTTCTAGAATTTGTTCAGAGCCATTTTTTATAGGTGTTTGGAGGGACCTGGGTGGGGAGCTCATGCAAGTCCCTGCTTTCCAGCTTCCATCTTGGCTTCACACCTGGGTGTGCACATTTTTATAGCAGTTTGGGCACAGTTCCAAATTGCTCCTCAGAATGGCTGGATCAGTTCACAATTCCACCAATAATGCATTAGTGTTTCAATTTCCCCACATCCTCCCTAGCATTTATCATTTTCCTGTTTTGTAATGTTAGCCAATCTGACAGGAGAGATGTGGCATGTTAGAGTTGTTTTCATTTGCATTTTTCTAATCAATAGTGATTCAGAGAATTTTTCATGTGACTATAGATATCTTTAATTTCTTCCTCTTAAAACTGTCTGTTCATATCCTTTGATTATTTCTCAATTGGGGAATAACTTGTATTCCTGCAAATTGGATTCATTTCCCTGTATATTTCAGATATGAGGCCTTTATCAGAGACACTGGTTGTAAAGATTCTTTCCCAATTTTCTACCTCCCTCCTAATCTTTGTTACATTGGCTTTGTTTATACATAAACTTTTCAATTTAACATAATCAAAGTTATCCATTTTGCATTTTGTAATGCTCTCTGTCTCTTGTGGGGTCATGAATTCTTCCCTTTTCAATAAATCTGACAGGTAAACTATTCCTTGCTCTCCCAAATTGCTTATAGTATCAGCCTTTATTCCTAAATCATGTGCGCATTTTGACTTTATTTTGGTATATGGTGTAAGATATTGGTCTATGCCCAGTTTCTGCCATGCTATTTTCCAGTTTTTGCATCAGTTTTTGTGAAGTAGTGAATTCTTAACCCAGAAGCTGCATTCTTTGGGTTTATCAAAGAGTAGCTTGCTATAGTTGTTGACTACTGTGTCTAGTCCACTGATCCACAACTCTATTTCTTAGCCAGTACCAGGTAGTTTTGATGACTGCTGTTCTATAGTACAGTTTAATATCTGGTACGACTAGGCCACCTTCCCTAGCATTTCTTTTCATTAATTCCCTTGATAATCTGGACCTTTTGGTCTTCCAGATGAATTTTGTTATTATTTTATCCAGCTTTGTAAAATAATTTTTGGTAGTTTGATTGGTATGGCACTGAATAAGTAAATTAATTTAGGTAAAATTGTCATTTTTTTTATATTAGCTCAGCCTAACCATGAGCAACTTATATTTTCCCATTTATTTAGATCTGACTTTATTTGTGTGAAAAATGTTTTGTAGTTGTGTTCATATAGGCCCTGGGTTTGTCTTGGCAGGTAGAATCCCAAGTATTTTGTAGTGTCTACTGTAACTTTAAATGGATTTTCTCTATCTCTTGGTGTTGGGCTTTGTTAGTAGTACATAGGAATGGTGAGGATTTATGTGGGTTTATTTTATATCCTGCAACTTTACTAAAGTTATTTATTATTTCAGGTAGATTTTTACTTGAATCTCTAGGATTCCCTAAGTAAATCATCATATCATCTGCAAAGAGTGATAACTTAGTTTCTTCTTTACCTATTCTAATTCCTTCAATTTATTTTTCACCTCTTGTTGCTAAAGCTAACATGGCTAGTGCCAAATTGAATACTAGGGTGATAATGGACATCCTTGTTTCACCCCTGATATTATTGGTAATGCATCTAGCTTATCCCCATTACATATAATGCTTGCTGATGGTTTTAGGTAAATGCTACTTATAAATTTAAGGAATTTTATTCCTTAAAATTTTTATTTTATTCCTAATTCCTATGCTTTCTAGTGTTTTTAATAGGAATGGATGTTGTATTTTGTCAAAAGCTTTTTCTTCACCTATTGAGATAATCATATGGTTTCTGCTAGTTTTGTTGTTGATATGATCAATTATGCTGATAGTTTTCCTAACATTGAACCAGCCTTGCATTCCTGGAATAAATCCTACCTGGTCATAGTGTATTATTCTCATAATAAGTTACTGCAATCTTTTTGCTAATATTTTAGTTGAAATTTTTGCATCAATATTCATTAGGGAAATTGGTCTATAATTTTCTTTCTCTGTTTTGGCTCTTCCTGGTTTAGGTATTATCACCATATTTACATCATAAAAAGAATTTGGTAGGACTCCTTCACCTATTTTCCCAAATAGTCTATAAAGTATGGGAATTAATTCTTTAAATGTTTGATAGAATTCACATGTAAATCCATCTGGCCCTGGAGATTTTTTCTTAGGGAGCTCATTGATGGCTTGCTCAATTTCTTTTTTTGAGATGGAGTTATTTAGGTATTTTATTTCCTCCTCTGTCAACTTGGGCAATTTATATTTTTGCAAATATTCATCCATTTCCCTAAGATTGTCAAATTTATGGGCATACGATTGGGAAAAATAATTCCTAATTATTGTTTTAATTTCCTTCTCATTGGAGATGAATTCACCTTTTTATTTTTGATACTGGTAATTTGGTTTTCTTCTTTCTTTTTAATTAGATGTTTGTTTCTCAAATTTAGTTTTCTTTTTCTGGAGTGCTCACCTTCATCTTACAATTGTGATGAAAACACTAGCAGCCCTTCTAACATCTTACCTAAGGTTTTGTAGTCATTAGGGTTTTTAGGTTTTTTTTCTGACAGTATCATTTGTGCCCAGGTGACTCACTAGAAGTAGGTAATATGTTATTAGGTGTGACAATACTTGGGCCTTGTACCCAAGAAGCAGTGCCAGTACCCCTCAGTAAAGAGTTGGCAACCACCGCTACTTGCATTTTCTTGCTCTGATTCTTACTGTAATGTCTCATCTGGATCTATATCTGTTGTCATTTTTTGGGTTAGAAGTGGGTGTTTTACCCTCAGAGGTCCATAGAAAAGCTTCATCATCTGCCACTTAGCTTCAAATGTTTAATAGTCCTTCATCTTCTCTGCCTCTTCTGCCATATTCTTCCATTGTCTACTCTAGTGACACAGGTAAAAATTTCACTCTGCCTCTTCTGATCTTATCTCTTCTTTTGTTTTTAAATTAAAACCTTTATTCCATTTATTTTTAAATGTATATCACTTGATTGACGTCCCTTATTTTTATATCATATTCATTTCCTTATATATACTACTGTTTTCCCTTACACAGTAAGCCATCTCTTGTAATAAAGATTAAAAAAGAAAAAACTGTTCAATAAGGGTAACCATCTCACTAGCTGTATTTGACAGTATTTGAAATATATCCACATCCATGTTCCTCTACCTCTACAATGAAAAGAGGAATGTTTAATTTCTCAGATTTTCCTTAATGTCAAACTTAGTCAATGTTATTGCAGATTCAGTTTTTCTCTCCTTTCTATTTTATTGTTGTAGTCATTATGTACATTGTTTTTCTAATTCTACTTAGGATTCCCTAAGTAAATCATCATATCATCTGCAAAGAGTGATAACTTGGTTTCTTCTTTACCTATTCTAATTCCTTCAATTTCTTTTTCTCCTCTTGTTGCTAAAGCTAACGTGGCTAGTACCATGTTATCAGTTATCTGTATCAGTTCATGTAGTTCTTCCTATGGTTCTATTAATTCTTCATATTCATTTTCATTTATTTTAAAAGAATTCTTCAGGGGGCAGAGACAAGATGACAGAGTAGATAAGTACTCAGTCAAGCTCTCTTAACATTCCCCCCTAAACAACTTTAAAATAAAGCCTGAAAAGGAGTTCTGGAGTGGCAGAGCCAACAAAAGGTCAGAGTAAGACATTCTTCCAGCCCAGGATGACATAAGAGGTCAGAAAGAGAGATCTGTGACATGGAGGAAGGGGCTGGCCTAGAACCCAAGTAGCTGAAATACCAGTGGTTGGACTAAGTAGTGGTGACAGAAGCAGCAGCTTTGGGAACTCTCAAGTCAGAGATGGTAAGGTGGCCTGGCAACTGGCTGGAAGGAGATTACAGTGTATCTCTGAGCTAGCATTACATACAGGACCATATACTATTTAGTTACAAGGCCAGAACCCTGAGGAACAGTATTACTTGTGATCCCAAGTGATCAGGGGTCCTTCCTTCATAAGGACCACAGTGAACATGAGGAGAGCAGTGATCACTCCTCTCCCTGGATCATACCATCTTGGAAGTACCCAAAACTTCCAAACTCCTAGAACTAGCTATGAAAATAGTGTGAGAAAAGGCCTGAAGCTTGAAACACAACCCATCCTTCCAACTCATGCTGGCAATAGAGCTCAACCTTAACATAAAGTTCGAAATCAAGAAACAGGATGGAAAATGAGCAAACAACAACAATAGAAAAGAACCTGACCATAAAAAGCTGATATGTTAACAGGGAAGCTCAAGACACAAACTCAGAACAAGACAATGATAGCTACAAGCAAAACCTCAAAAGAATGTGAATTGGACAAAAGCCCAACAAGAATTCTTTCAAGAGCTAACAATTGGTTTCCAAAATTAAATTAGAGTGGTGCAGGAAAAATTAAGTAAAGAAATGAAAGCAAGGGAAGAAAATTATGAAAAGACAAATAACACCTTGGTAATAGAGGTGCAAAAAAAAAACCTGAAGAAAATAATTCCTTAAAACCCAGAATTGACAAAGTGGAAAAAGAAGCAAAAAAATTTGCTGATGAAAATAAGTGCTTAAACAGCAAAATGGCCAAATGGGAAAACAGGTACAAAAGCTTGCTGAAGAAAATAATTCCTTCAAAATTATAATTGGCCAAGCGAAAGCTAATGATTCCATGAGCAATCAAGAAACCATAAAACAAAGTCAAAAGAATAAAAAAAGAAGAAAATGTGAAATATCTCATTGGAAAAACAACTGCCTGGAAAATAGATCAAGGAGAGATAATTTAAAAATTATTAGATTACCTGAAAATCATGATTTAAAAAAAAGAGAGAATAGGTATCTCATTTCAAGAAATTATCAAGGAAAACTGTCCTGGTATCATACAACCAGAGGGTAAAATATAAATTGATCTCAAAATGAAAAGCCCCAAATTCCAGAGCTCCTAGGTCAAGAAGAAAATATGGCAAGCAGCCAGAAAGAAACAATTCAAATACTATGGAGCCACAGCTTGATTTAGCAGCTACCACATTAAAGGAGAAGAAGGTTTAGAATATTATATTCTAGAAAGCAAAAGAACTGGGATTATAAACAAGAATAACATGCCCAGCAAAATTCAGTATTAGTCATCCAGGGAAAAATGAATATTTAATAAAATAGAGGGTTTTCAAGCATTTCTGATGAAAAGCAAATAGAGCTGAATAGAAAATTTGACTTTCAAATATAAGACTCAACAGAAGCATAAAAAGGTTAACATGAAAGAGAAATCATAAGGGACTCAATAAGGTTAAACTGTGTACCTTTCTATGTTGGAAGATGATACACATATCTTCTAAGAACTTTATTATTTTTAGTGTAGTTAGAAGGATTCTACACAGAGGATGTGAGAGTGAATCAATTAATTTGGAAAGATGAAAAAAATGAATAGATGAGAAAGATGGAAGTCTTGGAAGGAAGAGGAAAGAGGAAGAATGGAGAAAATTATCTCACCTGAAATAGGTGTGCAAGGAAGAGCTTTTACAGTAGAGGAAAAAATGGAGGAGGAGTTAACACTTGAACCTCACATCTAAATTGGTTGAAAAAGGGAATATATGCACATAATGCATATTATATTATGTATAATGTATAGTATATTATATATTATAATATATAAACTAATATATGTATACACACATCCATACTCAGTTGGTAATAGAAACATGTATTATCCAAAAGAGAAGTAGGATGGGAAAGGGATAAGAGAGAAAAGTATGATGAAAGGGATATAAAAATTTTTGATAAAATATTAGCAAAGAGATTACAGCGATATATCATAAAGTTCATACATTATGACCAGGTGGGATTTATACCATGAATGTAGGGCTGGTTCAATATTAGGGAAACTATTAGTATAACTGACCATATCAATAACAATAACAACAAAAATCATATGATTATATCAATAGATGCAGAAAAAACCTTTAAAAAGTACAAGACCCATGCCAATAGAAAACACTACAAAGCATAGGAATAAATGAGATGTTTCTTAAAATGATAAATAGTATCTGTCTAAAACCACCAGCAACCATTATCTGTAATGGGAATAAGCTAGAAGCCTTCCCCTTTAAATCAGGGGTGAAACAAGTATGCCCCTCGTTACCACCATTATTCAATATTGTATTAGAAATGCTAGCTATGGCAATAAGAGAAGAAATGGAAATGGAAAGAATTAGAACAAGTAATGAGTAAACAAAACCATTACTATTTGCTAATGATATGATGATACACTTGGAGAATCCTGGAGAATATCCTAAAAAACTACTTGAAATAATTAACTTTAGCAAAGATGTAGGATATAAAATAAACCCGCATAAATCTTCAGCATTTTATATACTACCAACAAAACCCAGCAGGGAGAGATAGACACTAAAATTTCATTTAAAACAACTGTAGATCATATAAAATACTTGTGACTCTATATGCCAAAACAAACCCAGGGATTATATGAACACAATTATGAAACACTTTTCACACAAATAAAGACAGACCTGAAGAATTAATTGCTCATGGATAGGCCAAGCCAATATAATAAAAATTATAATTTTACCTAAGTTAATAACAGTGCCGTATCAACAAAACTAGCAAAGAATTATTTTATACAGTTTGAAAAAATTATAAAAAAATTTATCTGGAAGAACAAAAAAAAAGGTCAAGAATATCAAGGGAATTAATGAAAAAGAATCTTAAGGAATGTGACCTAGCAATTTCAAATTTTAAACTATATTTCAAAGTGGTAATCATCAAAACAATCTGGTACAGGCTAAGAAATAGAGTGGCAGATCAGTGAAATAGATTAAGTACACAATAAATGTGGTGAATGACCACAATAATGTACTATTTGGTTAACCCAAAGATCCAAGCTTTGGGGGGCAGAACTCAACATTTGACAAAAATTGCTGGGCAAACTGAAAATCACTTTGGCAGAAACTAGCCATAGACCAACATCTCACACTAATATCAAAATAAGGTCAAAATGGATAAGTGATTTCGATATAAAGGGTGCTATCATAAATAAATTAGGGGAGCATAGAAAAATGTACCTATCAGATCTTTGGATAAATGAAGTGTTTATGACCAAACAAGAGATAGAGAAGATTACAGGAAGTAAAATAGATAATGTTGATTACATGAAATTAAGAATCTTTTGTACAAACAAAACTACTTCAGCCAAAATTAGATGGAAAAATTTTTTTGCAACAAGATTCTCTGATAGAGGTTTCTTTTCTCAAATATATAGGGAACTGAGCCAAATTTGTAAAAATAAGAGCCATTCTCCAGTTGATAAATAGTTAAAGCATATGAACAGGTGCTTTTCAGAAGAAGAAATCAAAGATATCAAAAGTCAAATGAAAAAATACTCTAAATCACTGTTGATTAAAGAAATAGAAATTAAAACAACACTGAGATACCACCTCATACCTATCAGACTGACATGACTAAAAAGGAAAATGATAAATGCTGGAGGAAATGTGGAAAAATTGGACATTAATGCATTGTTAGTGGAGTAGTGAATAAGTCCAACCATTCTGGAGAACCATTTGGAACTATACCCAAAGGGCTAAAAAACTTTGCATACTCTTTGACTCAACCAAACTAGTGAGTGCTAGGTCTCTATCTCAAAGAGATCAAAGAAAAGAGAAAAAGACCCATTTATACAAAAATATTTATAGCAGCTTTTTTTTTTTTTGTGATGGCAAAGAATCAGAATTTGATGGGATGCCTGTCAACTGGGGAATGACTGAACAAGTCCTGGTATATGATTTTGATGGAATAATACTCTTCTATGAGAAATGATGAGCAGGAAGCTTTCAGAAAAACCTGGAAAGATTTATATGAACTCATTGAAAGTGAAATGAGCACAACCAGGAGAATACTGAACACAGTAACAGCAATGTTGTTAGAATGATCATCTGTGAAAGACTTAGCTACTCTGATCAAGACAATGATCCAAGTCAGTTCCAAAGTACTCATGATAAAAAATGCTATCTACCTTCAGAGAACTGATGAATTCTGAATACAGATTGAAGCATACTTTAGAAAAAACAAACCTTTTTCTTGTTTATTTTTATTTATTTATTTATTTTTGCAACAAGGCTAATGTAATAATGTGTTTGGCAAGAACTTACGTGTATAATAAATAATCAAATGTACTTGCCTTCTCAAGGAGATGGGTACAGAAGTAAGGGAAGAGAAATTTGGAACTGAAATAAAAAAAAGATTTTTTATTATTAATTTTTTTCTTTTAAAAAAATTAAAAAATTTTTAGACAAATACTAAAATTTAAATACATAAGAGAAGAAAAAGAAATATTATAAGCTTAAATATAAAACAAGAAAATAAAAAAAAACCTGTCATGTCCATAGTACAACACAGGGGAGGATTCAAAATATATATCAATAACTTATTTCAAGAAAGCCTATGTATTAAATACTGTGGGTTATGCTGAAAACTGTTCATCATTTCTTTGCTTCCTTGTAGGTTTTCTTTTGTTCTCCTGTTGTACACTTTTTACTTTGTTCTTTTCCCCCTCTTCTGCCCCTCTACCCACTACAATTGAGCATGGATATATTTATATGTAGGTATTGACATATACATACACACACATACATATATAAACATACACTTTCCCTAAGAGATTCTATTCCTGATCTTGTTTTTATGTTAGTGCATATCTCTTTTTTCCTGTTTCTCCCAACTCCTCTACTTTACCTTTGCCTGCTACCTTGCCCTTGTATTACTTAACCTACCTCTACTCCAGCAATCCTTCCCTTACCCTCCCATTCCCCTAAATCTAAACACACCTTTGCATATCCCTTTGACCTATTCTGTCCCCTTCCCCTCTAAATCTCCCTCCCTTATCTTCCCATTTCCTAAATCTAAACACTCTTCTATACCCTCTTTTAACCTATTCCCTTACCTTCCCCTCTAAAGATCCCTCTTTTATCCTCTGCCCCTCCTTATCTCCTTAGAGTTTTATGTCTTTTTTAAATTTAGAAGACTTTTATACCCTTCTAGATGTATATGTATTTTCCTCTCTTAAACCCATTCCCGACGAAAGTAGGTTTCCAGAACTAACAGCCTCCTTTCCACATCTAATTCCTCTGTATTCATTCTTCTTCTTGTACCTCATTTGTATAGGATAATTACTCTTTTAGCTGTTCTTGAATGGCTTTACTTTTTAAAATCATATCATGCTCAACCTTCCTATAAACTACCTAATTACTAGAAACAATCTTAGACATAGGTTTTACATTTTCCATACATAAAAAGGTAAACATTCTATTCTTGAGTCCGTTGTAATTGGTCATTGGTATGTACCTTATATTTCTCTTAGCTCTTGTATGTCAAATTATCTATTGAGCTCAAGGTTTTTTGTTTTTTTTTTAAGAGTCCTGAAAGTCTGACAGTTGATCAAATGTCCATTTTTTTCCATTCAAAATTATGCTTAGTTTTTCTGGATATGATAATTTTGGTTGGAGGCCCAGTTTTTTTGCTCTTCAATATAGAGTGTGCTAAGACTTGCAGTCTTTTAGTGTCTCCAGTGCTAGGTCTTGTGTGGTTCTAATTGTGGTGCCATCATATGCATATTTTCTTGTTGCTTGTAATATTTTGTCCCTGATTTGAGGGTTTCAGAATTTAACTATAATATTCCTGTGAGTTTTCTTTGTAGGATCTCTTTCAGGTGTGTAACAACAATATTGCTAGCAGCTGTTGTGGGGGTGACTGACCAACAACAAAAGCACACAGGAAGGCTGCTAGCACAGGATCTTTGACCTGCTTTTCTGAGGAAAGCAACTTTAAGGAGTTAATCTCAGTTTAATTAAACATACATATATCATTCACTTAGTTCAGGGGGAAAAGCCAGCACTCTGAAGTTCAAAGAGAACAGAAACAGAAATTACAAACAGATCAACAGAAAGGCTTTGTCTGATCAAGACATCACATACATAGTTACCAAAAAGAGAAGCACCAACATCTGGGTTTTCAAAGCCAGGGGGCTCTTAACAACAGCTACCCAGAATCTCATCTGGTCAAATCACACATCACTCTTACAGTGAGTGGGAGCCCCAAAACAAAACGCTAACCTTTGAGTTTATATATACTTTTTTAGAGTCAACGGGCATCACAACCATGTGACTCAAACCTTTGTGAACTAGGCTTTCTTATTTCTTAAGCAGGTCAAAGACTCCTGATTCAATCAAAGAAAGAAAAGACAACAAAAAGTCCACTTTGCTTGCCATTACATTTGAAAAGCAAGACTCATCAAAGGTACCTGAGTACCCTAGCATTCCAAAAGAGAAAAAAAAGTCTCACCTTAATTACCATAACACAGTGGTGACTGGTGGATTTTTTTTCCCTGTTTCTCCTTTACCCTCTTGTTCTAATGCTTCAGGACAACTTTCTTTAATTATTTCTTGTATTATTGAATCAAGATTCTGTTTTTGATCAGAACTTTCAGGTAGTCCAATTATTCTTATGTTTTCTCTTATTGATTTGTTCTCTAGATTTGTTGCTTTTCTTATAAGATTGTTCACATTCTTTTCTATTTTTTCATTCTTTATATTTTGTTTTTTTCTTTCTTCATCTCTTGTAACTTCACTGGCTTCCCCTCACCCAATTCTGATTTTCAAGGAGTCATTTTCTTCCTTAAGATTCTGGATCTCGGGGGGGGGGGGGGGGGGGGGG
>CM053624.1:251023144-251048131 GCA_028646595.1 Phalanger gymnotis | reverse complement strand
ACATAATGATACGCATGTGGGTCATGTTGAATTGCCTGACTTCTTAGGGAGGGTGGATGGGAAGGGAAGAGGGGAGAGAATTTGGAACTCAAGGTTTTAAAAAAATGGATGTTCAAAAGTAAAAAAGTTTTTTTTTTCATGCAACTAGAAAATAAGATGCACAGGCAATGGGGCATAGAGATTTATCTTGCCCTACAAGAAAGTAAGGGAAAGGGGGATGGGAGGGGAATGGGGGGACGGAGGGGAGGGCAGACTGGGGAACAGGGCAACCAGAGTGTACGCCATCTTGGAGTGGGGGGGGGGGTTGGAAATGGGGAGAAAATCTGTAATTCAAACGCATGTGAAAATCAATGCTGAAAACTAAACATATTAAAAATAAATTAAAAAAAAGAATAAAAAAAAGATTCTGGATCTCCTTTTCTGATTGGTTGACTTTCTTGTCATAATCTTCTTGTTTTTCTTTTTAATTTTTCCTCAATCTCTCTCATTTGATTTTTAAAGTCTTTTTTTAAGTTCTTCAATGAATTCTTTTTGGGCAGGTGGCATTATGATTTGTGGTAGAAGAAGATTTCTTTGTTTCAGTGTCCTCCTCTAAAGATAAAACCCAGTCTTCTCTATTCCTATAGTAGCTCTCTTATGATTGGATTCTTTCTCCTTTGTAATAATTTAGTTTTTATAATCACCTCTAGTGATTATAATGAGGGAATGGTGCCTTTGGGCTATGATCCTATTCAGTTCTCCTCTCTGACCTTGAACTCAAACCAAGACCTCCAGCCTCCTGTGAGTGCCCACAGCCAGCTGTGTCCCCACCCTACTGCTTCTGCACTGACCAGGCATGTGCAGGTTCCTTCTTGCCCTGTTACCACTGCTCTCAGCAGCATAGCTGGGTCTGGCATTCCTTATTAGCAGAGGTTCCCTAGATCTTCCCCAGGTCAGATGCCCAACTCCCCTCACTATCCCCAGGGTAAAAGTTTATGTGCCTGGGGCTGAGGCAGCCTCCCAACCCAGCTAACCCCAGGGCTTGCCACTTGTTGTTTAAGCAGTTTGCCTTTCTTTGTTAAAGCAGACTCTAGCCTGGAGGTGTCTTGTACCAAGTCTTCATGCTGATGAAATCTAGTCCTGGAATTTTTCTTAAGGTCTTCTCTGATTGTCCCAAGAGGACTCCTGTTCTGTCCCTATTCAAATGGCTCTATGTTTGCCCAGAAATGCCATTTTATCTCTTTTGTGCAGCAAAATCTTGAGAACTTGAAATTTTCTGAACTATTCTGCCATCTTCCCAGAATCGTCTTCTCAAAAAAAAAAGATTGATGAAAATTCTTTTACATGGAATTGGGAAATATTAAAATATTTAATGAAATGAAAATAATTGAAAACAAAATGAAAGAATCCTTTGTTCTCCCCAGAGAGAGTAGAATCAAACTATGCTGGTACAAGCCCTCATCACCTCATGCCTGGACTATTTTGATAGCCTCTGGTTGTTTTCCCTGCTTCATTCCAGTCCATCCCCTGCTCAGCTGCTTAAGTGATTTTCCTACAATGCAGGCATCCTCCTCCCTACTCATTAAACTCCAGTGGTTCCCTGTTACCTCTAGGATGAAATACATTTTTTTTGTTTGGATTTTAATGCCTTTAACAACTTGTTCTCTTTCTACCTTTATTATCTCATGCTTTGCTCCTCTTGACTACTCTACAATTCAGTGACACTGGCCGCTTTGCTATTCCTTACAGAAGACACTCTAACTCCCAACTCCATCTTTTTTCATTGGCTGTCCCCCCTGCCTAGTATCCTCTCTCTCATCATTCTCTGCCTCCAGGTTCCTTCAAGCCTCAGCTAAAATCCCATCTTCTGCAAAAAGCCTTTTCCTAATCTCATCAATGTCTTTTCTCTGATATTACCCTCCAATTCACCCTGCATATATTTTGTAGGTAGATAGTTCTTCTTAGGGGCATGATTGTTTGCTTTTCTTTGTATTTGCAGCTCTAGCAGAATGTTTGGCATATAGTAAACAACTAATAAATGCATGCTGACTATCACATTTGAGGTTCCTCCCATGAGTGATATAAGGCCACAATTGGGGACCTAGGGAAAAATCACCAAGCTGGGTGGGGTAAAAGCACAAAAAGAGGAGACAGTAAAACATTGAAAACAAACTTGGCAAATTTTGACCAGGGGCCATTGTCCTTGCCCTGTTAGGCTTGATATGGATACAAAGGTGCCTAAGAGTTAATATTAAGGGTTGCTTTTTTGGTACCTTGTGAGGCCCCTTCCTGAGTCTGAGGGCATCCTAAAGTCTCTTCCTCTTGTCTTAGAAGACCATAAAACTTCCTCCTTATCCGGACCACAAAATTCCTTGTCTCCCTCATCCTGGGTCATAAATTTTCCTGTCTTCCTTATCCTGTCCTTATTGAAACAAGCCCCTGCCCCTCTGTAAATTTGTAGTCCTTCTTCTAGGGCTAGCCCACTGCTTTCGCATCAATAAAGTTCCCCTTGCTTAGGAGAAAATCATCCAAGTGAATCCTTTCACACCTGAACCAGCTCTACTAACTCTAAACCTCATCAGGCTCATTCAACTATTGCTGGATTTAATCTCAGGGTCTCAGCACTTCAAAAGAAGGATAAAAGATCATTTTAGGATATTAGAGTATTTTAGTTAGGATATTATTATTATTAAAATGATGAAATAACACAAATAAAAGAAGCTATTTTCTGGTAAACGTATCTCCCCTCATTTCATTGGAATCCTCCAAAATGTTGTCTTCTGCTATTCCTACTTTTCTCCTTGGATTCCCTTAAGAACAACCTTTCTAGTTTAAAAAAAATTGTTTATGAAAGTGACAGATCTTGATTCTCAGAGCTGTAACTACTATGAAACTTTGCCCCAGGGTGCTGACAGTTAGGGAATGAGGGGAGACACCCCTTCTCACTTACCCCTATAGAGATAGTGACCACTGCTCAGTGACCACTTTCCCCCACTTTCCCCATGCCTCCTCCTGCAGTCCTTTTCTAGTCCATGTTTCTATACAGAGCTGCCGCTCCCTTACCGTGATGTCATTCCTTTTCCACATCTGTCTTTTCCCCTAAACCTCAGAAAGGTACTCTGTCTTTGCCTGGAGGTCGGGGTGGGAGAGTATACCTCCTCTTCTAGTGGCACTACTGCCACATTCACATTGGACACAGAGGTCCTCTGTACCATGGACTAGGACTCTGCAATTTACCTTCTTTCACCAAGCTCAAGTATTTCCCCCAGGTGATAAAGTTCATATCTATAGCTCTGTTGTATCTGAACTTGACCAGTGATTTCACTGGTATAGGAAACTCTCAAGGAGGAGACTCCCTCAGACAATGAAAATCTATAACTATTTTGCATCTTAAAATCTTAGGAACTTGCCTAGAAGTTGAAAGGCTTGCCCATGTCATCTTTCTAGTATTTATCAAAAGTTGAACTTGAACCCAGCTCTTTATGACTGAGGCTAGCTCTTTGTTTATTATGTCAAGCTGTAGGAGCATGCTCTTGTGCATACACACACACATGTATATATATACACACACATATGTATATAATAAATATACACACACATATATGTATATATAATATGTATATGTATATGTGTGTGTGTGTGTGTGTATGGTGTTCCTAAAGTCTGGACACATAGGCAAAAATGCATATTTTCAAGAAATGAAATGAACGAAATTTTCAACAACATTTTATTTAATTGGAATATTAACAAATAACATCTTCGATTCATTTAAGATGCAAAGGTTGGTGCAAGATTCACGTGAGCTCAATGCAATAACTCCACATTGCTGTCAATTGCCTATGTGTCCAGACTTTAGGAACACCCTGTGTATGTATATGTATATACACAACATCTGAGCCAAAATATTCTTCTTATACAAATACCAGTCTTCTCCAATGGGCCAGAGGGCCCTAGCTGAAGCCCTGGGTAAGCATTAGTTTACTGAGTTAGTGGAACAATGGCTATCCTTTCCCAGGACATTTGAAGTTACTACCTAAATGATAAGGAAGGAACAGATATAGTAGAAACATAGCTATAAAGTAGGAGGTGGGCTCATCTTGAAAGCCATCATAAAAAGTATATACATTCTATGGTTCTGGAATATTCAGAAGCTTAGAATTCCTGGAGATTGCTTTTGAAGGCTGTGATGTAACTATAATAACATTAAAAAGGAAAACATGTTGCATTAAGATAGTCAAGTCAGTGGTGTCATTTTTATAATTAAAAAAAATGTCTGTGATAGTTTCCATCTCAGACTTTAAAAATTTTTTTTCTTCTTCTTCTCCCTTCTTATACAAATTCCAGGAAGTCAGAGATCTGAACTCTTGTTCCATTGTCAAAGACTAAAATCCTCATGTTAAAATTTAGAATGGAATTTAATTCATTGTAATAATAGCTGTAGACTTGTCTAAATGCTTCACAGTTGAGACATTTCCTCGAGGCCCCCAAAATTAAGTACAATGGAGTAATCAGTGAAGCATGCAAGCTAATTATCTGTAGTTGAATTTGGATTCAAGGCAGCCTTTGAAATGATAGCTCCTAACGATTAGCTTTAGTACCATTCTCCAAATACTTACTCCTGTATATACACATGGATAGGTGTTAGGGACTCTATGTGTAGATGTGACCATTCCCAAATAGGCCTAGAGAATATACATGTCCACTTGGGCCTTGAGAAATGCTAAGAATGATTTGAGGCCATTAAAAAGCCATTTGAATGATGTTATAGAAATAATAGAAGCGAACACATGATGAGAAGATGGGTCTCATTGGAAAGGACCCTGATGCTGGAAAAGATTGAAGGTAAAAGGAAAAGCAGACAGCAGAGAACGGGATGGTTAGATAGTGTCATGGGAGACAGTAGTCTCTTTCTCCTGCAAAAGAACCTAAAATACAGCCAGTCTTCAGTCCCTTTCTTCTCTAATCCACTTTGCTCCTATTGTCAGATTAACTTTCCTAATGCACAGCTCTAATTGCTGTCTCATTCAAAACTTTTCTCACTGCTTCTTGAGTTGTGAAAACTCCTTAGGATTATGCTGTAGCCTATCTTTCCAATTTTCCCTTTCACTATTGCTGCCCATTTTTCCCATTCTCCATTTGAACTGGAATACTTGACATTTTGTGCAGCTGCTTTACATTTTCCTGCATCTTTGCTCATGTCCTTTTCCCATCTTTGTCAAAATCTTACCAATCTTTCAAGGCCTAGTGTCAATGATCATACCCCTGGAATGATAATCCCTCCCTATTCTGAACTCCTGTAACCTTGTGTATACCATTCACTCCATGTGGCACTTAGTAAATACTTCCCAACTTTAAGGTAACTCATTCATATGCTCTCCTCCCCTTATCTCTTTAAGGGCAGGGATCTTGCTTTTTATATCTCTGCATTTCCCACAGAGCCTCACACATATTAAGTGCTCAATAAATGTTTGCTAAATGAATAAATGAATGAATTATCCATGATCCATGATTAAATCTGACTTTTCCTAACAGGATAAACAAACTTCTGCCTATTCCTCCAGGGATCCGTTTAGTTGTTTCATCAAAGCAAAGTTGTGTAAGCAGGAATATTTATAAATGCCTTTGGATAGGGTAATTTTTTTTTAGTTCTTATTTTCCTGAGGTCAGTTATCAGATGAGATTTTATTGCTAATAGTCCTTTCACAGTATGTTGGTATTTCATCTGGTTCAAACATCCCCAAATAGGTCTTCATTTTTTGGGGGAAGCCGATCTGGCCGTTCAAAGATGTTTTTGCCCAATAATGGTTGGCATTTATTTAGTTTTTAAAGATTTCAAAATATTTTATATACTTATTTGATTATCCCATTTGTTCCTCATAGCAATCCTGTGAAGTAGGTACTATTATAATCTTCATTATACAGAAGTGGAAACCGAGGCAGGGAGAGATTGGTGTAATGAAAAGACGGTGTTTGGAGTTAGAAGAGTTCAAACCTCAACTTTGTCACTTAACATCTATGTAACCTTGGGCAAGTGACTTAACTTTGTGCTTCAGTTTCCTCATCTGTAAAATGTGAGGATTTGGTCTAGATCAGAGGTATCCAGCAGGCACAGGAGCCTTTCCTAAATCAGATGAAAATATAATTGGAAAATTTTTAGGCAAAAAAATAAAAATACAATAGAACATAGATAATGCTAATATGTGATTTTCTAAGTCAATATGTGGCCTGCAGGGATCCTTATGAATGGGATAGTGGCCTAGTTTCTTTTTGAGTTTGACACCGCTGGACTGGTGGATCTCTAAGGTTTCTTCCAATTCTATATCTACAATATAATGACCCTCTAACTTGTCCAAGGTCATGTAACTGCTTAGTGTCTGAGGCTGGATTCTAAACCCAGATTTTCCTGACTTCAAGTCCAGTGCTCCATCCATGATATTTTAAAAAAATCAATTAATTAACCAATTAATTAATCAAATTTTAGGCACGGAGACCCTACCATAAAATGAGTAATATTCCAACTATAGGATCAAATGTATCTATGATACACATGCATATAATCTCTTGTTTGGATCACATAAGCAGTATATATTTATGCTGTGTTGCCTGGGAATATTAATAATAGACTCAACTCAATTAAATTCAGCAAACATTTATTAGCTGACAGCCTCTACCCAGCGATGTAAAAAAATGAATAAGGCAGAGTTCTTGCCCTCAGGGAGAGCATGTAACAAGGATCTTAGAATCTAGAATATGTAAGTTTTGGGTTCTAGTGCAACATTTAATGGACTGATAAATATTCTAATGCACTGAGCAAAGCATTTTCTTCATTCATTCATACACGCCTTCTTTCAAAACATTTATTAATATTTTAATGTTTATAGAGTCCTGCGCCATGCCCTGGAGGAGGTACAAAGTTTATATAAGGCAAAGTCCTTATTATTATGGGGATTACAGTAGTTGGATAAGATGTAAATGCAGATAATTATAAAATACAAGATTATTTCTTGAGTGTTATAGGTAATGATATTGGTAGAACTAGGGGGCATTTAGGTTACCCCCAACCTATAGTCTCCCATAACACCAGCAGGGGCTGTTGCAAGCAAGGAAGTTGTGGGGCATGTAGGGTAAATTTTGGATCAGTCTTGGGACCCAGCTGTGGGCAAGAAGAGCATAGAAATAGGTTTTAGGACTTTGATGGAGGGAGTTCCTGAGCCCCTTCCTTTTAGTATTTTAGCCTTCTTGAGAACACATTCAGTAGGAGAGAGAGGCAAAAATTGCAAAAAGTACAGTGGGGATCTAAAGTTGAGGACCTAGAAGGCCTCGAGGCCACAGGTTCAGCACTCCTGGAAACAGTTCCAGTAGAGTGATGGGGCAGAAGCCCAAACAAAATCTCTCTTCTGGAGAGATAGTATAGCAAGGAAGTGAAGTTTTTCAATAAATGTAACCAGTGAATTTGATGAGATGAGATAGCAGATGGATTGACTAGAAGGATCAAGGGGAGGAACAAGGTCCTAGAATTGGCTCAGGAGAATGGGATTCAAGGGCACAGATAGAGTGATTAGCCTTAAGGAAAAGAAGGCTTGTCTTTAATGGATGATGCTAAAGAATTGTGAGGAATGGAGGAGTGGGGTTGAATTGAGGGACCTCATGTTAGACCCAATCTTCTCATCAAAGTAGAAGGCTGTGTCACCTGCTGTAAATTGTGGGGAATGGGAATGGGACTGACCATAGTGGAGAAATATGGAGGTGAGCAAGTTGGGAAGAGAAGGTTTGGAGGAGAAGCTGTGGGGAATGCGACAAGGAGGTCAGGGAAGAGACAAAGGATAGTTGAGTGGTAGCTGAGGTCATACATATTCATTAAATTTGCAGTGATTGAAGTCATATTTTTAGTAAGCAGGCCTGAAATGGTGTTCACATTTACTGCCAAGTCATAAACCTTTGTCTCTTGTCTTGTGAATATATTTTGTCTTTTAGTCCCCATGACATCTTTGAACCAAGTTATTAAGGAATTACTGGAATTGATCTATCCAATTCAGTCATTATATTGTTGTTGCTGTTCAGTCATTTCGGTTGTGTCTGACTTTTTGGGACCCCATTTGGGGTTTTTTTGGCAAAGATACTCGAGTGACTTGCAATTTCTTCATCTCATTTTACAGATGAAGGAACTGAGGCAAACAGGGTTAAGTGCCTTGCCCAGGTAAATGTCTGAGACTGGATTTAAATTTAGGTCTTTCTGACTCAGGCCTGGTACTCTATCAACTCTGTCATCTAGCTGTGTCCATTATGATGATAGGAACAAATCCATCAGCCTAGGGTACTAATTTGAAATAATTGTTATGACAAGTTTTGGGGTCAGATTTTATGTGACTACCTAGCATCACAGACATACTAAAAACCGAAATGTGATTTTAATGCTTCCCTCCAGAAGCCTCTATTTCTTTTGGATCGGTCAGTTCTTGTCCTTTGTTCTCGAAGAAGACCAAAATGGCATCACTATGCTACTGTCAAGTTGTGTCCAACTGTGGCTGGTCACACCAATATGAGCTCAGAATGTTCTCCCACAAGTCTGTCACAAATAGCCCATTTAAACATTTGGGTAGATTCTCTAAATTTATGCATCTCATGTTTCTTTTGAATTACTTCAATTCTGCTTTGCTCATAGAGCACAGCACCTTCTCTGATGAGGGCACATCATGAGGAGTCAGTGTCTCTCGTGTCACACAATCAGTTCCAAAGTTCTTAAGAGAGACCTTGAGAGTGTCCTTGTATCACTTCTTCTGACCACTATGTGAATGCTTGCCCTGTGTGAGTTCTCCATAAAATGGTATTTCTGTCAGTGGTACCTTGGAGTCATTTTCTTTCCCTGTCTCTTATGTCCAATTAGTCACAAAACTCTTGTCAAATCTTTCCCATTCATTCTCTTTGGTATTCTTTCCTTCTTCCATTTTTTGGCCTGTATCACTTCACACCTGGATTAGGGGAATTGTTTCCCACTGAAGTGATCTCCCTAACTCCATTTCTCTTTTGGCCCCATCCTGTATTGCCATCAGTAGATAGAGTTCCCTGGTGAGGAAGCTCCCTCTACCAATTTAGGTTGGCACCTGATTCTCAAATTAGAATCTTAGCTTCCAGGAGATACTGGCAAGTTAAATGTTGGCTAAAGTCACATAGTCAGTATGTGTCAAGGGCAAAACATGAGCTTCTCTTGACTCTGAGTATATTTCACTATTTACCATGCTGAGCTGCTTCTGTTCCTGTCTCCCTCTAAGCTAGGGGTTCTTAACCTGAGGTTATTTGACTTACTTTTAAAAATCCTTTTTGATAATTGTTTTTCAACGTAATTGGTTTCCTTCGTAATTCCATGCATTTTATTTTATGCAATTAAATTTCAAAACATTATTATGAGAAGAGGTCCCCCATACGCTTCACCAGATTGCTGAAGGGGTCCGTTACATAGAAAACGTTAAGAACTCCAGCTATAATTTATCTTATGTCTGGCTACCAGATTAATGCTCTTAAAACATGATTTGTACATGTCTACTCCCCAATGCACTACTGAAAACCCTTCACTGGCTCCTTGGCTACAGACTAAAGTTAGAAATCTTTAGCCCAGCATTTAAGGCCCTGCACAACCTGACCTTATATGTGCCTTCGGCTCTAATTAATGTTGCTTACTTGTCTTCCCAATGTTCCTTTAGCCTTCATTCACTTTGCCCACACCCGCTATATCCTAAGATCCTCTCCATCCCCCTACCTGTGTACTTCTCTAACTATCTAAATCTTATCATTAAGCCTACTTAGACTGAGTCTAAGCTAGTGATTGCTCCCTTCTTGGGCCTCCTGTGGCACTTAATGTCTGTACTATTCAGTTAGCCAAATTCATGTGCTTTTTTGTATCCTCCCTCCCCCCCCCCCTCCCCCCCTCTCTCTCTCTCTCTCTCTCTCTCTCTCTCTCTCTCTCTCTCTCTCTCTCTCTCCTCTTCAATCCTTCTCCTTGTGGAGATAAATTACACACACACACACACACACACACACACACACACACTCTATTTCCAAAGCTCATGAACCTATTTGTATCCTCAGTGTCATGCCTTGCACATAATAGAGACTTTAAAATTGCTACTGAGGATGATGATGATAGACTGAACACTGGCACAAGCAGCTATTTAAAATCCTTCCCATACATTCACTGGTGATGCTGTCATAGTTATAGCTTGGGGCTTGCTAATGACAGTTTTTGATGATTGGCCTATCTCTAAAGAACCACATTTGACACACTGCTGAAAGGCACTCATTGAGAACTTTGGTGTACTCACGGAAGAGCTAGAATTCCAAAGACTCATTAGAAACCTTTGGCTATTTCATAATAGATGAGTGAAGCTTGGTTAATGTAGTTTGGGGGGAAACACCGATGCCTTAAAGGATGGTGAAGAACTGATTCTGACTTTCAGGCCATTGAACACTTTGCACCAGGGAAGAAAAGAACTTAAAAGGATATTCAGTAAAAATTCATCATGTCTTTCCTCTATCGGTCTATCCCACTATGACTCTCTTTGATTAATATCTTTTTACAAGCCTTAATTATTTTCTATCATCTAACACTGCTGAAGGCTTAGTGAAAATGTTTATAAATAGCTGTCTTGATCCATCAGGACCCACAGCATGGTTACCAATAATCCTGACCTGCACACTGAGATATGTTTTCAAATTTTGTAGTGTGGGCCTCATACTTCATTTATGAGGACAACAGTGATTGGAAAGGGATGCAGGGAGGGTGATGGAGGAACAGACTAACAACGCAGAGATCTGTTTATGAAGATCCGTGCTTTCTTGGAGCCAGACATCAGTAAGCCTGGATGACATTAAAACAAGAACAAACAAACAAACAAACAAGCAATGGCCTGCCACCTTTCAGAGTGGAAAAAAAACTTTAACTATTATTTGTGTTTTCAATCCTCCCCCCACCCTGTCCCCCAGGAACTGGAATATTCATCATGTGGTCTTGATCCAATTGTACAAACTTACAATCTAGTAAGTTCCCAGAGGACAAAGACCCTGTATTAAAAATCTTTGTATTCTACTCCCTGTGCTTCATCTCCACATTCTCCCCCAAACCCAGGACAGTGCTTTGCATATATTAGGTGCTTAATAAATGACTGAATTCTAACATTGTTAACTAAATTCTCCACTGTGTTCCAAACCATTCCAACTTTCTTTCTCAATCTTGTATACATCATTATTCAGAGCTTCCATACTGATGAGAAATGGAATTTGTATAGCATTTTGGACCTTTCAAAGTCTTATAATATTTGTTATCTTTTCAGAGCCTCATGACAGCCCACTGACCTAGCTGGGGAGAGTATTGTGGTGATTCATTTTGCAGAAGAAGAAATAGGATCAGAGAAGCTAAGAGGCTTGTTGAAAGTCACGAGTTTATTTAATAAGATAACCCACAATAGAGTCTAGGTTTCTGTATTCTTCCTCCAAATTTTTCCCCTTTATACTACATTTGTTTCCTTGGATCTGGATTTAATAGCCAGAATAGAGTGGCTAATGCTCACTTCCAGAACAAATGTAGATTTGGGACATTGTTACTATTAATTCTTCAGTACAGCAAACCCAGTGATTATCATCACAAGTGCATGGCCCAATTAATGAGCTTGAATGTTAGCCATGATACCATGGTTAAAGTTCAACATTAGTAATAGTTTGGCTTTTAACCATGACATGTTGATTACATATTTGCAACCAGTGTATGGGATTGCAAAATTAAATTGCAAATCCATACTATCTCCAAACACAGACATGTGTTTCAGTACATGTGAATCTCTCTCTCTCTCTCTCTCTCTCTCTCTCTCTCTCTCTCTCTCTCTGACTCTCTTTCTTTCTCTCTCTCATACACACACACACGTAAAATGAAACAAAATTTAAATGGCCATGCAACCTTTTCATTGACCATTCTTTTTTAAAATATATTTTATTTCATTAAATATTTCCAAATTACATGTAAAAATTTAGCATTTAATTTTTAAAAATTCTGAGCTCCAAATTCTGTCCTTCCCATCCCTCCTTTACTACCTTGAGAAGGCTAACAAGTTTAATATTAATTATACATGTGAAGTTATGCAAAAACATTTCCACATTAGTCATGTTGCAAAAGCAAACACACACAAAAGAGAAATAAATTTAAAAAAAATTATGCTTCACTCTGCACTCAGAGTTCATCAGTTATTTTTCTGGTGGTGGATAATGTTTTTCATTATGGGTCCTTTGTAATTCTCTTGGATCATTGCCTTGATCAGAGTACTTAAGTCTTTCACAATTGATCATTCTTATAACATTGCAGTTACTATGTTCAATGTTCACTTGGTTCTTCTCAATTCACTTTGCATCAGTTCATGTAAGTCTTGCCAGGTTTTTCTGAAATTCTCTTGCTTATCATGTCTTACAGCACAATAGAAATCCATCACAATCATATACGACTTCTTGTTCAGCCATTCTTCAATTTCCAATTCTTTGCCACCATAAAACAGCTGCTATAAATATTTTTGTCCAAATAGGTGCTTTCCCCCTTTTTACATCTCTTAGGAAAATAGACTTAGTAGTGGTATTGCTGGATCGAAGGGTATGCACAATTTTATGGCCCTTTGGGCACAATTCCAAATTGTTCTCCAAAATGATTGGACTAGTTCACAACTCCATGAACAATGCATTACTGTCCCAGTTTTTCCATATCCACTCTGGCATTTGATTGACCATTCTTTCTGTGCATACTCTCTATACTCAGTGGAGTATGTAAGATTTGTGACTAAGTTTTTGAATTTTAGTTTTGCCATTGTTATTTATAGGTGCTTCCCACATCTGCTATTAGACTATAACCTCCTTGAGGGCTGATGATGCTTTGTACCTCTAAATAACCTCCACAGTTCCTAGATGTGTACCTTACACATAGAAAGTTTTCTGTAAATGCATGCTGAATGAATTAAAGCCATACAATCTATGATTAACCCTGATTTTCCCTAAGCAAAATAAAATCCTACTGACAGATAACTAGTTTAGTTGTCTTCTTTTGCTTTTCAAATCACCACATTAAAATGACCAAAATAGAAATACTTCACAAGTCTCTTTGGAGGGCATTGTTTATTCTGTGAACTCAAGTCAGAAAGAACTTGATATTGCATTACTAACAATTAACAAGTATTAACTAAGCACCTACTATGTACCAGAAACTGGAGGACAGAAATACAAAGAATGAAATAAATAATCTTTGCTCTCAAAAAGTCCATTGATATTTCAACTCATTTTGGATATTTTTCAGTATTTGGACTGCTCCTCACTGGGTCTGAAACTCCTAACTGGGTCTTTTGACTTCAATTCATTCCCCAGGGAACAGAGAGTTATTTTCAGTAAGAGTGCAAACAAGAAGTGAACTTCAGAACTTCAGAAAGACTGGAAATTTGAAGGCAGTGATGGTTAAGGACTGTTTGATCCATCCTTGAAGAGAAAAGGGCTGCTGTACAAGGTGAGAACATAGCAATAATGACAGAGAGAAGAGACAGAAGAAGACTCAGTTTGGCTTTTTCACTTGAAAACAAAGGGTTTCTGCAGGCACACATCTGATGTCAATCGAGAAATCTAGTTGACTTACATTCAGCCTTTGTAGTTTTTCTTGTAGGCTGCTTCATTTGCAATTAAAAGCTTCTTAAATTTGCAGCCTTCATCAAATCTGAGAATTAATTCTCAGAGCAGTGCAGATTTTCTGGAGATGAAAGGGATTACATATTTATTTATGTATTTATTTTGGCCAGCTGTCATTCAGGGACCTTTGCCTCAAAGTCTGAAATGAAGGGAGGATGTTCCTGGGCTTGAAAGGCCCACTTGTTATTGATTTAAATTCAAAGTCTAATATTTATTTTTTTATATTTTCCCTCTGAGGGAAGCTCATGTTTCATTTGTTTCTATAAATTGAGAAATTTAAGATCCGCATACTTATGTTTTATCATTCCAGTAGGTTGTTGGTTTCATTGGCACATTATTCGAGACCAAGTTAATTATATTTATCTAATGAATGGGAAAAATAATCAGCTATTCTATTTTGTGATAGAAAAAAAGGATCTTAGGGTTGGAAGAGACTTTACACAAAGTTCATTCCCCCTTGTAACTATTGTGATATCTCAATATGACCACCCCGTAAAGATTTAAAAGGATTGTTCAAATGGAGGTATTTGAAACAGACTAGAGTATTAATAGAGACATTCCCTGCATTGTTTTTGGACAGATCCCTATTCCATGACTCTTCTTCAAATGGATTCAATGACCATCCTTATTTCATATTACTCCCCTTTGCCCACTTTACATTTCAACTAAAATTATAGCTAAAATTTATATAATGTTTACAAAGTTCTTGACAAATATCATCTCATTTTATTCTTACAACAACCTAGGGAGGTAGGTGCTATTATTATCCTCATTTTACAGATCAGGTGACTCTGGCAGACAAGGTCAAGTGATTTACCCAGAAGCACTCAGCTATTAAGTGTTTTGAGGCCACATTTAATCTCGGGTCTCCAGGTCCAATTCTCTATCCACTACACAACTTGGCCACTACTTGATGTTCTCTGAACTTAACATTCCATCTTCTGTCTCTGGGTCTTTGCATGGGCTGTTCCTTGTGCCTGGAATGCATTCCCTCTGTATTTTAGGAGCCATAACTTTTTTCTAAGGCTTAATTCAGGTATTATCTCATTCAGGAAGCTTTCCCCAATCCTCTTAGTTGTTAGAGCTCTCTTCTTACTCAGATTATGTGTTTACACGTTATATTTCTTAGTAGAATGTAAGCTTTTTGAGGGCAGGAATCAATGGTGATTGTTTTTGTTCTAATATATGGTTAGATTTTTTAATGTAGAATAATAGGGATTTTCTAGTGTTTGATAGCTGAAGATACATCTCCTAAGTCCTTTAGAGATGGCATTACCAGTAGGCTCCCAGGCCAGCCATCTCTTCATTTCTATCAGGCATCTTAATCAGGTTTCAGAAACCACTTCATCCTGAAAGATCACATCAGCCCTGGAACTCACATCTTGAAAATACTTTTTCTCCTGAGGACCCTTCCCCTGGAGGGTGAAGGGCACCTCTCAGAAATTCTATTTATGGAGGACATCCAGACTAGCCATCTCTTCATTTCCCACCAGGTGGTACTCCACTGAACATCTGCATCATGTCCCTGGGTGGAGTACCTTCTTTCTTCCTCTTCCTTTTTCAGCTTTCTTTTATGTCCTGTCTTCCCCAAAATATTATAAGCTCCTTGAGGATATGATTTTTCTTTTTTCTTGCATTTGTATTTCTGACTCTTAGCACAACACCTAACATATAATAAGCATTTAATAAACGCTTGTTGACTTACATGAATTGTAAAGACTTACATGAACTGATGCAAAATGAAGAGAGCAGAACCAGGAGAACATTGTATACAGTAACAGCAATATAGTACAATGAAGAAATGTGAATGACTTAACTATTTTTAGCAGTACAGTGACTGAAGACAATGCCAAAGGACTCCTAATGAAGCATGGTATCTGACTCCTCTATCTGAACACAGACTGAAGCATGCTGTTTTTCCCTTCCTTCCTTCCTTCCTTCCTTCCTTCCTTCCTTCCTTCCTTCCTTCCTTCCTTCCTTCCTTCCTTCCTTCCTTCCTTCCTTCCTTCCTTCCTTCCTTCCTTCCTTCCTTCCTTCCTTTCTTCCTTCCTTCCTCTCTTTCTTTCTTTTTTGTTTTTCTCTTTCCTTTCTTTTTCTTTCTTTCCTTCTTTCTATCCTTCTTTCTTTCTCTCTCTCTCCTCCATTCCTTTTTTAAAAATTGAGTCTTCTTGTACAAACGGACTAATATGGATATGTTTTACATGATTGCACATGTATAACCTATATCTGATTGCTTACTATCTCAGGGAGGGAGGAGGGAAAGGAGGGAGGAATAGAATTTGGAACCCAAAACTTTAAAAAAAACTGTTTAAAATTGTTTTAACGTGTACTTGTGGAAAATACTATAAAAATACAAAAAATGCTTGCTGACTGATTGATATTGGAAGAAGAAAGTTGCAATGATCTCAAACCCCAGATCATTTCGCCTTAGAAGCTACCTCTGTGGGATGAGGCATGGATTTCACCAGGGAATGAACAGGTGGTAATTATTGTTATAGAACACTGGCAGAAGGTATTTGGAGCAGCCACAGATTGGTCCATTGTTGAGGAGTTCTCTCCAACCCAGCAATACCCCTACTAAGTCTGTATCCAAAAGAGACAAAAGGGTAAAAGGAAAAGGACCTATTCGTACAAAAATATTTATAGTAGCTCTTTTTGTGGTGGCAAAGAATTGGAAATTGAGGGTATTTCCATCAATTGGCTCTGAACAAGTTGTAGTGTATGATTGTAATGAAATACTATTATGTTATAAGAAATGATGAGCAGGATGGTTTCAGAAAAACCTGGAAAGACTTAGATGAATTGAAGCAAAGAGAAGGGAGCAGAACCAGGAGAACACTGTACACATTAACAACAAAATTGTATTACTATCAGCTGTGAATGATTTAGCTATTCTCAGCAAAACAATGATTCAAGACAATTCCAAAAGGCTCATAATGAGAAATGCTATCCATCTCCAGAGAAAGAACTGATGGAGTCTGAATGCAGATCAAAGCATACCATTTTTTCACTTTTTTTTTGTAGGTTTTTTTGTCAGTGTTTTCTTTTACAACCTGACTAATATGGAAATGTATTTGGATGATTGCATATGTATAAACTCTATAGGAAGAGGGTAGGGAGGGAGAGAGAATTTGGAACTCATATTTTTAAAAACTGAATGTTAAAAATTGCTTTTATATTCAATTGGGATAAAAAGAAAATATTATTAAAAAAAGAAGTCTTCCCCAATGAGGCTTCCAAGTAGTTAGGTAGATTCAGGGTAGTGTAAGCACCCTGGAATCAGGAGTACTGGAATTGAGTGCCTTCCCTAACATCTATTAAAGCTCTATGACTCATGTTAGGCAAATCATTTAACTCTTCTGAGTCATTGCCCTTATCTGCACTAAAGGGATAATGATAGCCCTATCTGTTTCACAGGGTTGTTGTGAGAAAAATGTTTTATGGAGTTTAAAACTCTCTATAGAGTGAAGTAGTGAATAGAATGGTGACTCTGTCATCAGAAGGACCTGGATTCAAGTTTTGCCTCTGACATAGACTGACTGTGTGACCTTAGACAAGTCACCAAACCGTTTAGTATTTTCAGGCGACTGCCTCTAAGACTCTGAGTTGCAGAGCAGGTATCAATTTGTATTGTTAAAGGGAGCTTCCTTACTGGGTATTCCCTTTATCAATGAAACCAAGTCCACTCAAAAAATAGAAAAAAATAGAAATAGGAGTTATTATTATGATTGGGAAATGGAGCTGGCTATGTCTTACTGAGGAACACAAACCAGTTGTAGGTTTGCCCCAGTGTGAAGAAATGATGGGGATGGAGGAAGGCAATCTACAATAAAGTGCTCCTAGGGATTATCCAATTTCTCTTGCCTAGAGAGGGAATGTTACCATAGCAAATACAACCTAAATAGGTCAGATCTAGCTCTCCTCTGAATTTCCGCAACACTTCTAGTCTTTGCCACACAATTTAACACTTCATTAGGTGCTATCTCAAACCATTTGCTGGTTTTTTTTCTCCTGTCACCCCAACTAGACTGTAAGTCCCTTGAGGGGAGGAGAATTTCCTACTATTTAAATTTTTTTTTCTGCCAATAAAAACACAGGCAGCCCCTTCTTGTAGAGGGATACCATAAAAAGGGCAGTAGGGGGCCAGTTTATTTAAAAGGAAATGAAATTAAAACATATATTTTTAACTTCCTAGGTCATCGTTAGGCAATATCACATCATCCTGAATGTCTCCACACAAACAGTGCAGTTAGCACATAGCCTTAGTGGATGGGGAAGCTCTGAAACAGCATCCTTTAGTGTCAGAGTGCTTCAATATGTACCCAGTCCCACAGCCCTAGATAGTGGCAGCAGCAGCCTGGGCTTGGAAGATTTTGTTTGCTACCCACAGGCCCCATTCTGTAGTAGTCATCTTAATACCTCATGTTTCTAGGCCAAAGGTTCTTAAATTGGGCTTCATTGACCCCTTGATTCTATGATTTCAAGGAGTCAGTGTTTTTTTTTAATATTTGGATGACTATATTTCAATATAAATGGTTTCCTTTGTAATTCTGTGTATTTCATTTTGTGAATTTAAAAACATTACTCTAAGAAGGGATCCACTATCTTCACCAGGCTCCCAAAGAGGTCCATGACAGTAAGAATTTTAAGAACCCCTCTTCTAGGCAGTGTGAGGTTGAGGGATGGGTGCTGGACTTGAAGGCAAGACCTGGATTTGAATCCTGGCTCCCATAACTGTACTTCACAAACTATTTGATAATGTATATAACCTATTATCTAATTGCTTACTGTCTCAGGGAGGGAGGAGCAGAGGGGAGAGAGGGAGAGAGGGATAGAATTTAGAACTCACAACTTAAAAAAAAACAAATGATTAAAAAATTTTTTAACATGTAATTGGGGGGAGATTATCTATCTGTCTATCTATCTGTCTGTCTGTCTATCTATACACATATATGTATATATATATAATATAAATAAATATATATGTAGATATATAATGTATATACACCCATACACATATAATACATATATACATATACACATATATATTAAAAACAAAAACAAAAAGAAACTATGTGATCTTGGGAAAGACCCATACACCTCTGGACTTTTCTCATTTCTTAAATAGGAACATTGTTATCTTTAATATCTACCTCACAGGATTGTTAGGAGGAAGGTGGAGGACAAACTGGGTTTGAATTCTGAAGGAGCTTAAATTCTGTTGAAGAGAAACAATTTGTACTGACATTAACGAATATAAAATCTACACAAAGTAAGTATAAGGTATTTATAGCAAGAGGAATTGAGAGCTGAGGGGATGGGGAAAGAGCTCATGTAGGGGCCTTTCTTGCTCCTTATAAAGGAGGCCTTTTCTCCTTTTCTTCTTCCTCTTTCTCCTCCTCCTCCTCTTCCAGCATTTGAAGATTAAATTGAGCTTCAAAGAAAATTAGGGAATCTAAAAGGCAGAAGTAAGGAGCATATACATACTAGGCATGGAGGGGCACACTGTGAAAATGAACAGAGCAGGGGATGGAATGTTGCCTGTGAGGAACATTTTGGCTGGACCTGATGATAGCTATAAAAGGAGGCGGTTGAACTCCAATGCCTTTAAGGTTCCTTCCAATCCTAAATCTACAACCCTATGATCCTACCAAAAGATATGTTGAAGTGAGGTTGTGAAGGACATTAAATGCTAGACACGAGAGTTTCTATTTGAGCCTAGAGGTAATAGGGAACCACCAGAGATTTTTGAGTGGTGGAAATGACATGATCAGACCTGAATTTTAGCACCTACTATGTGCCAGGCACTGTGCTAAGCTCTTTACAATTATTATCTCATTTGACCCTCACAACAACCTTGCGAGGTGAGCACTATTATTATCTCCAGTTTACAGATGAGGAAAATGAGACAAACAAAGGTTAAGTGACTCACCCAAGGTCACACAGTTAATATGTTCCTGAGGATAGATTTGAAATCAGGTCTTCCTGACTGGGCCTGGCATTGAATATTACTTTGTGGAGTGTGGGAGACGGGAGATATTTGAGACAAGGAGATCTGTTGGGAAGCTTTGGTAATAGTCCAGGTGAGAGGTGATGAGTGTCTGAACTGGGGCAGTTGCCAATGTGATTGGAAAGAAGAAGACTGATGCACCTATGTGGATGAAAAAGCCATCAGTACCTCCTAGTAAATGATGTAGGGCACTTGGTGCCTTATGGAGTGCTCATACCATTGGTCTTTAGGTGCCATTCTATGATCGTAATCAGCAAAAATAAAGTAGCTGGTGTTTATATAGTGCTTCAGGGTTTGCAAAGGACTTTACAAATATATCTCATTTTATCTTCACAACAACCTTAGGAGGTAGATGTTATTATTAGACCCATTTTATAGATGAGGAAATGGAAGCAGACAGAAGTTGTCACTTGCCTAGAGTCTTATAGGTAAGTATTAGGTTTAAAGTCAGGCCCTCCCTGACTCTAGGTCAGGGATTCTATCTGCTACTCTGTTTAGCTGCCTCTAGGACTGGTCATCCAGAAATACAATACTTGGGGGGAAGCGGGGATGGGGGTGCTGCATTTTAAAGATGGAAATCATACTTTTTTTATCAGCACTCTAATTTAAATGACATCTTCTCTTCCCTGGGGGACTTTATGTTAGGGAGTACTCATGTTCAGCTATTCTTAGAGATGTTTCTTTGAGATTGGGTTTGGGGTTTAGCTGTCTTCTTAAGACACTGGGTTTCCAGCATTCAAGGTCTCTGTAAGCCAAACCCTGCGTGTCACAATTTCTCTTGGAGAAAAGTCAAAGCTATTGATCTCTGTGTTCGTGCCCCACATTCCCCAGCCCAGCGCCAGAGATAATTAGCTGCCTGAGCCTTGAAAAGGCTTTCATTTCTAACACACATCTTCCAACATTTGTAAACAACAGTTAGCGAGAAGAAAAGGTAAAATTGCATGTGTCATTCTGTTTTCTATCATACACAATTTGCAGTTCAAAGGGAATGTATTAAAATGAATACCCCTGCAGCTCCTGTTTTCGATAGGCTTCAGAGCTTGATTAAAGCCTTTAAGTAAGGGTGAGAGTGGTCCCTGCCTTCCTTTTTCAAACCTTGAGACCAGAATGTTTGCCGAACAAAATGGCTGGAGTGATCCTAGGAAAATTGATCACGAGTGTCTGTCCTCCTTTCCATTTCTACTGCTATGATTCCAAATCCAAATTCAAATTCTCCTTGACTATTATAGGCATCTCCTAAGCTCCTGGAACATCTCTAGTCATCCTGGTCGTCAGGCCACTGGAACCAGATGACTCCAGAGGAGAAAGTGAGGCTGGTGACCTTGCACAGCCCTCCCTCACTCAAATCAAAGTCAACTGCCAGTCATGTCATCATTTCCCTGATGTCATGGTCCTCTTTGAGAATGAAAGACAAACACAACACAACAACACAACAACCACAACAACATCTCCTAAGCAGCCTTCCTTTTTTCTCCCTATACTCTATCCTAACAGAAATCTTCAAAATCTACATCTGTGATTATGTCATGCCCCAGCTCTAAAATTTTCAATGTCTCCCCACTGCCTTCCATGATAAAATCCAGATTCTTCAGTCTGGGATTCATGACCTGTCATGATCCGGCTCCAGTCTAAGTTTCCATTGTCACCTCCCACTAGTCTCTTCACAGACACTATGTTCCAATTTCATTGGATTATTCATTATTCTCTAAATATATTCCATGTTCTCCTGCCTCTCTGTCCTCACTCTCATAATCCCACACAAGTACAATATTTTGTTCTCTCTTGTCCTCAATCTATCTGTTGATCCTTCTCCTCCTTCAGAGAATAGTTCTTCCATGAAATCTTTTCTGATTGCTTCTAGCTCTCTCTTTTCTATGAACTTGAATAGTACATTGTTTTTCTCAAACACGCTTCACTCACTATTTCATATTATATTATTTTGTTTACTCATGTACATGTCTTGTTTCCTGTAATTCAATGTAAATTCCTTGAGGGCAGACTGTCTTATTCAGCTTGGATCTACAGTAGCATAGCCTGTAGCTTTGTTAAGTGATTGTGTGCATTTTTCCCCCAGAAGAATATTATATGTCACCTTCTCTTTTTATTAAAGCTTATTCCTACCCAGGTGACTTGTGTCTTCTAACCAAGGCTAGCCTTGGGAAAAATACTGCTCTCAGTAATTTCTTATCATTTAGTAGTCGTTCTGTCATATAGGTGGTGCAGTGGATAGAGCACTGGGCCTGAAGTCAGGAAGATGAGTCTTTCTGACTTCAAATCTGGCCTCAGACACTAGCTGTGGGGCCCTCAGCACATCACTAAATCCTGTTTGCCTCAGTTTCCTCATCTGTAAAATGAGCTGGAGAAGGAAAACTCAAACCACTCCAGTATCTTTGCCAAGAAAACCCAAGTAGGGTCACGAAAAGTCAGACAACAACAACTGTCCTTGGGTGCCCACCTATCCCTTTATACAATGTTCCATATTTTAGCATCCATGGCATATTTTCCAGATGTCTTGCCACTAGTAATTCCTTGCGCTACCTCCTGATCACGTGTCTCATGTGTATTTATTGACTACCTAATATATCCGCAGTCCTGTGTTAGCTACTCTGGGGCAGATGAACTCCCTGCCCTTAGGAGATTATAATTCACCTTGGGAGACAAGCCCAACACACATGAAAACATTTGAAAGCAACAGGGCTCAAAATGATGAAGATATGGACTATGTAGAGCAGAACCACACTTCTACTCTCTCCATAACTCTGCCTCTCAGAACGACAGGTTTCCTTTAAAACCCAGCTCAGGCACCACCTTATACCTTTAATTCTGTACTGAGTTCTATTATATCTTTGTCCTACTTCACCAAAACCACTTTGTATTTATTGCCTGTCTATTCTACTAGTACAAAAATATTCTACCAGTAGTACAGACACTGTACTAGGCACTGGGGATGTAGTTATAAAGAATACAACAAGCCTTCCTTGCAATGAGTTTTCATGCTAATGGGGGAAGCAACTGGCATGTATAACAATGCATAAAGCATTAATATAAAATTAATTAATACACTTAACTATATAAAAAGTAGTTAAATTACAAGTTAGTTTGGTAGAGAGGGACTAGCAGTTGGGATAATCAAGAAAGACTTCATGTTGAAGGTGCTGTTTAATTGTGTGACCCTGGGCAAATCACTTATCTTTTCTGTATAAATTTATATTTAGGGAAAATCACTTATCTTTTCTGTGTAAATTTATATTTGTACACATTGACTATCCTATTAGAATGAAAGCTATTTGAGGGCAGGAACTGTTTCATTTTTGTCTTTATGTCTCCTGGCACATAGGAGGAGCTTACTAAATGCTTGTTTGATGACTGATTTATTCCATTTCCCCTAGAGTGTGCATCCTTAGCCCCCATTCCCATAAGCCGCAGTCTTGATGAAATGTTACCGTCCAGCCTCAGGTTTCCATGAATACTCAGATCTAGCCGACTTGGCAACCTCTCTGTCTGGCAAAAGCATTTTAGACTTTTTGGCTTTTGTTCATCTGCTTCTTCTTGGAGGTATTCTTTTCCTTTCTCTCTGTCTGGCAAATTCTCCTTGTTCAACATTTCCCACTATTGTACCCCCTTTCCATATTTCATAGGTGAGGAAACTGAGGGCCAGGGAAGTTTGGGAGCTTACCTGAGATCACACAGGTAGTAAGAATCAGAAACAAGATTTGAACCAGTATCATCTGACTCAGAACCAGTAGCCTTTACATTTTACCATTCTGCCTTCTATAGCCTCAGTTTTCTTATCTGTATAATGGGGAGGATCAAAATAATATCTGTAGCCTGTACCTCTCAGGGTTATTGTGAAGCTCAAATAAAATAAAGGATGGAAAGTGTTTTGACAACCTTGAAAGACTATAAACAATTTCTTATATCTTGAGCCAAGCTGTCTGGGCTTCACTGTTGTTAGCACAGGCTCTTCATTTAAAAAAAAGTCTATATGTACATTATATATATATAGTATGATATGATATGATACTATACAATATGATATAATACAGTATAATACAATACAATATAATGCAATGTGATACATGATACAAGATAATATGATGTGATATGATGCAATATATGATATGATATGATATAATATTATATGATACGATATGATATGGTATGGTATGATATAATATGATATGATATAATGTAACATATAATATAATGTAATGTTATGTTATATTACGTTACATTATATTATATTGTATTGTATTATATTATGTTATATTAGTACATATGTATCTCTTTGACTTTTATATCATTCCTAATATATTTCTACCCAAAGAGTCTTCCTCCATAACAAAGAATAAAAAAAATAAAAGAAGGGGAAAAATGCTGTTCAGTAATACTAGCCAATGTATCAACTAAGGCAGGTGGTATATCTACACAACGTTCCACATCCACAATCCTCCACTTCTGGGAAGAAGGGAAAAGGGAGGCATCTTCCTTTAAAGAATGTTTAAAATATATCTATTTTTATTGTTTTAATTTCTCTCTCCCATCCTATACCTACTTATAAGAAATTAAAAAGAAGAAAGCAGTATATTGAAGTGAACGTGTTAACCAATTCCTCCATTATATGTTGTGCTTCACACCTATAGTCCTTTGCCTCTGCAAATAAGGAAGGGAAGTGAATGCTCATATCTCTTTGGGGCCAAACTTGGTCATTATAATTATACTGTGTGTAGCATTGATTTTTTTTGTTCTTTCCATTTTTACTGTTGTAGTCATCATGCATATATTTTCCCCCTGCTTTTGCTTACCTCACCCTGCATCAGTTCACATTAGTCTTTTCTCTGAATTCTTCCTATTCATTTCTTACAATGCAGTAGTATTTCATTACAACCATGTGCTACATTTTCTTTGGTCATTTCTCAATCAATGAGCACCTACATCTATTTCCAATTCTCTACTCCTACCAAAAATAATTCTATGAATATTTTAGTGTACATGAGACTTTTCTGTCTTTGAAGCCTTTGGGTTATATGCCTAGCAGTAGGATCTCTGGATCAGAGGTGATGAGTATTTTGCTCACTTTTTAAAACATAATTTCAAATTCAGTCCAGATATTTTGCAAATATATCTTTTCCTTTGGAGGTGGGTTCATCTATATTTTTTTTAAATTTTTTTAAATTTTAATTTATTTTTGACATGTTTGGTTTTCAGCATTGATTTTCACAGGCGTTTGAATTACAAATTTTCTCCCCATTTCCTCCCCCACCCACTCCAAGATGGCGTACACTCTTGTTGCCCTGTTC
>CM053624.1:250972810-251022644 GCA_028646595.1 Phalanger gymnotis | reverse complement strand
CTTAAAGACTAAAGAGTTCTATGTTCCTTGCTTGGGTGGATGTGCTGCCTACAGCTACACTCCTCCTACCCCAAAAGCCCCTGGGCGGATGGCTTGAATCAGCCACTAAATTCCTCCCATCAGGTGGGCCTGGGGCCAGAAGCAGCTGCAGCCTAGTTCTAAAGCTGCCCCACCTCTGCTGCCCCAGGGGCAGTGGCTGAACCGCAAACTCAGTCCCGCAGCTTTTCCCACTAACCTTCTCTGAGGTCTTTGCTCTTTGTGGGTTGAGAGGTCTGGTACATGCCACAGCTGGGTATTTCGGGATGCCAGGGCACTTTCCGCTCGTCTCCTGGTCTGGTAGGTCCGCTTCTGGTCTGTTCGCGCCGTGTGGGCTGGGCTCAGCTCCGCTCCCCTCAGCTGGGGGCTGGGAGCTCCGCGTGGGACAAACCTTACCCAGAGACCATCCAGGCTGTCCTGGGGTGGGGCCCTGCTTCCCTCTGCCACTTTGTGGGTTCTGCAGCTCTAGAATTGGTTCAGAGCCATTTTTTTTGTAGGTTTTTGGAGGGATTTGGTGGGGAGCTCACGCCAGTTACTGCTTTCTGGTCGCCATCTTGGCTCCGCCCCCCTCTGTTGGGTTTTAAAAGCTAAATATACCGGTTTATATTCTTTCCTAGAAACAATAGAAAACCATGGTGGCTTCTGGAGAAGGGGATCATATGGTCAGATATGCATTTATAGAAAATTACTTTGGGCAGTTAGGTGGCATAGTGTGATTAGAATGCCTGGTCTAGAATCAGGAAGATGTATCTTCCTGAGTTTGAATCCAGCTTCAGACGCTTACTAGCTGTGTGACCTTGGACAAGTCACTTAACCCTGTTTGCCTCATCTGTAAAATGAGCTGGAGAAGGAAATATCAAGAACTTCAGTAGCCTTGCCAAGAAAACCCCAAATGGGGTCATGAAGAGTTGGAAAGGACTGAAAATTCTGAATAACACTTCGGGAACAGTAGGATGAACTGGAGACAAGGAAGGCAGGGAGAGCAATTAGGAAGCTGTTGAAACATTCTGGGCAAGAAGTGATGGGGGCCTGAACTAAGGCAGTAGCTGTATGGAGAGGAAGGGCTGGATGCAAGAGATGTTGTGAATGTAGAAAAGGCAAGATTTGGCAACCGATTGAGGGGGTGAGAAGTCCAGGATAATGCCAAGATTACAAACCTGAGAAACTGCAAATATGATGGTGCTTTCTATAGAAATATTTTATTATACTATGTTATGGAAATGCTTGCTTTATTCCATAAATTAAAAATAAAACAATTTTTTAAAAAAGAAATAGGAAAATGTAGAAGAAAGCAGCATTTGGGAGAAAGATAGTGAGTTCAGGTTTAGACATGTTAAATTTGAGATGCATTTTGAACACCAAGATTGAAATATCCTGTAGGTTCAGAGGAAAGACTGGGGATGACTCTAACCATCATCATCTTAAAGATGCCCAGAGCAGCTTATAAGGTTGCAAAGGGTACTAACTGGAAGCACTGCCAAAGATCAGCCAGGTTTCTTTGGAGAGTTCATAAGTTATACCCGTCTGTTGGGCCAGCAGAGTTGATCCTCAAATTGAAGAGGATGATGAAATTCAGGAGTTGGGTTAGCTGGAAAGAATTCAAAGGGCAGCTATTCTCCTAGTCAAGAGGGCTTTATTGATGCATAAGCTGCTGGCTAGCAGGCGTGGGGGAATGGGATGGAGGGCTGGGTGGGGTACTAGCAGTTTGCAGGAAGACAGGGGTTTGTTTTTATGCACATTTTTTGGGCACTCAGCCAAGAATGGAATATGATCCTATGAGAGTAGTTAACCACAGGGAAAGAGGGAGGCAAGAAAGGGAAGCAGATGTGCTGAAAACAGTTCAAGGATGTGATCACAGAACAAGAAACTTAGCTTCCAACATTTGTTCCAGTGTGGGGTGCTAATCACATATAAAGAGTATGGGCTTAAGGAAGCAAGGTTTTTATTAACTGACCAAGCTTCCTGTTACTGGGCAAATTTAGACGAGGCCTTTGTAGTGGCTGGGCAAAAGTTAGCCTCATCAAAATCAATAGTGATGAGCTATTAATTAAACAAATTAATTACATTACATGTAAATCAATATATAACTTTAAATTAAATATTATAAATTAAATATATTCACTATAAATTAAATATAAATCAAGCTAAATTTAGGTTCAGGTGTGAAGACACAAGACAGTAGCTAAAATATCATGAAATCATGAAGGACTTTCAGGATCCTTTAGTCTAGAGGTTCTTAACCTGGAGATCTGTGAACTTGTTTAAAATTTCTTTGATCACTGCATTTTAATATAGTTGGTTTCCTTTGAAATCCTATTTATTTTATGCATTTTAAAACATTTTTCTGAGAAGCAGTGTATGAACTTTGCCAATGGGATCCATGACAAAAAAAAAATGAACTCCTGAATTCTTCTACAATCTCTTCATATTAGAGTTGAGGAAACTGAGGCAATTGCTCAAAATAAAACAGGCAATAAGTAGAGACATACAGAACAGAATCAGAAGGCAGGGATTACTGAATTCTTGGGAGTTTGACAGACAAGGTTTTCATCAGCTCCTGGTTGTAAACTCCTGCTCTTGTCTGCAACTGCAACTTCATTATTTGATACTTAAGTAATCTTTATAATGAATTATAAACCTGGTTTCCCACCAAAGACTTGACTAAAATGCTTCTTTCAATTCACCTTGAAGCTTTGAACACTTAGTTATAATATGACCTTTTAGTACATGCACATGAGCTTGACTAAGGTGCTTCACAGACCCATATCTAGCAATTCTGGCATGCAATGCAAGCCATAGGCTTAATTCGGTTTATCTCCTTGAGGGTAGCACTTCTTCCCAGGATGCCATGTGGCTGCTTCTGGGAGGACATTGAATGGGGTACTGTTATAAAGGAGCCCATTTGTGATTAAGTTTCCATTCTCAACTAATTTCTCTTATTACATAGGTGCTAAGCCCAATTGTTCTACCTCTTGAAAGAATGCAAGTATGGCCAGCACCTTCGTTATGGAACAAAATCTCTTTGGTTTAGTTATGACTCTGGCGCTTTTATCAAAAGAACTTGCAGACTTTCTTTTACTATGAGACTTAAATCTGCTAGTAAGAGACTTTTAACTGCCCTCTTAAGTTTTTGTTTTTGGAAGAAATATTCTCATTTTCCATTCTGGGCTCTCAGTTCTCAATATCTTGCTTCTCTTGCTTACTAGCCAAATAGAATGAAAGAAAATCACAGAACCATAACCTCAGAGTTGGAAAAGAATTCAGAGGCCATCTAGTCCAACTTATACTTAAACAAGATTCCCTTCTACAACATACTCTTTTTTATTGTTCATTGGAGGGGGGAAAGGCAGGGCCATTGGGGTTAAGTGACTTGCCCAAAGTCACACAGCTAGTAGGTGTGTCAAGTGTCTGAAGTCATGTTTGAACTCAGGTCCTCCTGACTCTGGGGCCGGTGATCTACTCACTGCGACACCTAGCTGCCCCTTCAACAAACTCTTTAAGTCATTATCTAGTATTTGAAGAGCTCAAATGAAAAAGAACCTTATTATGTTGCACTTAGGTAGTACAATGGATAGTGTGCTGGACGTGGAGTCAGAAAGACCTGAGCTCAAATCCTGCCTCAAACTATTACTAGCTATGTGACCCTGGGCAAGTCACTTGCCCTTTGCCTCAGTTTCCTCATCTGTAAAAAGGCAATAAGAATAGCACCTAATTCCCAGAGTTGTTGTGAAGGAAAAAATGGATGATATTTGTAAAACACTTTGAGAACCTTAAAACGTCACAAATGCTATTTATTAGCAGCCTATTACATTTTTTTTGATAGCTTTAATTTTTAGGGACTTTTTCTTTATTTCAAGCCTGTATTTGCCTTATTGTAGTTTCTATCTATTACTTTTTTTTCTACTCTCTGGGGTCAAGAGGAACTATTTTATTTCTTCTTCCAGAGGACAAATACTTCCAGACAGCTATGATGCTCCCTCCAAGTCTCCACTTCTCTTCTCTTGCTAAATATCCCTCGTTTCTTCAACTGGTGCTTACCTGGCATAAACTCAAGACCTTCCTGTTTGCCTTCCTCTGGACAATCTCCACATGATCAATGTCTTTCCTAAAATATGTTGTTCAGAATTGCACACAGTATTCTGGACATGGGTTGACTGGGGCAGAGCACAGCAGGACCATCATCTCCCTGGACTTGGTCACTTTACCTTTCTTGGTGTGACTTAAGGTTACGTCAGCTTCTTTAGCTTCCACAGCACACTGTTGACTCATATTGAGTTTTCAGCCCATTAAAACCCCTAAATCTTTTAAAAACCAACAGCTATGTAGCCACAAGTCCTCATTTTGTCCTTGTGACTCTGATTGTTTGTGGTTTGAATTTTTAAAATGTAAATTTGTTGCTCTGTACTTGAGGAACATCACCAAACACAATCATTTCCATATGCATAGGACAGAGAAAGAGGACAATATGTGAAATCACAAATCTATAATGTGCAGCCTGCAATTTAAAAAGAATGTGCCACATTTCAATTAATCAATAAACATTTACTAAGAGCCTACTACATGCCAGCCACTGTGCTGAGTGCCAGATTTCCACATCTTCGCTGTAAAGCTGTCATGTTGGGCTGTGCTTCCTTCTGAACCTCCTTCGATCTTCTTCTATGCACTTAAAGATGCTACAATGATTTTCTCTTCTTTTTTCCCTCTTCCTTTTTGAGAGCATCGCTATGGTTCTCCTTTCCCTTCTAAATCCTTCCCCAAATTACAAAATGAACAAATAACCCCATCTTCTCTTGTATTGAATAATAATCATAAGACAGAACAGTTCCACATGTTGGATATATAAAAAAAAATTTGTATCTCAATCTGTGCCTTCAGTACTCCACCTCTCTGTTAGACACCGGGTGGATAACCATCATTGGTCCTCTGGAGTATTAACTACTCATAGACTGAAGTCTTTCAAAGTTTTTTTCTTTACATGACTATATGCAAAATAAATATAAGGATTTTTAACGGTTTTAACAACTGGGGGGAAGAAGGAAAAGTAGCAGAAAAATAATGGTGGCAGTACATTGTTACCATCAAATATAATTTGCTGGTTACCACTGGGCATTGCCACTTTAAATAGCACTACAGAGAATGGAGAAAGCACCTTAGGGAAGTCCAGATCTCAAGGCAGTCATCATCAACAGATTTCCCAAGACACCAGGAACTCTTTACACTACTCATTTTACACACACACACAGACAGACAGACACACACACACATAGACCCCTTTGTTAAAAACATTGCTCTGTATTTCTTTCCTGAGAACTTTCTGGGCTTCTTAGCCAGGGTTGCTTCCAAGTTCTCTAGAGTAACTTCAAAGTTTATTGCTCACTGTTGATGCCTGGAGCAGGTGGTGTCCAGCTTCTGCTGGCGATTCATTCTGCAAATTTTCTTCACCTTCTTGGAGGGCCCCAGTTGAGATGAAGGTCCCCATTGATTGCCTATACCCCTGCCATCCTCTTTCCTTCAGATAGCATTGGCCAAGGGCAAAGAAGATTGTGTGTTCAGCAGCCAGCAGTAGCAGCAGCAGCAGCAAAAGGAGGAAAAACCCAGTGAATTATTTCTAATACAAAAGTTGAAACGAGAGCAAACCTGTACATTGCATTATTTATGCTGTGTGTGTTAAGTCCACTTTTATACTTGCAAAGGCAAAGGAAATTAATCTTTAATATATGTACAGTGGAGGAAAAGAAACTAGTTCCTTCTCTTATTTTCTTTCCTCAAATTTCCTAAAATATTAGCCTTTAATCTTTTGATTAGGAAATAGAAATCTCTGCTTTTCACCACGGTCATGTAAGGATTCTGTTCATCATAAATGAAAAATGATTTTTTCAAATAGGAAACCTAATCTTCCTCCTTCTCCTCAGAATCAAGTTAGAAAGGGGAACCCACTTGGATCTACGCTTGGAAGTACTGCAAAATTGGATACCTGTGGTTCTCGCTAGGCCCGAAGCTTTAAATGTCAATCAATCATTAAATAAGGGAAAAAAGGCCTGGAACTCAGACATGCTCACCTTAACTGTTGGCCCTAAGCACATTTACAGAGGAGTTATAAGCTTGTACTACAGTGTAGTGGAAACAACCTGGAGGTGAGTTGTGAGATGCATGTAGTTCTTTACCTTACCTCAACAGCCAGTTTGCTCCATGACCTTGAATGAGGGAGGTGTCTTCCCTGTGTATCTCACTTGGGCATTGTGAGGTGAAAAGGAGATGATGAACATAAAAGCACTTTGGTGGAAGGATCTGAGTTTTTTATTGGAATGGAAACCTCTCAAGTGTGGTAACCTAGCAAGGTTGTCTCAAGGCATTAGAGTAAGTGTAAGCGACTTGCCTGGGGTTGCATAGCTAGTAACTGTCAGAGATGAGATTTGAACCCAGATTTTCCCAAATCTAAGCCTCACATTCTATCCACTATACCATGGTGTTTTTAGAGGAGAAGGAGGGGAAGAAACCTAAAATCACTATATGCTATTATAAAAACAACAGTCTTGGCTAGCTGAGAAATAGACCCACCAACTTATATGTCTTTGAGGGGTAACATAGAAACCACAAAGTACCTTCTGAGTAGTGGTAACCAATTTACCTTTTCTCTCTGGATGGTTGAACCTATGGATGAAACAGTATTTATTATTATTATCATTGTTATATTTTGGTTTTAAGCAATGATTGCTCAGGAAGACTTTTATCAAAGGATATACAGATCCTAGGAAAGGCTAGTATTATCACTAGCTCAAGTGAATTCAAAAGGGAGAGAAATTTTCTCATTATGTTTTGGCTTTGAAAAAGTAATTTTGAAAAATGGATTCTCTAAAAATTCAAGTTGTTTCTCCCGAATCAAGGATAGATTTACATCCACTCATCAGCCTTGTTTGTATTCAGTAGAGTATGTTTGTTGGATGGCTGACTGGGGATGGGGAGTGATATGTGGTCAGGTCACAATGCAATGCTACCTGGCTCATAGGAGGTTCAGACTTGTGGGCTTAGTTTCCCTGGCAGCGTGTCCCTTCCTGTTCATTTATTCAGCAATGCCTAGCACGCAGTAGGCACTTAATAAATGCTTGTTGAATTGAATAAGTATATAATTTATTATATATATTATGTAATATATATTATATATAATATATTATAGTGTTTACAAGGTAATGTGCTAGACTTACGGAATATAAAAATGAAAATGAAATAGTCCTTGTCCCCTAGGATATTACATTGTATTGGGGAAAGGGGAGACAACATGTAAGCATATAAGTATACAAAATTTTTATAATTTTTATTTGTATAATTTTATAACATAATTTTAATAAACATTTTATATTTCAGAGGGAGGCTGTACAATTTGATGGATCAGAAAAGCCCTCACACAGGAGGTGTCAGGTGCTGGAGTGGAAATTTGAAAGAATCTAGGGATTTTAAGAAACAGATGGAAAGAGCTAAAGTTATGCAGGAACTGTGACATCTGCAGAGAGACCCTCTTTGTATATCCAGTGGTTTATAACTTCCTACCCCACATTAAGTATTCATTTACATATCCATTTTTTGAGTAGAAAGAACATTTTGGGTACAAGTCATTGGGTCAAATCAATAAATCTTTCTGTGCTCAGCACCATATTAATCATGGGAGATGGAGGGTATTAAATGGTGGAGGATGTTGCATCCATCTCGAAGCAACTTATAATCTAGTCAAGGAGTAAAAGAAAGAAGCCAATATAAAACAGTACGAAATCAAGTGCCTGGCTATGTCAGGAAGATTTTTACTGCTAAGTAATGCAAAGAAAAAAGAAAGACTTGCGGGATGAGAATAGTCAGGGGTCTGACGGACGTCAGGCCTAGCTCTCCATTTCTGACTCTGAGCTAATGCGATTTCATCACCACATCATGCTCTGTTTATGTTTCCTCAACCACAGTCACAGATCAAATTCAGTCTTGGTGAGCCTCTCCTTCAAACATTCTGGCAGTGCGGTGGGTAGAATGTTGGACCTGGAGTTAGGAAGGAATGTTCAAAACTGACCTCACTTATTAGCTAGGGTGACCCTGGGCAAATTAACCCTTGTCAACCTCAGTTTCTTCATCTGTAAAATAGGGATAAATTATAGCACCAGATTTCTAGGGTTGTTGCATGCATCAATTGAGATAATATTTATTAAGTGCTTGGCACAATGCAGTAGGCATTTAAGAAATGCTTATTTCCTTCCATAAAGGAAACTAGACTGAAAAAAAAAAAACAAAGAAAGCATAAGAGCTAGTAACTCTGTTTTTACTTCCTTTGCTATTCTTTAACATTATTCAATTTTTATTTCTTTTCCTTAAATATTTTATGAACGAAAAAATAAATGGATAGATGACCAAAGCTGATCATATTCCATGTCTTGGATCATTGTCCATAGACCATTCCACAGTCCATGTCTTGGACCAATTCCAGTTAATCATGATTTTCTCCCTTGACCTTGCCCCTGACATCAGATGATTGGCCTAGTGATCTTGATAGGGGACAGAGAGGTCAGAGCAGTACATTAGTTTCCTTGGTCTTTCCTGGGACCCAGGTCTTTACTCAAACTGCACCCTAACTCCTGAATTCTTTCTCCTAATTCCATTGTAAGTATCATAGAAATTCTTGTCTCCTGATTCTGCCTGAACCAGTAATGGATTCAGTTTTACCTGATCCTCAAGAGCAGGGGTTCTTAACTTGTTTTGTATCATGTACCCCTTTGGTAGTTCGATAAAAATCTATGGGCCCTTTCTCAGAATATTATTTTGTTGCCTACATTTATAATCGACTGAAATGCCAATTTCCAGTTAGATATTTAGTGAAAATAAAGTTGAATTTTTTTCTCATCCAAGTTCATGGGCCCCCTGAAATCTGTCTACAGATCCCAGGAGAATTCCTATACTAAGTGGGGGAATCCTACAGACCAGAACAATGGAACCTTATTATATCTTGGAACTAGATTGTGTTTAAACATAAATTCCATGCATGTTCAGGACCAAGGTGCCCCTTGATGAAGACTTTTTCTCTGGCAGGGGCATTTAGATATGCGATGTATAGTAAGGCAACCATAGTGTAACGGAAGGAGTGCTGGGTTTGGAGTTAGAGGACCTGATCTTAAATCCCAGCTCTGATACTTATCACCTAGGTGACTTTGGTTAAGTCACATAACTTTTTAGGGCTTTAGTTCCTTAATCTATAAATGAGGCGCTAGGATCAGATGGCCTCTACAGTTCTTTCCAGCTCAGTATGTATGATCATGTGTTTCTATGATCTTGTGTGTGGTGGGAGAGCAGGGAGATCGTATAACAAATATTTATTAAATACCTACTGTGTGCACTGGTGGGCAGCTAGGTAGCACCATAGTGCACAGAGTGCTGGGCCTGGAGTCAGGAAGACTTATCTTCCTGAGTCACAAATCTGGCCTCATTACCCCCTGTGTGACCCTGGGCAAGTTACTTAACCCTGTTTGCCTCAGTTTTCTCATCTGTAAAATGAGCTGAAGGAAGAAATAGCAAACTATTCCAGTATCTTTGCCAAGAAAACCCCAAATGGGGTCACAAAAAGTTGGACAGAAATTAAAAACCACTAAACAACAACAGCTTGTGCGTTGTCCTGGGTAAAGGAGTTCCAACTTCACTTGGTAGGCAATAAAAGACCATGGACGATTTTTGATTGGAGGGATGGCAGGGTTTAACATACATTTAAGGAAGGTTAATCAGGGGGTATGACGGACAAATCAAAAGAGGAGACTACTGCAGAAGTCCAGGTAGATGGTAATGAGGACCTGTTCTATAGCCATGAGCAGTGGGAGTAGAAAAGAGGAAATAGACACGAAAGAAAAATTGATGTTAAGTAATCACTTGTCACCTTTTAACTCTCATATTCCTTTTAAAAATAAGGACACCGATGCTATGGGCTTTCAGTTGACAAAAGCCCTAGTGACTCCTTTCGTATAGACTCTGTCTATATTCATTCATTCAAATAAAAGCTGGGGCTATGTCATACTGATCATTTGAATAAAAACGTTTAAAAATTGTTTTCTTCCATAAAGGAAACTAGACCAAAAAACACAGCACAAGAGCTATTGACTCTGCTTTCCTCTCTTTGCTCTTTTTTAATGTCTTCATTCTGAATATCTCTAGATAGCTGGTTGGTTTTGCATTTCATAGGCTTGGGCATCTGGATCATAGGCTGAATTTCACTGCTTTCTCCTACTGGTTTGTTACCAGATCTTACATAAAGGCCTCTCCTGATCCTCCCAGTTGTTAGTACCCCCTGGAAAATATTTTCACTTTGTATATATTTTGCATTTGCTTATATGGAAACTTGTGGTTTCCTCCAATAGAATATTCTGTAAGGTTCTTAAGAGAAGAGACTGTTTTGTTGACTCTGTATCCTTAGCATTCAGCACGATGCCTGGCACATGGTGTCACTTAATTTATGGTTATTGAATGAATAAATGAACATAGACAAAGTTTATATGAGAGGAGTTAGCAATGCTTTTTGTCAACTGAAGGCCCCATGTGAGAAAGACTCGAAAAATATATCTACTTTAGGCCTGACTTTGCCTTTTAAAAAAGAAAAAAAAATGAAATCAAATAAAACCCAGGCCTCCAAAGTGATGAATATTTCAACGGAGTATTTAATTTTTAATCATTGGTAGTGGATGATTCAGTCTGTATGAGAATGTACCTATCCAGACCAGTCTAAAGGTTGAAGAGTGAGTAATACAGGAAGCTTGAGACAGATTCTTTTCCCCCTGCAGAAACACAAAGATAACAAATGAAAAAAAAATTATCATTGGCAACTTTCCCTTGCTGAGCCACAAAAACTTCATTGCTTATGTTGTTAAAAGTTATTGGGATCTTCCCTCTTCTGAAGTTTGAAAACAAAAAGAAAAAGCTATCCACCCTTCTTCTCTTGTGGCAGCTAGGGTTTAAAAGAATCCAACTCATTCTGGAATACTGTTTGCTTGCAAGTACTGGGCTCTTTAAAAGCAAACAATTAAAAACTGTGGACTAGATTTTCCTCTGATAGAACTCTCTTATTAACATTAGTTGACTACCTTTAGTAAGTAACCTCTTTGTACAAAGTATATGCTCTACTTTCCTCCCAATAATGAAGGAAGGGAAGGGAAAAAGCACTTATTAAGCACCTACTATGTGCGAGGAATTGTGCTAAGTGTTTTACAAATATTATCTCATTTGATCTTCACAACAACTCTGTTGTGAATTATTATTATCCTCATTTTTAAAGCTGAGGAAATTGAGATAGAGATTAAGTGACTCGCCCAGCATCACACGGTTATCAAGCATCCGAGGCTGGATTTCAAATCAATTCTTCCTGACTCCAGGCCCACTAGCTGTCTAAATAAGGAGAGTGTAGACATGTGCAGGTTCTCAACATCATGATATACAGAGGTAATTAATGGCAATTGATTCCTACTGTAATAAAATGATTGACAGAACTTGGAAGATTTAGTCTCTGTAAGGAGTAGACTTAAAAGTGACATTCTAGTAGTCTTAAGATATTTCAAAAGCTGTTATATGGAATACAGCAAGTTTTTCTCATGAGATAGTATGGTACAATGCAAAGACCACAGGACGTGGAACCAGAGACCGGACTTTGAATCCTGACTCTGCCACTTACTACTTCTATGACCTCATACAAGACACTTTCCTTTTCAAGACCTTAGTTTCATTATTTACAAAATGAAAGGGTTGAACCTCTAAGTACCCTTCCAGTTTGAAATTTATCATCTTATTCTCTTTTGATTCAAAGAGTAGAGTGATGACCAATATGTAGAAGCTAGCTTGAGGCGGATTTTGACCCAATATAAGGATGAATTTTCTAATCATTTGAATGGTCCCTAAATGGAATGGGCTGTCTAGTGAGGTTTTGAGTTCCTTATCACTGGAAATGTTTAAATAGAAACTGGATGACCACCTATCAAGGATGTTAAGGAGATGCCTGCATTGGATGGGTCAGCAGTTCAAGATTTGCTCTGATGACAGTAGAAGCAACTCTGTAAACAAAGATGACTTGGAGTCCAATAATTTTAGGAAAAAGAGAGTGCCAATACCAGAGGGAAGAAGGAATAGCCTACTTCAAAAAGAGTCACCTGATCTGAACTTTGAAGGAAATTATGGATTCTATGAGATAGAATTGAAGAGGGCATGCATTCCAGACAACAGTGGACAAGGGCAAGATTCTCAGTAAAATATAAGGGCAAAGACTTTGCCATTTTGTCTTTTTTTTTCCTGGCACAAAGCACAGTACCTTGAACATAATAGTTGATAAGTAAATGTTCTCCATGTCTAGAAAACATTCTCTTCAATTCTTAGAATCTGTAGTTTTTTCCAAAGCATGGCTCAGGCAACCCCTCTTAAAGGAAGCTTCTCCTGATTCCTCTTGTTATTAGCACCCTCTCCTTCTTGAAATTACTTTGTGTATATTTTGTGTTTACTTTCTGGTGTACATGCTCCATCCTACCTCTTGGGTAGAATATTGCCCACTTCCTTGTGGGCAAAGACTCTTTCATTTTTGTCTTTGAGCCCCCATTGACAAGTGCCTTTTACTCAACAGGTCCTTAACCAATATTTATTGAGTCGAATTGAATTGAATAAATGCTTTTTATATTACCTGGATTAGATGGAAATGGCCTTGTACTTGCTTGGTTGGAGCTAATCAGCAACTGCTAGCACCTCTAACTATTGCCTCTGACTCTTCCTGAGAGAGGAAGGAGTAAGGTATGCTGGAGAATGAAAGCCGTGTTGCATATAGTACCAAGATTCATGAGGCTCGTCAGCTACCACCTGGGTCTAGAAATGGGTTATATCTATAACAAATGGTATACCATCACCTTTATTGTTTGGTGGAGAAGGTTACAGGAGAATACAAAGTCTGTATGATTCCACATCTAGGATATTTGCTCATACATATCGTACTACAAGTAACTCCACCCTTACCATGTCTTGAGATTACTTAACAGACATTGTGTGAGTTACTTCGTCTCCTTTTGGATCAGGAGCTTAGGTACTTGAAAAAAGGAGATGTAGCTTTTCTTTGTGTTCTCGGGAGAATATGGATCCCAAAATACAAAATGAAAAGTAAAGAGTGAGAAGAATGGTTTAAACTGCTTTAGTTGCTAGAAGTAGAAGGCCCTGAGGAGAACTGGTCCCAGACTGGGCTATTGCTTAACAGTAAACTGCAGAATCTCTTCTTACCTCCATTATTCTGGGGGGAGAAAGCCTATACCTTATATAGGGTGGAAGGCCAGACTAGTTTATTTGCAAGGGAGATACTTTTAGATAGAACCTTAGAGCTTGAATAGACCTTCAATGTTGTAGTTGCTATCTTGTGTGATCCTGACGGAGGCTCCCCTATATTTGGACGGTTTCTTTCTAGATGCTTGAAGTATTTTCTCTTTTTAACGTGGGAGATCTGGTATTTGGCTAAACTGTTCTTGGAGGGGGCGGTGTTCATTTTAGGATGGGTTTTGGTGATGGTCGGATTCTTTCAATTTCTGTTTTAATCTCTGGTTCTAGGATATTTTCTTTGATGATTTCTTGAAATATGATTTCTTGACTCTTTCTTCGACCATGGTTTTCAGGTAGTCTAATAATTCTTAAATAATCTCTCCTCAATCTATTTTCTAGGTCAGTTGTTTTTTCTGATGAGATATTTCACATTTTCTTCTATTTTTCATTCTTTTGACTTTCTTAATGTCTCATGGTGTCATTATGAGCTTCTACTTGTCCATTCTAGTTTTGAGGAAGTTATTTTCTTCAGTGAACTTTTGTACCTCTTTTTCCTTTTGACAAATTCTGCTTTTTTAGGAGTTATTTTCATCAGTGTAATTTTGTGCCTCTTTTACCAATTCTTTTTTTTTAAATTGTAATTTTCTTCAGCATTTTTGTGCCTATTTTTTTTGTCAAGGTGTTGTCTTTTGATAATTTTCTTGCATCATTTGCTTCTTTACCAATTTTGAAAATCACTTTTTAAGCGCTTCCAGAAATTCTTATTGGGCTTATGTCCAATTCACATTTTTATTTGAAACTTTGCTTATAGCTGTTTTGACATCATTGGCTTCCCCTGAGTTTGTTCCTTGACCTTCCCTGCCACCATATTATCTTTTTCTGGTCAGGTTCTTTTTTTTGTTGTTGTTGTTTGCTCATTTTTCCTCTCTATTTTTTGACTTGGAACTTTAGGTTAATTTTGGGCTCTGTTCCCATCATACGGGTGGGTGGGAGAAGCACTATCTTAAACTTCAGGGTTTTTTATACTGCTATTTTCAAAGCTAGTTCTAGGGGTTTGGAAGTTTTGGGTGATTCCAAGTTGGTATGATTCAGGGAGAGCAGTGGTCTCTGCTCTCCTTTTTTGTGCTCTGGTCCTTATCTGGGAAGGCCCTCTGATCCCTTGGGATTGCAATTGATACAGCTTCTCAGGACCTTTCCTTCTTTGGGATTGCAAGTAATACTGTTCCTCATGGTCCCTGACTACTCTTCCCTACCTTTGAACTCTAACCTAGAAGTGGATATAGGCAATGGAGTTGCTGTACAGTATTTGATCCCTTGTTCAGTGCTAGCAAAGGGATCTCATTTACTTTCTTTATGACCACTTGCCAGATCCTTTTGTCCTCTGGCTTGAGAGCTCCTGAAGCTTCTGCTGGGGTTGCTTCTGCTGTTACAATCAACAACTCCCACCACTGGTGTTGCATTCATGTGTACTCTGGGCCAGCCTCCACCCCTGTGTCACAGACCTCTCTTTCTCACTCGCACAAGACAATTAGGCAGGAAGAAGGTCTCACCCTAATCTTTTGTTGACTCTGCTATTCCAAAATTCAATTTGAGGCATTATTTTAAAATTGTTTAGAGGGAAATATTGGGAGATCTCAATTGAGTATTTCCTCTACTCTTCCATTTTGGCTCTAACTCTCCATAAAATTTACTTTTTTGTGGTTGTTCTTTCTATTTACATTTGTGTAGTCATTGCATATATTGTTTTCTTGGCTCACACAGAAACTTAGGAGGAAAACAAAGACTTAAACCTAGGTCTCCTGATTCCTGGTCAAAATTTCTAGAAGTAAAATTTATTTATGTATTCAATTCCAGGCCATAACTGTATCATGTTATCTTTCCCTTCCAACTCTAAGATTCTATAATTCTATGATCATGGCAGTGAAACCTTTAGTATATGCAGTGAAACCTGATTTTTTTTTTTTGCCTGTGAATTGGGATTTTTGCATTTGTTGAAATAAACAGAAGAGAGGGAATTATTACACAGTTGCTACTTTGACAGTTGCTTTTGTTTGCCTTTACCAAAAGATGGAAGATATTTTCCCTTTCAAAAATTGAACAACTAAGTATGGTCTGGTATTGACAGCTGGGGAAATTCTGAAGTATTCTCCATCTTGATAATAATAGCTTACATTTATATAGTATCTCATAGTTTCAAAAGAGCTTCAGTACTATATTCTCTTACTTGATTCTCACAACATTCTCCATGGTAGGGAGGGCAGATACTATTATCCCCTTTCTACAGTTGGTGAAACTGAGGTTTGATATGTTTTGCCCAAAGTTACATAAATACTATAATGTAGTCAAGATCTGAAGCTCTAGTTTTATACCTTAATCTAGGAAGCTCTGTACAGAAATCTCCTTTGGCTCATAACCTCACCCAAGATTTCTTTTGGCAACATCAGAATTTGGCTTGTTTTGCCTCCAGCATGGTTTCTCCATGGAACATCAAGATTAAGAAATTGAAAAAAAACATAAATGAACTTTCAAAAGACAAAAACAAAAACATCCAACCAAAAGCCTCTAGTACCACAAATGAAGTCTATCAAATATTTGAAAAAAAAATTCCAATGTTACATAAACTGCAAACATATCAAAAGAAAGGATCCTTTCATATTCTTGCTAAGACACAGATATGGTCTTTTTAAAGAACCAAATAGAGTCAAAACAGAAAAATTATAGACCAATATCCTTAAGGAACACAGATGCAAAAAGTTAAGATAAGATATTAGCAAATAGGCTAAAATGACATATCACAAAGATAATTCACTATGACCATATTGGATTTATACCAGGAAATACAGAATTGACTTAATATTAGGGAAACTATAAATTTAATTAACTAAATAAAATTTTAAAAATCACACTATTATATTAATAGATGCAGAAAAAGCTTTTAACAAAATACAAACTCCATTTCTATTAAAAACACTAGAAAACATAAGCATTAATGGACTTTTCCTTAAAGTAACAAATAGCATATCTAAAACCAAGAACTACTATTATGTATAATAGAGATAAACTAGAATCGTTTTCAATAAAATCAGGGGTGAAGCAATGACATCTATTGCCATTATGTCAATTTGACATATTACTAGAAATGATGGTCATAACAAGAAGAGAAAAAATAAATTAGAGAATAAGCTTATATGAGGAACAAACAAAATTATTACTTTTTTGCTAGTAATATGATGAGTTACTTAAAGAACCCTAAAGAATCAACTAAAATTCATGGAAACAATTTATCACTTCAGCTAACTTTCAGGATAAATCCCCACAAATTATCAACATTTCTCTTTAATACCAATAAAACTCAGCAGGAAGAGATAGATGAATTCTATTTAAAATGACTATGGAATGTATAAAATACTTGAAAATCTACCTACCAAAATATACGGAGAACTATATAATGTAACTGCAAACCTTTTTTTTTTTTTATCAGAAGTACAGACCCAAATAATTGGGAAAAAATTGCTCATGGATAGGACAAGTCAATATGATAAAATGACAATATTGGTTAAATTTATTTACTTTTCAATGCCATACCAGTTACTTTATACAACTAGAAAAAAAATAATGAAATTCATATGCAGACAAAAAAGGTCAAGAATCCTAAGGGAATTAATCCAAAGAAATAGGAACTAAGGAAGCTGGTAGTGACAGATCCCAAATTACACTACAAGTAGTAATTCTCAATATTTATCTATGCATCTTCAGGAAAGGTAAAGTACCCACCCCCCATCTTTTGTATAAGTACTTAAGCTAAAAGCACTTCAAATATAGGATAGGCTTTATTTAGCCAGACAAGAACATAAAGGATTCATATCTAAGATCATAAGCAGTTAGAGCAATATTCTTTTCTTCTATGTTATGTACCTATGTTGGATTGGGACCTGCAATAGTTCTCCAAACTTATAGCACTGCCTAAGGGTTGTGGTTCTAAATCAAGGTGAAAGGGCTCAGGGTTGCTAGAGAATCAAGAAATGCCATTCTTCTGGTGAGATGCACCTCATCAAAGATCTATACAGTCTCTTAACAAAGATACAACATTCAGTGTTACAAGAGAGTCAAACCCAACCTCTAGATCTGCACAGTTCACAGCTCACAATGTTATTGAAGGTCAAGGTCTGAGTTTGCTCTTCAGGTTTATGGCCCTGTCTTTTGCCACTTCTGAGGTCCGATTTATCCTCAATCCAGCATTGTCTAGGAATTCCTTCTCTTGGTTCTGGAAGTCCACCATACTCTACTGCTACCAGTACATTGATGCATGTGATTTAGTAATCCATGGCTTATTGTAGGTATTCCTTACTGCTCCTCTGTCCTTCTGGGGCAATGTGGTTCACTTCTCTCCCAAGACTATGTGGTTTATTGCAGAGGCCGCAAAGCTATTGCAGGGCAACTAGACTAGAGTCTCTGCCTAATAAGCTTCTCTCTAACAGTCTCAGCTCTGATTCTCTCCATCTCCACCTTTCTGTGTCTAACTTCTCTTTTGAAGGTCAAGCCCAAAGATGTAGCATAGGTATATAACTAGCCATGACTCTATTAATCATCCTTAATGCAATGTTAAAGGACCAAAAGAAGTACTTAGGAACAGGAGAGTTTCTATCTTACCAAAGAGCTAATTTTGTTATCAAGGAATTAACCTCATCTAGATTGACACTTTACTAAGGAGATGGCTTAGAGATTCAGTAGGGTCTCATTCATCCTAGTAAGAGGGATAGAGCCTAGAGAACTCAAATCCAGGTCTTTGGTGACAAGTTCTGTGATATTACTTGGACCCTCCCTCATCTTTAGAAATAATAATTTATTGTTGATAGACCATAGCCTGGTGGATAGAGAATTGGTCTCAAAGTTAAGAAGACCTGGGTTCAAGTCCAGGCTCTGAAACATACTAGTTGTATGGGCAAGTCACTTAACCTCAGTGCTTCCAGTGACTCTCTAAGGTTATAACTTGTCGAGCAATTGCTGATCTGTATTGAGAGAGGAAATATCTCTGCTAACAAGATCACAAACCTAGATCAAAAACAAAAATTCCTTATGGGTAGAAAAGTTGATAGAATAGGGATAAGGAAATGGTTCTGGTCCCACTCAGCCACTTCCCATGGTCTCAATTTCTTCATCAAGTGATAGAGTTGAAACAGATGAGTCATAAGGACTCTTGTGGTTGGTAGTCAGTTATTCAAGTCAATCACTCAAACATTCCTTAAGTGCCTACTATGTGCCAAGCACTGTGCTAAGGTCTGGGAACATACACACACACACACACACACACACACACACACACACACACACACACATCTCTCAAAGAGCTCACAGTCTAATGGGGGAACTCTATGACTTATTGCTTTCCTGAAAACACATGAAGAACTTTATTAGGAGAATGTGTCCATATATTGGAAATTTTGTATGTGTCTATATGGTATCAGTAAAAAACAAAGTCCATTTCAAACTCTAGTCAACAAAACTTATTTTCAAACTCTTAAGATTTGGAGTTGAAAAGGTTTGTAGAGATGAGCTGGAGGCAGCTAGGTGGTGCATTGGAATCAGGACAATCTGGGTTCAAATCCAGCTTCAAACACTTACTAGCTATGTTACCCTGGGCCAGTGACTTAATCTCACTCCACCTCAGTTTTTTTTTGACTGTAAAATTAAGATTATAATAGCACCTACATCTCAGGGTTGTTGTGAGGCTAAATTGAGATATTTGTAAAGCTCAGCATAGTACCTGAAAGATAATAGGTAGAGTGACTTGGCTGTATTCACATAGCTAGTAACTATCAGAGCCAGGATTTGAACCCAAGTCTTCTGCCTCCAATCTACCATACCACTGAAGTATCAAAAAGAACTCAATATAAAATAGTCTGACCTATTAATTTCATGACATGGAAACTGAAAATTGTTTTTTTTTTAAAGCAGTGGCATGGTAATGTAGCTAAGGCTATTGTCCGTATGTAGCACCAAACATCATTGTCTGGCTCAAAGGGCCAGAATAGATGTCTCTATCCTCTTCTCCCTCAACGCCTATCCAATGGAGACTTTCCTGCCATGAGGGAAAACAGGATATTGGGATCAGAAGCTTGGTGACTGTGCTCTCCTCAGGGAGAGGGGTACAAGGTTAGAATTATATCTATTTGCTCCATTGAATATTGTTGGTCTAGAGGATGTAGTTTTTCAGATTCAAGTTAAACTTCTGATCACTGTTCATGAATGGAGAAAGAAGAATCCATGTTTAATTTCCAAGGTTCAACTCTCTTCTGAACAAATACTGGTTCTATAATGAACATACATAATAAGTAGCAAAGAAATCCATTTATCTAAGTAAACTAAAAATCAGACAAAGTATACATAGGAGAATATATAGCAGACAATAGAGGGTGAAGGAATTCTCCCAGTGGGAGCAAGAAAACTCAGCTCAACTGAAACAATCCAAGATCCTACCCCAGGGGAAGTTCCCTGAAGCCTCTAGTTTAGCCACCTGGGGATAGGAACATGATGGAGATTGCTAACTCCTCTTATGTTGGCTTCTTCCCAGAGTCTTATTCTCTCTTCAGCAACTTGAAGTGAAATTGGCATCATCCCATCTTCCCTCTCAAAGCTGGAAGCCAGTAACACCTGAAAAAACTGAAGAGACTGAAGAGATGTAAAGCGGCTAAAGAGATCTGAAGAGGCTGAAGACTGAAGAGATTGGAACTGTCCTCCTTCCCTCTCTTCAGGACTCCACCCTATCCTTTTGATCTCCATCTGTGAGGAGAAAGCCCCATTCTAATGGACGTTGGGACTCAGATTACGGTAACACAATCAGCTGGTGGTAAGTTCTATTGGGCAGGGACTATTAGTCTCACCTCAAAAAAACATTTAAGAGGCTACTCTATAAAGTACTGTGTTAGGAAATCCAAAACAGCTCCTGTCCTCAAGGAGGTTACTTTAATTTTTAACTTTATATCTCCCGCATCTGGCATAGTACTTTGCATGAAGCAGGCACTTAATAAATATTTATTAAATTCAATAAATGTGGTATTAAATTTTAAAAAGTACTCAAGGTTTCCTTTTGGTAATCTTATTATTCCCTTTGTTTAGTAAATGTCTCCCTCTCCTGGTCCCGGTGTACTTAAAAAAAGTTCCTTTAGAATCTTCACAATTGCCGTATAGATAATCGGATGGAAAGTTTGACCTAGGGAGCTTAGTTTCAGAGACATTTTAGTAGCTCTCTTGCACGTGCGGAACAGTTAATGTCTTTTAATTAAGTTTTTGCCGAGGAGAAAGATCCTGAACTCAAGTCAATCAAATCACCTCACTTGATTGGGTCAAATAATTAAAATTAAAGCATTCTATATGATAAGGAGCCATTTGTCACTCCTCACTCATTGACTATCAATTTCATGGAATTGTAGAATGCCAGGGCTTGAGGAGACCTTGGAAGATCCTTTACTGAACCCAATCCCCTCATTTCACAGATGAAGAGACATCTTTCAGTTGATGAGGACACATAGGGACTTATGCAGCAAAAGCCGACTCACCCCATCCCCTAACTCACTCTCAAATACTTTCTGACTAAATTCCTAAAGATTCAGACCAGTGGAGAGGAGGATTGCACTGAGGGTAAAAGCAGGCCTTAGGGGACCCATAGCCATTCCAAGGTTACATTTCAAGAGTGACTGTGTGATCACACAAAACAACCCAAGGGGGATAAACCTCTGCAATGGTGAAATGAACCATGCTATCACTTGTAAAATGTTTTTAAACTTTTCCTTCAGCAACTGGATCCCACTGGTTAGCCTTGATTATGGAAGGATGGGTAATGCCAAATTGTCTTCTCGGCAGTAGATACATTTGGTTTCATAAAATGGGTGCTCAAAGCATAAAAACTCTCATAGTGTGAAATGTTATAATCTATTACTGGACATAAAACAAAGACAAAACCAACAGCAAAAAGAAAAAAATTTTGAGATACAGTATAGACAGATCAGTAATTCTTTTGAACAATTCTTAAAAGATTGCATTTAAAATCTAGAGGAAATAGGGACCCAGTGAAACTTCTTGAGCAAGACAGTAACAAGGTCAGATCTGTGTTTTGGAAAGATTATTTCAGCTATCCAAGGATATGCTGGAAAATGTTTAAATATTTAACAACTACCTCTCCAGGAGAAAAAAATACCCACAAAGCACTTTTAAGTTTAATCTGCATTATTAACAATTTCTCCATCACTTTCTTAAGTCTAGACAATAAAAAAAATCCAGCCCTGATTTGTAGTTAATTTTGAAGGTGTAAGTACTCATACTGATAATTTCACAATAGGCTCTGATATGGGCTAGCTTTGACACGTTCTTACTATCCTAGTGAAAGTTCATCTCCATCGTTAAAAAAACTTCCTTCCCCACTTTATATTTTATTTTTTTCAAAAAATTGTCACATATTGGTTCATGTTCCCTTGATATTTGCATTGTGTAGTGTAGTACATGTAACATTTGAGGGTGTCCGTGTATTTATTGCCTGAAAACAATGCTCCTAAAAAGAAGTTGACAAACTTCTCCCTTGTCTATAGGAAATCCATTAGCTTGATGCTGGAAGGAAGCCTTGCCTTTTAGCCCCAGGCAATGCATGAAGGACAGTACCAAAGCACACTGCCAGCAGCCCATAGGCAAGGCATAAATCTGGGCATGAGTCTTAAGCTTGCCTCCTTTGGTACTTTGCTGTCAGGATCATTGCTGTTTGGCAACCATGTCTTATTTCTCAACTCGAAATATTAATATATTATTATTGTTATTAATATTTCTAATTATAATAACTCATTTGTATAACATACTTTCCTCACAACAATGTTGCCAGAGGTATTATTAATTATTCCCATTTTACAGGTGAGTAAGTTGAGCCTTGGAGAAAGTTAAATAACTCACTCAGGATGACATAGCTAGTGATGATTAATGGTCAGGCTGAGACCCAGATCAGCTCACCTGAATCTAAAGACATCGATCTCTCCCATAATACCAATATTCAATACATTAGATGGCGTCAGATATAGAAGACCATAATTAGTGCATAATTACAGGATTCTTAGAAATAGTTTGAAGACCTCTGTCTTATACATTAACTTCCAATGAGTTATTTGTTAACTCAGAAAGAATAGGTAAACTGGGGGCAGCTAGGTGGTGCAGTGAGTAGAGCATCGGCCCTGGAGTCAGGAGGAGTCAGGAGGATCTGAGTTCAAATCCGGCCTCAGACACTTGACACACTTGCTGTGTGACCTTGGGCAAGTCGATTAACCCCTATTGTTCTACCTTTCTCCCTCAAAAAAATACAAAAAAAAAAGAATAGGTAAACCTTCAAGGAGCCATTTGGCTTTAAGGCCCTAGATTAAGATTGTTTGTACCAGACCCATCTCAATGAGCAAGGATGAGTAAGGTCAACTCTACAATGTAAGGTGAAGGATTCCAAAAAACTACCTGTCCCCAAATACTAACTTCACATGCCTCTCCAACTTCTAATAAGGCCTGAAATTCCCATTAGAGTCATAGTTCTTTGGGTAAAGACATTGAAAGCTCCTGTTGGACTATAGATATATGACTAGGAAGGCTTAATTAAATGGGGAATGGAAAGACACCAGAAACAAACCTCATGTTACTTCACAAATCTATCTAGTGCTGACCCAGCATCTCACAAAGGGACACAAATCCACAGTTCTATGCTCTGTGGGATAACAGTGACCAACAGTTATAATTCAAAAAGGAGAAAAAAGTGCCTCAGAGGGCCTAGTCTTCACTTTTATAACCCTATTGGAAAATTGAGAAGGGACTTGGGATCATCAATGCCAGTGGCTATTTGTGGCAATGAAGATCAGAAGACATTATTCCCCATTTCTTTACAGATGCCGGCTTTCGAAGTTCATTACCTGCAATTTGACATCGAAAGAGACCCTGATGTGGCAGAAAAATACAATGGAGCTAGCATCAAAAGAGGAAGTAGATTTCCTTTTCAAAAGCTACAGTAAATATGTCAGTTTGGGGGGAAGAAAGGAACAGAACTATGTTGGAGGAATGACTGATAAGACAGACCCTGTTACACAGACTAAAAATGCTGTTGTGGGCATGTTTTAGTTTGTAAATAAAAACCATTTCTTAACATCCTCATCAAGAGAAAGGATGTTTGGCATGATGCTAGTACACCAAAGGATTACCCTTCTCCTCAATGTCAGAGATGTCTGAGCTGGAGCAGCAACCCACCAGCCTGGGATAATTTATATCCCTTTCCCTGAATGTCTTAGAGAAAGATAAGAGGAAATAATTAGAAAGAAAGGGTACTTCTCTGAACCTCAAAATAATGAATTGAGGTGCTGATGCAAATGATAGGCATACCACTTAGGTTCTGGCATAGGGGATGGAAGAAGTAACTTTTAACACAACAGAGGCCTATCTGAAATAGAAAAAGGTGACTGTTTTGAGGGGTTCAAGATGGAGACGTTCCCAAAGACAATTGAACATACCCTTTATGTGGAGGGTGGGAGTGATGGATCTTGTGTGTATAAAGGCTGAAGTATTCTAGAGGTAATCTGTCTTCTAGAGACATAAAAATCAGAAATCATGTCAGTTGAGTTTTTGGTAGTAGCAAAAAACTGGAAACCAAGGGGGTACCCATTTACTAGGGAATGGCTAGACAAATTATAGTATGTGAATGAAGTGCAGTATTACCACATTATACAAAATGACTAAAAGACAGTCTCAGAAAAAACTGGGAAGACCTATCTGAATAAACACAGGGTGAAGTAAGGAGAACTTGGAGGAAAATATATACATTAATGTTATAAAGAAACAAAACAACTTTGAAATACTTGAAAACTGATCAATACAGTGATGCATGCTAACCACCCACTGAAAGGAACACGCTCGAAACACAGAATGAGCCATAGATTTTTGAATACAGCCAATGTGACAATTTGCTTTGTTTTGTTTTACTAGGCATGTTTGTTACCAGGTTTTATTTTTATTTTTTGTTAGGTTGGAGGATGGAGTTTATAAGGAGAGAAAATAAATGCTTATTAATTGAAAAAAAAAGAAAAGAAAAATTTAAAAATACTCTTAGCTGAGTCTCCAATGTAATTTCACTCTACAGATCAACTACTCAAGGGGAGATAGGTACCACTATCAGTCAGAGGCCAGATGACTTACAGGAAGCAGCAAAGTAGAGCTGAGGGATAGCAGCAGTGAAAGGGCAGAGAACAGCAAGAGTAGAGCATTAAAGTATCTGGCATCTGCGACCCTGAGAATTTTTGGCAAAAGAATAGCAGAATAAGGGATCTTGGGTGGAGCAATCTCTTTACTAAGGTTCTACCTAAGGAAATACTATAAATTGCTGGAATTTTATTGATAGGTATGAGGGCAAGCAGCTCACTGGAGAGAGGGTATTCTGAATCTGTGTGGAATTGATGTGAGTTTTTTATGTTTCTTATCGTGCAAATAAAATGGTTCTATTTTTTTTGAAGCTTTGTGAACCCAGTGATTATAAGGGGAATTAATGGTTTACCATTGGAGTAGTACCATTTATTGTAATTTCCAGATTCCATCTGGACAGGAGCAACAAACCAGAGAGGCGAAAGGTCTCAGGTACTTCATTTAATGAGAGAGTCTCTGACACAAGCGTTCCACTAGGCTGCAAACAGAATGTAGAAAATATATTAAGATTAACTTAAGATGATTGGTGTTTTATAAGACTGCTAATAAATAAGGAGGTTTCCAGTGTTTGACAGCTGACTCCAAGAATCTAAATAAGTCAATAAATATCCAGCAGTCAACAAACACTTAATATTAAATGCAAGACACTTTGCCAGGTTCTGGGAGCGATTATAAAGATACATAACACATTATCCTTTCTTGAAGGAGGATGTATGTTTCTCCTTGTGGTAGAATTCAGAAGGATTGGGTTAGGAATGAGAGACTGATATTACTTTGACTGAAACTTCCTGGCCTGAGAAGTAAGGAAAGACAGTGTGGTTGGAAGGTTTCTTCTCAGGGAGGGGCTAGAAGCCTCAGATGAATCTTACAGAGATGGAATGGGGAATATGATGATGAGCAGAGAGCCTACAGTCACAAAGTAGTGTCTGGATCAGAAGTCTGGGATAGCACATAAGGGTGGAAGAGAGCCTTACAAGCAATTTAAGAGATATGGTTGGGGGCAGGTTGAAGTGTGATACTGAGATAACAAAGGGGGTTTGAGTTCTCTGAGAGGTCAACAAATTTCCAACCCCCAGTTTCTATGTGGTCCAGGATGTTTTTATTCCAGATGCATGCCGACCTTCCAGTTTCCTTTAGCTTCAGCTTGCAGTTAACTGTGTTTCAGCCAGCAGTATTGTTCTGTAAGAAAGTCATGATCTCGAAGTCATACTGGATATGAGCTTTACCTTGTAGTTGGAGTTGGTAAGACGTTTACACAAATAACCATAATATAAATTAGAATAAGTAGCTAGCTATCTAGAGAAAACATTGATTAAGCGTTAACTATATGTGAGGCACTAAGCTAAGCTCAGGAATAAGTATGCAAGAAAAACCCCAAGTACTAAGAGATCAGATAAGAGAGAGGGATTATTTTATTTTATTTTTTACTGAGGGGTGAGAGGTTGGCTCATGGGACTTTGTATAGTAGATTGAACCCTGAACCTGGAGTCAGAAGACATGACTTTCAAGTTCCTACTCTACCACTGGTTAGTTCTGTGACATGGGCAAGTAATAGCCTCTCTGAGCTTCAATTTCTTCATCATTAAAATGAGAATGATAATAGTTGCACTACCTACCTGGATTATTGGGGAAAAGACACATTGCAAGTTGTAAAACATAATATAAATGCGAGCTATTATTACTATTCGATGAAGGAAGCGCTTTGTCGAAGGATAGGCAGGATAAAAACACTTAATAACTACACATGGAAAACCACATGGGACATGTACAGATGGACATTTAATAAGCTTATCTGGCCTTGATAATGAAGAAGATGAGTTGCATGCCTCTTGGAGTTTAGTTTGGTTAACATTGCTTAAGCTCCCTGTTTACTGTCACAAAATTCATACTGAAGACGTTACCACGTTCTAATTGTCAACATGTGACTAAACCTGGTCACTGGCTTTGAATAATCAACCATCTTTAGGTTTGAGAGGCCAGATGAATAAAAGGAGAGATAGAATCATAGACTTAGAGTGGGAAGGGACCTTAGAGATAATTTAGTGCAATGCTCTTTTTTTATATGTAAGGAAACTGAGACCCTGAGAGGTTAAGTGATATGTCCCCTCCCACCTCCCAAACTTGAACCCAGGCAGGTCCTTTTGACACGGGATCCAGTTCTACTGTTACTAGGCCCTGTTACAGACGATCTTCTAGGCATTGTTCTGCACTGACAAGAAACCGAAATCTGCAGCAATAGCTCCCTAAATTTAATATCAGTTTTTCAAGAGCAAAGATCCAAAGAGGTAGGTAATAAGGGGCTTTGCTGAGCCTTCGCCCCATTCATGAAAGCAGCCCTCAGTTACCATTTTGAGAAGGCCATTGTTATGCAAAAACAACATTTTCCAAAATTCTAAAGGGTAGTGTTGACTCCATCCTTGCTTCAAAGCTGTAGTTTAAAATGTCCGCCATTTCCTTCTTTTTCTGCACTGGTAAAGGGGGCCTTTATGCAGTCTTTCAAATGTGAGGATAAAAGCACCACAGGCTGGGCTTTCTTTTGCCAAAAGCCTGCGCTGAAGACAGGTCCTGTGGAGAGTGGAAATGTCGTAATAATGCAATTATCTTTGCTGTCAGCAACTCTAAAGGAGCCAAACTGAAGCACGGGAGGATATAAGGAAATAAACATTCTAAGTTTTCTGCATCTATCACGTGAGATGATGATTTCACAAAAAGACTCTTATACTGGTTTATCCATTGGTAATGTGAAGAAATAGCTTAAATTGTCTGATCTGGATTTTTTTTTAAAAAAAACTCACTGATTTTCCATTTTGGGAAATTGATTTTTTTTCTTCAGATTTTGGTTTGGTAGATAAGCAGAAATCACACAATTAAAAAAAAAGATTTCTAATCTTTTAGATTCTTTTTTGATTCTTCCCTCTAGTACCCTTTACTCTTTTCCCTTCATTGGATGGGGCCATTCCATGATGTCCTTCCACTCTACACCTTTTATTTCTCTTTTTACATTTGGAATAAGAACTGAAATCAGTAACATAAAGGAACAGTTATGGTTCTTCCTTATCTTCCCATTGAGCCAACAGTGCCGTGGAAGTGAATTGGAGGCTGAAGTTATAAAGGAGAGTTTAACCATATTTAGGAGTGACATGAAATCATAGTTCTTTAGAAAACTTACAGTGTGGTACAGTGGAAAAAGACTATATCTGTGTATCACCTCCCTTAGGGCTTCCCTTAGGCCATTCAAGGCAAGTGCAGGGCAGCTTAGGGGTGGGCCTGCTTCTCCAGCATATATGATGGACAAACCTGTCCCCATTAGCTGTATTTAAATTGGCTGTTAAGCAAAAACTGGTGGATATACTGAGGTGGTGATCCCTTCCATTATCATGATGGACAGGAAGCTGTCAGAGGATATTTGCACATGCTCTGAAGTGGGAGAGGGTGGGGGAAAGAGGGGACCTCTTTCACACATGTCAGGAAGCAGGTTCACTCCAAGCTTCCATGTATTTTCTTGGAATTTCCCAAAGGGGACTACACTGGAATTAAAAGACCCCACATTCAAATTTTAGTATTGTTACTCCCTATGTAAATTTGGGCAAGTTAATTCACCACTTTGAGTCTGTTTCATAATCTGTAAAATGGGTAGGAAGAGGAATTTGGACAAGATTACCTTTAAAGTTTCATCTTGTTTTAGTTCTTTGATCCTATGACCTAGTCTCTTTCTTCCTTGTCTTTAGGTTAAAATATTCTATCATGTAGTCATAGGATTGGAGATTCAGAGTTGGAAGTGACCATAAAGTTCAACCCCAGATGAGGACATCGAAGTCCAGAGAGCTGAAGTTACTTGCCCAAGGTCACACAGGTGGCAGAATCAGCATTTAAACACAGAACCTCTAAGTCCAGTATTCATTTGACTCTATTTTACTATAATCTCTAACATCCATTATTACCCCCATTTTATGGTTGAGGAAACTGAGGCAGAGGTTAAGTGATTAATCCAGGTTCATACAATTAGTCAGTGGCAGAAGTGGACCTAGAATCCAGGTCTGCTGAATCTCAAGCTCTGTTCTTTCCAGTATGTCATCTCTGGATGCCTCCTGGAATGTTTCTCTTTCTTGTCTGATGACTTCCCCTTCCTCGGACCTGATTGGGTCCCTCCACTCTAAGGATAGTTTCAACTTCCAAGGGTGCAAGGTTAGGATAGTACTCAAAAGCCAAGGGCTCCTTCAGCTAGATCTCTTGGAGGTTTCAGTCCTTTTGAGAGGTACTTTTCCTGAATAGAATCAAACTTGTAATAGCTGCCTAGTGTCTCTAAGTCCATGTTCTATTGAACACCTAAGTTAATGTTATTTTGGCTTCATGTGGTATCTTTAAGCTCCTTGAGGTCAAGGAATGTCTCATTTTTGTATTTGAATCCCCAGTATCTTTCTAGGCAATGCCTGACATATAATCAGCAATGATAAGGGCTTGAAGATTGATTGATTGCCCCAAAGGGTTCAGAGGTAAGAGATCCACCAAAATGCAGTAGTACTGGGAAGATACCCTTTTTGTAGCCCTTGTGATGCTACATCAGCCTCAACTCAGTTACTTTAAATGGCAACTTCCAGTAGCAAAAACTCTTTCGAGTCCCCAATATGACTAACCATGGGATAAGATGGAATTTTTTTTCCACGTAAGAAGGACAAAAAGACAGTTCTTTTCAGAGCCCACAGGACATGTAAAGTGTTAGGCAGAATTCTAAATTAAATCACAGCCTTCTTCATGATGACAGTGAACGATTTCAATGTGGGCTTGCTCTGATCTTTGTCAGTGGTATGCAAATGAGGGAGTTTAGATAATGAGAGCAAGCCTCTTTTCATTTGGGTGTAAATTTTAGAAAGAAGAGAAAAAAAAGAGAAGAGGGGATTTGTGGTTGCCAGGATATTATCCCACTCAACACAAAACAAGATTCCTAAATGTAGTAGATGGAGGAGGCTTTTCTTCCTGACATCTTGGGCCCCAGACTCTTAGGGATAGGAAAGACCTTGTTCTACCATAGGGTCCATACATCCTTATTAATTAGGCCAGAGGGATTTGTCAGGTCAGAGAAGGAAGTGATTTTTTTTTTTCAGTTTGTAGCATCATTAAGCCCTCTAAAAAAAGTTGTCCTAAGAAGACTCACAGTTGTGATTTTCATTACTTTGGGGCAATGTGGCCAGACTGTGATTTCTTATAATTTTGTTTTTTGTTTTCTTTGATGAGCCTGGCTTTCAAACACTCTCTTTTTATTATTGTGAATTTAACCTTTATTCAGCTTTGTGGGGTCACTGGTTTGGGCTGGAAAGGAAGCAGAGAGAAATGTGGATGACTTTTCAGTCAGTCAGTAAACAATCCATTTATTAAGGGCCTACTGTAGGTCAGGCACAGTATTTCACACTGGGATTACAAAGGAAAAAACCCCATAGTTCATGCTCACATTCTAATGGAATAAATAGTATGCAAACAACAATATATGCACAAGATATACAATGTACGTGGAAGAATTTTTTTTTTTGAGAGGATATGGCCATTGAAGGAATTTGTAACAGGTTCAAGGCAAAATAAGAAGAAAACTCACTTAGTTTTCCAGGGGAAGATTCTATAGGTCTGGTGGGAAGGGAGGGGTGGGGTGGGGGAGAGGAGAGGAAAGATAGGGTGGGGATTGAGGGAAATGATGTGGGAGACTGTACTATACTATAATGTTTGTAACAAGTATTTTGTTTTCCTTTCTTTCTCATTGGGAGCTGGAGATAGGAGAGAAGACAAGTTTTCATTGAAAAAAAAAACAAAAAACAAAACAAAAAACCAATGTAGATACAAAACAATCTCAAAGACGAGGTATTAGCAATAGGGGAAGGGGGCAAGGGAGGAGACTGAGTAAGGCTTCTTGCAGATGGTCCCTTTGAGCTGAGTCTTGAGGGAAATCCCAGATGTGGAGGTGAGGAGGGAGGGCATTTCAGGCATGGAGGACAGCCAACAAAAAGGCATGGACTCCAGAGAAAAATGTTCTAAGAACAGTGAGAATTACAGATTAGATGCTGAATTATAGATTAAATGAAGGGGAGCAAAGTATAAGAAGACCATGAAGTTAGGAAGGTGTCGGTTTGTGAAGGGCCACAAATGCCAAACAGAATATTTCATATTTGATCCTGGAGGAAATACTTATCCTCAGTTTCTCATATCTATAGTTGGGATGGGTGTGGTGATAATACCCTGGCAAAGGGGAAAGAATGCTAGATTATGAGGCAAGGTACCTGTTTGGGATCTAATTCTCTCTCCAACACTAACTCATCAAGTGCCCTTGAATGAATCATTTGCTCTGCTGGCCCACCTCATTTCCCTCAATGTCCCTCTACCTCTTCCCACTAGAACCTTTGACACTGGGAAGTTGAGTTCTGATAAATGGGTGCCATTTACAAACCATGCCACAATTGTATGCTTACCACCTTCCCCCTGCCCTCCAAGTTATGGCTTCCCTTTATGTGTTGTCTTCCACCATTAGAATTTAAACTCCTGGAAAGTAGCAAACTGTCTTGCTTATATTTCTATCCCCAGCACTTAGCATGGTACCTGGCAAATTTGTTCAGTTGTTTTCACTCATGTCTGACTCTATGGAGTTTTCTTGGAAAAAAAGAGTTTCCTTGGAGTGGTTGGCCATTTCCTTCTCCAGCTCATTTTACAGGTGAGTAACAGAAGCAAATGGTGTTAAATGACTTGTCCAGGGATACACAGTCAGTAAGTGTCTGAGGCCAGATTTGCACTCAAGAACATGAGTCTTCTTGATGCCAGGTCTGGCACTCAATCCACTGTGCCACCTAGCTGCCCTTCCTGGCAAATAGCAAGCACTTAGCATATTATTCATCATTCATTCACCTGGTTGTCTTACTGTCCTTCTTCATACGCAAAAGGTCTTTACGACTATACTATGGTGGGCCAATCTGTGATGAATGCTTGACCAGGGTCTTTCTGTTTATATTTATTGTCTAAAGGCAGCCTCAGAGTGGGAAAGAGGTTGTGTTTTTGTTAGGGTCACTAGCATTAGCTGGTGTCTTCTTGTTCCTACAATTTAACTTCCTTGTCTTCCTGATTGTCATAACAATTACTTCCTGTGAGGCAGACTCTGAGTTTTTGTTCATTCAGCACAAGATTGCGTGCATTTCTTTGTTACTTCATAAGTCTGTTGTCAGTTGAAATATTCCAGATCCTTTTCATGTGAACTGCTGTCATTCTCTACCTCTGACATCTTATATTTGTATAACTGATTTTTTATATTAAATATATGACTTTACATGTATCCCAATATGTTTAAGATGCCAGCTAGTTAATGTGATTGTGAATTTCAGAATCATAGAATATTAGGATTAGGAGGGACCATAGAGAGTCTATTTCCTCCTTACCTGAAGGTTGAATCCACTCTATGATATCCCTGACAAGTGCCATCTTAATTTGGTAGTATTAATTTTCCCTCCCAGCTTTGAGTCATTTGCATATTTGATAAGCGCACTCTGTTTTCCTCTAACTCACTGATAACCATCTCAGACCAAAGGAGATGTCTTTTGCAAAATTGTCTTTCCCTGACTCATGTGCCCTAATAACAATGCCTACTGGTCAAGCGATGTCTGTGTCAATGTTTTGCATTGTCAATCTAGTGATCAGAATCTTTGACTTGAAAATAGGTGGGGCACCTAAGTTGTTGCTCTTGCTGTACAGTTGATTTAGTCATGTACAATTCTTTGTGACCCTATTTGGGGTTTTCTTGGCAAAGATGTTGAAGCGGCTTGCCATTTCCTTCTCCAGCTCATTTTCCAGATGAGGAAACTGAGGCAAACCAGGTTAAGTGACTTGCCCAGGGTCACACAGTTAGCAAGTATCTGAGGCCAGATTTGAACTCAGGAAAATGAGTTTTTCTGACTTCAGCCCCTGCACTCTATCCACTGTACCACCTAGCTGGCCATACCTAAATAACTCAGCTTAAAAAGCTGTGGAAAGTCTTTTCATTCTAGATGAGCTATCTTACTATCATTTACTTGGAAATATATTCAACAATCACACCTTGATGTCTCTGATAAAAGATCAACAACTAAGATTACAACTGATCATTTTAAATAAATATTTATTAAGAATTTAACATGTGTAAAACACCATACTACTACCTATGCAACCAGGTAACACAGTGAATAGTATTGGGTCTGAAGTCAGAAAGACATGAGTTCCAGTCTGGTCTCATATACTTACTAGCTGAGTGACCATGGGCAAACCATTTAACCTCTTGTTTGCCTCAGTTTCTTCAACTGTAAAATGGGAACAGCAATAGCGCCTACCTCACAGGATTGTTTTGAGGATCAACTGAGATATTTTTAATGCACTCAGCATAGTGCCTGACCCACAGTGGGTACTTAGTACATGCTTGTTTCCTTCTCTAAAGTGCTTCATAAAGATGATATTTTTATATCCTTTTCTGATTGTAAGGCAGCAGGATATATGGGACAGATAATTGGACTAGGAATCTTGAGTTAGAATCTTGCCTTTGTTACATGCTGATTGTGTGACCATGGGCAAGTCACATAGGAGCCTCAAAGTATCTGTAAAATGGGGATAATCAGGCTTTTACTACCTTCCTACTAGGATTGTTGTGAGGAATATTTTCTTCTTAAGAGAATTTTATATTTGAAGGAAAATGAAATATATCCTTGAGATAATGGATTGATTAAACTATAAACTTTGTAAGAAGGGACTCTAGATGAACTCTTTTTTCCTGGGATACTTGTTCTTCAAATAGCGTGATAAGAGTGAATAATCCCAGGTTTGAGTTAGAAATTGAAGGGGTGGGGGAGGAGCAGGAGGCAGGGAGAACCTGAGAAGAGGGAAGGGAGAAAATGTTTCTTTAAGAAATAGAAATATTATTGGTCATGTAAGCCAACTTAAGTAAGTTTCTACCCTGATTGTGTTACATCTGGCAATTAAATTCTACCTCTAAACACCCAGTAATGAGGGCTGACAACAGCAAACCTTCCACCTAGGAATTCTAGGGACCCCTGGTCAGAACTTTTGTACAATTTCAATGTTTTAGGCTTTGGGCAATTACAGTAGGTGGGCTAAAGAGAAACATAGGGAGAGACGAAGCCAATAGCATAGCCTAGGGATCAATCGACATAGAAAGTGAATATGAAAGCATGAGAGAATGACAAGCCAACTACTTCAAGAGAGTTGACTGAAACCTGTGTATAAAAACATCCCCAGAGTTTCACTGGCATTGGCGATCTTCTAAGACCAGCCACATTGTTTTGGAAGAACCAGAGCTGTTTGTATTAGGCAGCACCTCATAGATGGCAGACTAGGACAAGGTTGAGATTCAGAATAGTGCCTTCATTTAAAGTAGTTTTCCTGTTCTTGTTCCTTCATGCATATTTGTGAGGTTTCCTCCTGTGGGATTTGGACTTCAGGGAGTTAGTCCTATCTGTGTGTTCCAAGAAAATAAAGGCCTTTAGAAAGGGATTCCCCTGGTTTTTGTCTCTCTGTGTGCTGTGGTTTAGTCTCTGCCCACCCAGCGATGCCAAAAACTGTTGCAGTTTCATGATGTATTGTGGTGGAACTGTCTCAAATAATTCAGTCAGCCCACCTCTAATCCAAGTATAGGCATTTATTGAGATTGATGCCTCTCATGAAATGAACTCAGTTCCAAGAGGAACCAGCAACTTCAGAGAAAGCAAGATGTATTTTTATAGGGTAAAGATGCAATTACCTAAGAGAAATAATGAATATTTAAAAGGCAGGAGGGGATTGTCAAGGGAAAAGGTAATAAGGGAGGAGTCCCTTCTATGGTTCCAGGGTCAAATATCCTGGTTGTGCTGCCCTCCAATTGGCTAGCTATTGTGATCTTGTCTGGTCAAGTTGGATAGTTAGGTATTGTGGTCTTGGATTGGGCTAAATGGATGATGTGATTGTGGCTGAGTACAAGAACATACCTGTTCAAATATTGAATTGGATCAGGGGGCAGTGGTTAGCTAGGGACAGTGGCTATATTGAGTCTGGGGGCCTGAGGTGTGGTTAAAGCCAGACTATGTGGTTAAATCAGGACATGCCTGCTATTCAGTGGGGCCCATAAGGAAGTTAGAATATTGGAGCTGGGGGCAGCTTTGTTAGGATTCCATCACTTGTATAGTGTGAATGGGATGGGAGAAAAATTTGGGTCAATCAGATTCTAACAGAAATTTGCTTTTAATAAAATCTGGGAAATCTCTGCTCCTCTCATATGACATTTGCATTCTTGCCTCCTTGTCTTTGTACTGGCCATTGCCTATGCCTGGAATACAATCCTTCTTTACATCCTCTTTTCCGTCAGGCACCAACTTTGGTATGAAGCATGTAATAACAATGCTACTTGCTGCCGCTGTGGCTATGTAAGACCAATAACACCAGCACACAGGAGGTCTGCTAGCACAGGTTCTTTGGTCTGCTTTTTTAAGGAAAGCAACTTTAAGGGGTTAACAATGTAATTATATACACATATACCATTCACTTAGTTCAGGGGGGAAAGCCAGCACCCTGAACTTCAGAGAAAATACAAACAGAAATTACAAGCAGAAATTATGTAAACAGAGCAAATAACACAAACCGATCTATCCATAGCAATACATGCATAGTTACCAGAGACAGAAGCAACAGCATCTGGGGGGGTGGGGGTGGTGCCCTTAACAACAGCTACCCAGAATCTTGTCTGGTCAAATCACCCAACACTCCTCCAGTGAGTGAGAGCCCCAAGCAAAATGCTGCCCTCAGAGAGAGTATATATATATACTTCTTCAGGGTCACTAGCATGTGACTCAAACTCAGGGGACTTAGACTTTCTTGCAACTTAAGCAGGTCATCAAAGACTCCTGATTCAATCAAAGTATCTTGATTGAAACAAAGGCAAGACTCAATCAAAGGCACTCAATTGCCTTAGTTCTGAGAAGCAAAAGTCCCACCCTGCTTGGCATTACAAAGCCTTTCCTGATCTTCCCATTTACCAGTGTCCTCTCTCATAAACTATTTTTTATTCATTAACTTTATATTTATATGTATTTATTGTCTGCCCTATTAGGATATAAAATCCATGTATGTATTGTGGTCCTGTATGAATTATTTCATTCATTCTTTTTCATTCATATCCTCAGGAAGCAAGGAAATAGAGTGCTGGGGCTGAAGTGAGAAAGACACATCTTCCTTAGTTCAAATCTGGCCTCAGACACTTACTAACTCTGTTACCCCTGAGCAAACCCTGTTTGCCTCAGTTTCCTCATCTGTAAAATGAGCTGGAGAGGGAAATGGCAAGCCATTCCGGTATCCTTGCCAAGAAAACCCCAAGTGGGGTCACAAAGAGTCAGACATGACTGAACAACAACAGTTTGTATCCTCCTCCCACAGCATAGTATCTGGTACATAGTAGGTGTTTAATAAATATTTCTGATTCATCGAATGAAAGAAGGTATATAAATCACTTTGCAAGTCTCAGAGCACATATACATTTCAGCTATTTTTATTAGCTAGCTCTAATTGGTCTATTGACTGAAGACTCTATTGGCCAAGGATGTGCTTGCTAATTTCTCTGGGATACTCCTTTCTCCTCAAAAGTAAAGCAGTGTTAGCTGGTGGGGAGTCCCATTACAGGAAGGTTCCACCATCCCCAAAGTCTTTCATATCCAGGTAAACTTGGGTCTCAAGCAAAGCCTGGCTGGGGCTTTTGAAAAGGTTGTTGAGCTAAGGAGGGTAAGTTAAGTGCTGATCAAAAACTGGAAAGTACATCACAGTCTCATTCTTCCCTTCCTTGTTTTCATGTAGATGTTGTTTTTGTCCCCCTGGGCTCTAAAGGAGAGGAATTACAAATGACTGGCTTTGGGACCCAACAGCAATTTAATAGAACGGAGATTCATTAATGTAGCACGGTGGTCCAGAGTACAAAGAAACAGATCAGAGGGTTACAGTTCTGGAGTAGTTTCTAACCCCAATTTACAAAGTAGAATTTAGTCCTGGAAATTTTGGTATAGAGTTAAAATAATGCAATCGATTTGTAGAAACCCAGGGAGCTGGTGAATCTCTCATCTCTTCAGAGCAGCTAGACTGCTCAGTGGATAGAGCATGCTTGTCCTGGAATCAGAAAAAGTGACAGTTCAGATCTGGCCTCAGATACTTAACTAGTATGACTTGGCTAGTCACTTAACCACCGTCTGCCTCAGTTTCTTCAGCTGTAGAATGGGGATAATAATACCCCCAGTAGGTGCTTCATAAATGCTTGTTTCCTTCCTTCTCCTTGTAGAGGCAAACTTAACAGTCACCTAACCAGGTGCAAATTGCTTACATTTAACGAAAGGAAATGGATCCTAGTTTTAAGGAGAATGTGTAGATTTTTCTAGCCGTGTGGAGGTTAATACCTTTTTTTTTTTTTGTAACCCATCTCTGTCCCCACTGTGAATTGCTTTTTGTTTGTTAAAAGTAACTGGATAAAAAAATGAGGTCTTTTGTGTCCTTCCTCGTTCAGTAAGTTAAGATTCAGAAAATATAAAAGTCCCAACTACCCTATTAACTTCCCTTTGGTCTTAGTTCCTAAGATTTTGCTGCAGTGGTGGTGTTTATTCATGGACCGGAGTAGTCTGGCTGGGTGATGGCACATATAATGGAATGTGCACTAGATTTAGAGGGAACTCGTGTGGGTCACCTCAGGCCTCAATTTTCTTATGTGTAAAATAAGGGAGTGGCGTCAGTAGGTGACCTCTGGGGTCCCTTGAGGTCTAACTCTATGATCTATGATTTATTGCCTTCTTTCCCTTGAGGGATTCCTGTTTCAATCTCCTGAGCCTGATCTTCCCATGGGGCTGGCTTGGCTTCAGTTTCTGCTTCTCCCTCCCTCTGGCATTATCCTTTGTCCTGTCTGCCTTGTCTTATATTGGGGTTATTTACCGTGACTTGCCTAAACCTGGCTCACAATGCACCTTGTCTTGTCTCAGTGAATATTAGCCTTAGGTTAGGCCTATTTCAAGGCAATCCATCAGAGTAAAGGCTGGGGAGATAAAGAGTGGATAAAAGGCAGAGAAATCTTGGGAGACTGAGAACAAAAACTATGCCAAACAGGGATCTTCATTTCCTTTGGATTTGGCATCAAAAGACCTGGATTCAAATTCTAGCTACAACATTTACAAGCTTTGTGACCTTGAGGAAATCACTGATTCCTTTAGGCTCAGTTTCCTTTCCAATAAGATCCCATATAATAACACTTTTACCTTCACAGGATTATTTTGAGGAAAATACTTAGTAAGAAGTAAAGCAATACATAACCTCTTGACTGATTGATGGATTTTTTTGCTATGGGTACCCCTTGCTCTACTGCTTGAAGGTACTAGTATTAAGGCCTGGGCTAGTTTTTGTTCCAGATGGGGGAAGCGACAGTGGTGGGATTCAGTCAGTTCACACTGGTTCAGGAGAACCAGTACCTAATTTTAGGTTGAGTTTGAAGTACTGGTTGTTAGTGGGGGTGGGGCCTGCGCCCGCTGTATTAGTGGCAGTGGTGGTGCCTTGGCTCAGTTCTGTGGGAGAAATGGTTGTTAATTTATTTGAATCCCACCACAGGACAGGCCCTATTGGAAGGACAGCAGATATTCTTTGGCCTTCAAATTGGAAAAAAGTCCAGAACATATTTCTCTATCTCCTCTGTGCCCAAAGCACCTAATTCATTCTTGGAACTCACTAGCTCTTTAGAGCATGAAGTAAGGAAGAAAATAGCCAAGGCCATTTAACTCATTATGGTTCATCTGTACACAAAGACTCTGGCAAGTCTGATGTGGAAATGGATAGAAGGAACATATTTCAATGATAACGGTCGTTTTTCCCCCCTGGAGAAGGGGAGGAGGCACTGTCTGGGCTAAGAAAAAGCTCTGTATGACAAATTGCATGGGTGTGGTAGAGGCCTATTGAAAGAAGGTTTAGGTCAGTTAGCCAAAGGATTACGGAGGAGGAGGTATTGGAGTGAGGAGAGAATCAAGACTTCCTTGAAATTATCAGCCATGTAAAGAAAACTCTCCTTTGACTGAATTAGATGTGTGAGCCATTGTGGAGTAGCAATAAGGCTTTTATTGTTTCTAGTTGAAAAAAATGTGTAAAGGTTTCTTTGGGGCATTAAAATTGTTTTCACCTCTGAAAAAACAGATCTTTACTGTCATGTTGCCTTGCTGAGAAAAGGACCAGGTGTTAACCAAAATGACTTTCTAACAAAGGGGGAATTTATAAGCAAATCCTTGGGCCAGTCTTGAGGAAATAATGAACAATTATGGAAGAAAACTGTAAAAGAGGAGGGGAAAAAAAATCCTAGACAAATTAGAGCAGAGAACAAAGCCAACTTGTGGATAGTTAATAAGCATTTCCCCAAAACATAACCTCTAAAATTATATGTACCAGATTCACTCCTTGTTGAGAATTTTAGTTTGGAAACATAAGAACCCAGCATATGTTTTTAGCTCACATGGTCTAAGGAAACAGGGTTATATTAATCTACAGAAAGTTGGGAGTAATGAAGAGATGACAGGTAGCAATACAACCCACTTTCATCAGATTAGCCAGTTCTATTTTAGAGCTCATTAATGTCTCAATAAAAAAGCAGATTTGAGATATGCCAGTGGTGGTCACCTGCTAAGCCTCTTCCAATGAGATTGAGAGTAGGGCTTGTAAATTTGGTTGGTTGAGGTTCATTGTCAGAGTCAAGGGTGCTGGCTTTAGATCCTTGGAAAGGATAGGTGTGAAGTAAGTTGTAAACCATGCCCTTAAAGGGGAATTTACCTTGGGGGATAGGGGAGAGGAGAGCTTCCCTTTTTGTCTCTCCCCACTTCTCCATTAATTGTGTTATTGGAGGAAGTGGACTAATGGGACATAGCACATCCACCCCAGAGCAAACAGGTTTTCTACAAAAGGAGAATGAGTGACTTTGTTGTTTCATTTCCTGTCTGAATGGTGATGGGCTTTTGGGCTAATGGTCCAAGGGAACCAAAACCTTATTCTCATCCTTCAGACTTGAGTATATGACTGTGTGTGTGTGTGTGTGTGTGTTTCTGTGTGTGTCTGTGTATTCCTTCTTGATCTTAGGCAGATATTCTGAGATAGAAGTGTCCAGATGATCCACTAAATTCTGGACATTTGGAGGTCCTATTAGAGCTAGCTGGAGGCAGTAACAGTGGCCATCAGAGCAGTAGGGGCCAATCACAGAAGAAGCACATACAGAGAGATGTAGAAGGACAGTCTCTTGAAGACAGCAACAGCTTCTGGGAGTGAGGCTTCTCATAATAGAGAGAAATGAAGGTTGTGAACTTACAGGAGGCACCAATTGTTGATAACAGAGAGCCACACCTTAAAGGCTTATAAGGAGGATTCTACAAAGGAAAAAAAAAGACCTCTAGTAATGAGGAACTATGGGGTACCCCTTTGGTACTTGAGTTTTCTACTTGTTTTCAGTTGGTTAATCAGTCAATAAGCATTTATTAAATGCTGTAACAACAATGTTGGTAGTGGCTATTGTGAGGATGAAAGACTTAACACCAGCACACAGGAAGGCTGCTAGCACATGTTCTTTGATCTGCTTTTCTAAGGAAAGCAACTTTAAGGGGTTAACAATCTCACTTTAATCAAACATACAAATATCATTCACTTAGGTCGGGGGGAAAAGCCAACCCCCTGAACTACAGAACAAATACAAACAGAAATTACAAACAGAGAAAATATAAACAGAGCAAACATACACAGTTATCAACAGACAGACCTCTAGCTGTCTGACCAAAGAATTACATAGTTACCAGAGAGAGAGGCACCAACATCTGTGTTTTCAAAGCCAGGGGGCTCCAGCGGCTACCCAGTCTCATCTGGTCAAATCACAAGATGCTCTTCCAGTGAGTGAGAGCACCAAACAAAATGCTAACCTCTGAGTTTACATACCCTGTTCAGGGTAAAAGGGCATCACAACCATGCAACTCAAACCTATGTGAACTAGGCTTTCTTGTTTCTTAAGCAGGTCATCAAAGACTCCCAATTTAATCGAAGAAACAAAGGCCAGACTCATCAAAGGCACTTGATTACCTTGGTGCTCCAAAAGAGAAAACGGTAATAAAAAAAAAAAACACCCTAATTACCATTACAAATGCCTACAATGTGCCAGGAACTATGCTAAGTTCTGGGGATACAAAAAAAGACAAAAGACAGTCCCTGTCCTCAAGAAGTTTAATGGGGGAAACAAGCAAACAAGTAAGTACAAACAAGCTGTATACATAATAAATAGAAAATAATTAACAGAGGGAAATCCCTAGAAATAAAAGCATTAGGAAAGGCTTCCTGTGGAAGATGCTATTTTAGTATTCCTCACTACCACTGTACTCTCCCTAGGGACCTTGTGTGCACAGGGGCACCTCCAGTTTAAGGGAAATATTCTGTACCCACTGTTCTTACTAGATCCCCTTAATAACTATCTTTTTTGAAAGCTCTAAAAAAGGGGTAACTAGAACAGAGTGACTATATCCAACAAGAAGAGAACCAATCAGAGAAGGTGGCCAGGGGAAGTAATGAAATTAATCTGGCAAAGAAAATGTAAGAAAAATGTGGTTATAGTTTAGCAAGTAAATATAACTGCAGTGGAGCTCAGAGATAGGAGAAAAATGAAGAAATACATTTAAAAGCAGGTCATCTGAGTCAAGCCAGAGGAAATGATGATCCAATCATGACAGAAAATGGTATGTGGGTGGGGGAATAATCCATAACAAATTAAAACTTCGAGCAACAACATCTTGTAGTCTTTTTAAAAAATTAATTGGACCTGTGATTTTATAAGTGTGTGGAGTCACCAGTGAGGAAACTCCCATTAGTAAGGGAGTGATTTGCCTAGGATCATACGGCCAGCTCTCTACCTATAATGCAGTGGCTAATAAGTAATAAGGAAGGGATCAGGTCCTACTGGGGACATATAATTTTAATGAAAGATATTTGGAAGAGGACACCTGATGAAGGATAGTAAGGCAAAATCTAGGTCTGTTTTCCTAAGCTTCCTGATACAGCATCTATACATTAGTCCTTCCCAACCTCCTCTCCTCTACAGTCCAGAGTTTCATGACTATTTTCTGGTTGGGAGATCAGAGGCTCTACGAGCTGAAATGAATACTAGAGATATCTATTTCAACCCCCTTATGCTATTTAATTTTCATTTTTAAGAATACTTTTTTATTGATGACTTTTGCTTTTATTTTTTAGTCATTTCCACATATATCCCATCCCCACCCTTTTTGCTAGAATTGAACCCTGTCTTGTGACAAAGAGAAACAATTAATCAAAAAATAAAGAATATGGGAATTGCATCTAAAAATACATGCAGCATTCTGCTCCCATAGTCCCCTGACTCTTTGCTTAGAAGAGGAAGTATTAGCAATACTGTAAGCTCCTTGAAGGCAGGAGTGATTTTGTCTTGGTATCCCCAGCATCCGGCATCCTGCCTGCCACGTTCTAGGAGGTTAATGAAAAAATTTCATTATCTGTTCTCCTGAAAAACTACTGATTTTAACAATCCGTCCTGGTTGTCCTTCCTTTTGCTGTTCTTTTCATTTACATTATTGTAGTCATTACACTTATGGTTCTGGTTTTACTAATTTCATTGCATCAGCTCATATAAATCTTCTGATGTTTTTCTGATTTGCTCATTTCTTATTGTTTTATAATAATCCATTCCATTTATCCTCGGTTTGTTCAGCCATGCAACCACCTCATTTTTTCTAGATGAGGCTGTTGGGTCCCCTTGAATAATTACATGACTTACTCAAGTTTATACAGGCAGTAAGTAGTTAAGAGGTCCTCCAAATGCAAATTCAGGGATCTTTTCGCCAGGGCTGGAGCTCTGGAAGTATATGTATGATACTTCTAATGGCATTTCCACATATTAGGAGGTACTGCCTTGCAGGAGAGCTTGGGAAAGGACCTCTCATTGTCAAACTCTTGGCAACAAAAGTAGACCCCACTATCCCCCTCTGAATGAATGAGATTTCCTTAACCTCAAAGAAGGAAAAGGGCAAAATATAAGCCTGGGTGGTATTGCTGGAAGTCAGGAAACCCAAGTCTAGTTTGCCACATAAGACATACATAAGATAAAATAAGACACATTGCCTCTATGGGCTTGAATTTCCTTGTTTGTGAAATGAAAGAGTTATATTAAATGATTCCTAAATCCCTTCCAACATTCTAGTATTTATCATCAGGCCAGCATGTGGTAAAGCTGCAAATCTGATGAAGTTTGTCTTTGTTTTGCCACTCTATTCTTTCAGAGCCTCCTTCCTCCCATGGGGTACCTCATCTCTCCTTTCTTCCATGTATTTATGTTTTCTTCAATCCCGATTCTTAAGTATTACTTAATAAAGCTTAAGTTTAGCTCTCCTAGAGAAGTATACAAAGGTCTTCTGGAGTGAAAGGAATGAATTTCTAATAGTGAAATTTAAGGTACCATGGTAGATTACTGAAGGATATATTATAGGTGGGGGCTGTTTTTCCCAGGATCATTCAAATTATATCTCACGATCCTGCCTTGCCTAATTCATATGACCTTGATGAAGAAGAGCTCCTTTGCCTTCATTTCATTGTACATTTACAGAGAGTCTACAAGGCACCCACTGTTTCAAACATTCATTATATTTCTCTCTCTTAATTTTATCACTTTTTAAAAATTTACAAGCAGTTTAAATTATTAGCACTTGTCTAAACAATACCACCTCTCTCACATCCACTAAGGAAGGTCTTCAGGATGGCTTCCAAATTGTGTCACCTTCTAAAGCACTACTTCTGAAGTCTCAGCCGCATTGTGGGCATCACTTTGAGAGCATTTGAATAATTCATACCAACCTATAGCAACAACACACTTATAAAAGTGCAAATTGACAAGTAAATCAGAAACTGCATTAAATACGGAAGCCTTTCAAGAGAAGTGTAGAGAGGCTAGAGAGGGCTTCATTTAAGTGGGGGAGGACAGAATCCTAGGTAGTTTAGGAAGACATATTCTCCCCAGGGCTGTCTTCTCCACAGAATTAAGCCGGGTGTCTAAGGAGGTATTTTTACTCCTTCGAAAGTCCGAAAAGTCTTGTGGCCTTGGAGAGTTGAATGAGATGCTTTAATGATCTCATACAAGCTTAGAAAGAATAGAGGGCCCAGGACAGGGAGAGCCTACTCATTTTCATTCAGGCCTAAGTACACTAATCAGTCTCTTTGGAAAAAAAAATGTACTGATATGAGTCATTTGGAGGTATTCTAAACTTTCACGTTTTCTGTCACGGAGGGATTCAATCTACAGTAAATCTGGTCTCCTAGGAGTTCCTATGTGTTAGAGAAGCTATGCTCTTGCCATAAATTCGGCCTGCAACAAAAAAAAATTAACCATCTGAGGCTTTTATGCAGACTGTGCCTGAGAATCAACCGAAGGAATTGTAAGATTATTTATCTAGAACTGGAAAGAATCTCGAAGGCCATCCAGTCCAATCCCCTTATTCTGGAGATGAGGAAACTGTAGTCAGGAGACAGATTTGTGATTTGTGATAGAAAAGTGATTTGCCCATAGTCTTACAGGAAGTTAACAGAAGAACTCAGTTTTTAAATCAACAAAATTTATTAAGTGCCAATTATGTGTCAGGCATGGTGCCAAATGCTGTAAATAACAAAGGCAAAAATCAGATAATCCCTACCCTCAGGGAGTTTACATGTTATAGCTACAGCTTAAATATCCTAAACTCTCCTCCTGACCCCCACTCCAAACAACTAGGGAAAAGATCACTGAAGTCAGTTGTATGGAACTATAAATGGGAATCCATGATAGAGCATGCAATTGTGTAGGCCTATTTGTCCTTAAATTTGTCAGAAGCTCTTTTTTGACTTGAAGGGCCTTTTTTTGGTGGGGGGGAGGGACTGTTCTGGCTTATTTTACCAACCCCAGTGATATGGGAATTTCAGTATTTGACAGAATCTAGTGTCTTGTTACCCCTTTCCCCTTCTGAAACACACGGTGTTTAAGGTTCAAAGAATGAACAAGTTTATTTACAGGTCAAAGAACACAAGTAGAACTCATATTAGAGTCCACGTGGATAAAGTTCCCACTGGTGAACAATCCTTTCTCAGAAGCCTCAGTCACTGACAATTACAGGCTGCTTTTTAAGGCTTGTTAGGTTTTTTACATATGTTGAGACCTCATAACAATTCTTTGAGTGTGCTAGGAGCACACTCAGAAAAGGGTGACCAACATGGTGGGAGGAGTAGAGACCTTGCCATATGAGGATTAATTGAAGGAACCAGAGATGTTCAGATTAGAGAAGAGAAGATTCAAGGATAATATGATAGGAATCTTCAAGTATTTTGAAGGCCTTTCCAATCTTCTCACAACTAACACACAAACACAAATATACACGCACACATGGCGCCTGGCATCACTATTCTTGTTTTAAAAGGTAGGAAAAGGGTTGAAAGAGGTTATTTTACTTTTAACTTACTTTGTGTATATACATATATATGTATATATATATGTGTGTGTATATATATATATATTTACTTTTCTGTATACATGTTGTTCCCTCTCCTCATTGCACAGTAGGATCTTAAAGATCCTTGAGTTCAGAGACAATTGGGGTTTTGTCTCTACACCTAGGATCTTGCATACTCACTGGTAACATAGTAAGTGCATAACATATGTTTGTCGAATGATTGCCTTATTCATTTTCACATAGAAGGGTTAGAGACAAGATTTTAATCCAGGTCTTTCTGACCCAAATTTCAGCATGCCACCTCACTTTACTGTGAAGTCCTTCTTCACACCAAGCCTCGGTCTGCTTCTGCAACTTCCAACTGTTTCTTCTAGTTTTATAATCTAAGGACAAGTAGAATAGGTAGGTCTCACCCTTATTTCAGTCAGTAAGTAAAGCATTTATTGTGCCTCCTGCGTGCCAGGCACCATGCTAAGCATTGAGGATGCAAACAAAGGCAAAAGACAGCCTTCATCCTCAATCTAATGGGGGAAGACAACAAGCAAACAACTACCTTAGAGACAAGCTATATGCTGGGTAGATCAGAAATAACTAACAGAGGGAAGGTGCTAGAGGTAAGAGAGGTTGGAAAAGGCTTCCTCTAGAAGGTGAGATTTTATTTGGGACTTGAAGGAAGCCAGGGAAGTCAGTAGGTAGAGATGAGGAGGGAGAACATTCCAGGCAAAGGAGACAGACATTGAAAATGCCTGGAGTGTTTTGCCCATGGAACAGCAATGAGGCCAATGCTTTTTGACTGAAGACTCTGTGCATGCATGTTTGTGTGTTAGTTGTGAGAAGACTGGAAAGGTCTTCAAAATACTTAAAGATTCCTATGATATTGTCCTTGAATCTTCTCTAATCAATCCGAACATCTCTGGTTCCTTCAGTTGATCCTCATATAGCATTTTCTCTACTCCTCCCATCACACTGATCACCATTTTCTGAGTATGCTCCACCTTAAAATATGGGACCTAGAACTGAACAGAGTACTCCAGATGTGGTCTGAGAAGGGCAGAATATAGCAAAACTATTACTGCTCTTATTCTGGACACTGTCTTTCTCGATAAAGCCTAGGATAGCATTAGGTTTTTGTAGCTGCCATATTGGGCCAGTTATTCATAGTGAGGTGGCAGTCCACTAAAACCCTTAGGAACCATTTCTAATAACTCTTTCCTTATTCTGTAGTTGTGAAGCTGATTTTTAAATGTAGGTATACTACTTTGATTTTATCCTGATTCGATTTCATTTTATCTCATTATGTTTGTTATGTTCCTATCCTGTTCAGACCTTTTAGGATCTGTAGCCTGTAATTCAGCATGTTAGCCATCATCCCCAGTTCCATTAGCTAATGAACAAAAAACATTTATTAAGTGCTTACTATGTGCCAAAAACTGTGCTAAATCCTGGTGATACAAATAGAAAAATTGAGATAGTCCTTGCTTTTGAGGAGCTCACACTCTAATTGAGGGAGATAACACATAAAAGAGAGGGCAGCTCCATGACAGAGGAAAGGTCTCAGAAATCCTGAAGGTTCAAGAGTAGGGCAGATGGCAAAGCCATCTGGGTTAGGTAAATAGATAAGACGAGAGTGCCAGGGGGCCATGTGGCATAGAAGCCTCAGTTTCTTCATCTATAAAATGGGGATAACAATAGCACCTATTTCTCAAAGTTCTCAGTATCAAATGAGATAATGTTCATAAAGTTCTTTGCAAAATTGTAAGTACTATATAAATATTTGTTATAATTATCTCAGAAGAACCAAATTACGAAGAACAATGGAAATACCAATAAAAAGCGTAAATTAGGTCGACTTACACACAAGAAGTGGAAGAAGACAACGCTGAGGGGGTATTATCACCAGAAAAGGAGATGGTCTGGTCATGGAGTATGAATGAGACGTAGCAAATGGACACCTAAGTATTATATCTGTATCCTTAAGACATTCTAAGAACGGAAGATGGGGAGATACATAATCTCTGCAATACCTTTGAATACAGCTGAACAATAATCACACAGGAGAAAGCGACTGTGACCCATATTCATGGAGGCAACAGTCAAACCAATGAGATTCACCTAAGTATGGGAAATTGAACAGTATACAGTACATAGAAATTACAAGCTGTAACTGGTAATTTCCATAACGCATTGTGGATGGCATGCATGAGCTAGGTTAAAAAAAACTAAAGAAAACAAAACCCACACATGGTCATCAACAGAAAAATTTCGATTCTCATGTGTACTTGATTTTGGATTAGATACTGTACAAAATGAATTAAATCCACATGATTCCTGTCCTCAAAGAGCCTGAAATCTAAGTGTGAATATTAAAAAAGACTTGTTTATCTCCATGCAGCAGTAATAATATTTGGGGGTTAACTGAGGTTTGCAGTGACAATTAAAATTCCACTCATAATATTCCAGAATTTGAGAAATCTTTCAGGGCCAGTTATCAACTGGCTTAATTCACCAACTGCCACCTGTCTAGCAACACCTTCATGGACTTTGATGTAAATGAAAAAAAAAAAAAGGGAGGATGATCCAAATTAGTAGTGCCTTTCAGAATGTGATGAAGAAAAATATGCTATCCTTAATAAGAAAGTTGGTTCTTTCATCCAGTGACTAATTATTGAATATCTTTTGTTAACTGAATTTTTTAAGAGGATGGGAGCAAACTGGGTATCCTTATTCCTTGTGTTCTTTACCATGATAAAGAAGTCCTTTCTGGTAAGAATTAAAGCAGACAAAATCTCAATTAGTGAAACATATTCTATTTAATTTTTTTCTTTTTAAATTGAAAACTTAACAATCATCACTGTACACCAATATTTCAATAGACAAAGAAGACCAAGAGTTACTTATGTAATTTATGTTAAGAGTGACTTATGTAAAGAACATTTCTCCAAGGCTTTTGAGATGACCCCAAAGGTTATCTAAAAATAATAGACAAAGCAAAAGCATGAATCCAAACAATATAATCTGAACTTTCTAAACATATTTATTACTTTATTTCATTAGAGTATTCTTACAAGAAACTTTAGAAGTGAGCTAAAATAAAGGCAGCGATAAAAAATAGTTGAGAAATTACAGACTCTGAAAGTTGGGAGGGACCTCAGAAGCCATCTAATCCAAACTATTCCTGGGCAATCTGTAGGTATCTGCAGCCTGGAATTTGTATGCATCAAATATCTTTTGGACTGTTCTCTACAACATAAGTTATACGTGATCATTGAGCCTTTCTCATTCCCTCAGAAGTAAGCCCATCCCAGGGTAGGCGCAATACATATAAGTCAGGTCTAATGGAAAATATTATAGTCAGGGTTCTTTACCTTTTGGGGTATCTTGGACCCTTTTGGCAATTTGTTAAAACTTATAGATCTCTTCTCAAAAACGTTTTTAAATAGTACAAAGAAATGCTAAATTTCAGTTAGAAGTTGGTGAAAATAAAAATGTATTTTTTCCCCTTTCAAAGTAATGGAATTTCTGATCCAAGGACCCTGGGAAAGGAGTCTATTAAGTCCAAGTTAAGAACCTCTATGTGAGGCTCTAGTTTGTTTACTTGATTGCATAGAGGCCATTGTACCTTTAAAAGAAAGATGTTGAAAGTCTTTGAAAAGTACTGGGATACTACTGAAGGAAACAGCATTTTTCCTGTTGAGCAATATGCTTTATGGAAATATTCCTTTCCTCACTGGACTATGGCTGCTGTAGCCCCTTTTTACATACTGCTCAAAGCCCTGTGTTAGAGATGTTAAACAAAGAGGAAAATTGCTTTTCATATTGAATGTAACCAAATTCCTGAATAATAATGACAGAAAGAGAGAGAGAGACAGAGAGAGAGAGAGAGAGAGAGAGAGAGAGAGAAGAAGAAGAAGAAGAAGAGGAAAAGGAGGAGGAGGTCCATGGGGTTGATGGAAGTACCCAAAGATTTTGTATTTTGACTTACAGTTATTGCTTTTTTGTACTTTTCAAAGTACTTTTTCCATACATTAACTGAACACCTCTGAGGAAAACAAAACAGGCATACATAATGAGTTGAGGTTAAGCAACTCAAAGCAGTATAAGACCCAAGTGCATCTGAAATAGATGGTCATTAGGTTCCAAACCTTGTTGCTGGGGCATGGACACACACCTGTGTAGACTATGGTAATAACTACCAGCAGGACAAACCTAATAGCTAGTTCGTAGTAGAGACAGAACCAGAATCATAGGATTATAGGTATAGAACTGACATGGATAATGTTAACTCTCTTTTATGAAGTATGTTAAGGGTAGCACAGCATGTCATGGGGTTTTTTTTGGAGGGGGAAGGCAGGACAGTTGGGGTTAAATGACTTGCCCAAGGTCACACTGTGTCAAGTGTCTGAGTTCAGATTTGAACTCAGGTCCTCCTGACTCCAGGGCCGGTGCTCTACTCACTGCGCCATCTAACTGCCCTCTATGTCATGTTTTTGTTGCTCAGTTCAGTTGTTCAGTTGTGTCCGACTCTTCATGACCCCATTTGGGGTTTTCTAGCAAATTTGCTAGAGTGGTTTGCTATTTCATTTTACAGATGAGGCAACTGAGGCAAACTGAGTTAAATGAGTTGCCCAGGGTTACATAAAAAGTAAGTGGAGGGCGGAGCCAAGATGGCAGCTGGGAAGCAGTGACTGGTGTGAGCTCCCCACCAAGTCCCTCCAAAAACCTATAAAACAATGGCTCTGAACCAATTCTAGAGCTGCAGAACCCACGAAGTGGCAGAGGGAAGCAGGGCCCCA
>CM053624.1:250954425-250972310 GCA_028646595.1 Phalanger gymnotis | reverse complement strand
GGGGGGGGAGGAAATGGGGAGAAAATTTGTAATTCAAACGCCTGTGAAAATCAATGCTGAAAACCAAACATGTCAAAAATAAAAATAAAAAAAAAAGAAAGTAAGTGTCTGAAGTCATATTTGAACCCAGGTCTTCCTGATTTTAGGGCCCATACTGTGCCACCTACCTGCTCAAAATGTCATATAAATTATCCTATTTGGTTCTCACAACAACCCTGTGAGGCAGTTGCTATTATTATCCTTTTTTTTTCTGTGGGGGGGGGGAAGGCAGGGAAATTGGGGTTAAGTGACTTGCCCAAGGTCACACAGCTAGAAAATGTGTCAAGTATCTGAAGCTGGATTTGAACTCAATTCCTCCTGATTCCAGGTCAGTGCTCTACTCACTGCGCCACCTAGCTGCCCCCATCCTTATTTTACAGATAAGGAAACTGAGGCTGAGAGAGGTTAAATGACCTACATAGGATCACACAGCTAGTAAATGTCTAAGTAGAATTCCAACTCAGATCATCTCGTCCCTGAGTATAGTTCCTTAAGGGACATTAGAGTTCACGTAGTCCAAGCTTGTCATTTCACAGATGGGGGAAGCTAAGGTCCAGAGTAGTTAAAGGATTTCTCTGAAGCCACACAGACGTGAAGTAGCAGGAGTGGAATCTGAACTCAGAGTTCCACAGCTCCAACACCAGTGGCTACTCTTTCTGCTGCACTCTGCTATCTGAACTTTGGTCTTGAGATTTTGTATGCTTTAATTTGGAACAATCGCTTTCCGGTATCCAAGATCAAAGGTCTTATCTATGGGCATTTTGAATGGGTTCTGTCTAGTTCCCACGCTCTAGATGTCAGTGTGAATGGGGCAGATATCTCTCCAGTTCTTTGGTTAATATCTAAATTATATCCTTCTATGATTTGCATTAATAGCTAGCAGGAATAGTACCCAGCTCAGGAGGAAGGTATAAAATATGAATTGCTTTCTCAGTTCATAGTCCATATTTGTTCAGTAGGTCTGGGGCCATTCCTGCTCCCAGCAGACTTTTTAATGGTTCTGAGTCTGTTGTGCTTTTAAAATTGGATTAGCTATAGTTATTACAGTGCTCTAGGTTGCCAGTTGCCATATTCACTCCCGTAATTACAGAAGCCAGCAGTACATGTGTTTTTTCCAGAGCTGTTTTTGTCGTCATGTTCTGCTAGTATTGGCTCAGTGTTATGATTTGAGGAACGTTTTCCTCCATACCAAATTCCTCGGGGGAAGTTATTTGCATGGGGTCAGTTTTGACTTAGTCAAATGAAGGTTAGATTCCCTTTACCACCTCAATGTCCCTATTTTCATGACTTCTCCAGACTTTTTAGGCTTTCCTCATCCTAGGTGTGGTGATACCTTCTAGATTCCAGGACCCTCAGGCAATCTCATGCTTTTGACCCTTGCCTTATTTTCCCCATCTATGAGACCTCACGCAAATCACGTCTTTGACTCTCAGTTTGACCAGATGACATAAAAAGATTCCTTTCAGGGGCAGCTAGGTGGTGCAGTGAGTAGAGCACTGGCTCTGGAATCAGGAGGACCTGAGTTCGAATCTGGCCTCAGACACTTGACACACTTTCTAGCTATGTGACCTTAGACAAGTCACTTCAGTCCAATTGCCTTGCCTTCCCCACTCTAAAAAAAAAAAAAGATTTCTTTCCTCTCTAAATATGTAATCCAATGATCCTTCTCCTCCTCAAATATATCTCTTTTCCTCAGGAATTTATTCTACATTGTAAGGCTGGGTAATGATATGTAAGATAACCAATCCAAGAAGAATTTGATGATGATAGCGCTTTGGATTTCTTAGTGGACACCCTCATGATAGAATGGGCACAAATTTGGACTAGGACTCTGAAGGCTTCAAGTTCAAGTTTCATTACTTATTGGCCATGTGACTTTGGGCAAGCTGTCATCTTGATGAATTTTAGTTTCCTCATCTCTAAATTTAGGGTGGTGATTGATCTATAATACCACTTATTAATAGGTCTGTTATGAGAATTAAATGACATATTACATTAAAATACACATAGGTCCTACCATATATAATTCCTTATTGCTTTTCATAGGTGTTGCTAGATTCTACAAGGCTATGCCAGCAGAAATAAAACCATGGTAGGCCCTGTTAGGCTTGTAATATAGCCTGATGGTAGACTCCCTTCATGTTTGTGGAATTAGAAGCCCAGCCTAAGTTTGGTGATACTTTTTGCTAGTTGGCTGCGGGATGATAAGCTTTTTGAGCAGAAGAACTCTTCAAAGGCCATATATTAAATTATAGAAATGCAATTTAGAGGGCATCTACACTGGTAAAATTACAGATTGCTGAAGTGTTGGTATTATTAAGTATTGCTCTAAATACTTTTCAGAACCCAGGGGAGAAGTGAATTCTCCTTCCAAAGAGTTAGTATGCCAACAGGTGTAGGTAATGCTAAAAGTCATGGATCATGCTGGGAGGGAAGCAGGGAATAGAAGGAACAGAGCCTTAGGTATGAAGTATTACATAGTGAGAGAGGCTAGTGATGGGTCTGGCTGGGAATTTTGGAAAAGGGTAATTTTAGCTGGAAAGTCTGTCAGCTCTGCTTTGGGGATTCAGCCCTTACCTAGCAACATGAGGTTCATTACCCGGACCTTCAGGGAGGCCCTTTATCCACTGGAGCCTGGAGAGAGACAGTTGATTAGATTAGTTGCCCATGCCTGCCTCGGATTTCCCAGAAGACCATAAGAAGCAAGGCTGTTTTGGCCTGGGGCTAATGAGGCACTGGGTATGTGAAAAACAACCCCCGGAGAGGTTGCAAAACACAGGAAAAATTTAATAGTATCATCAAATATCCAAACCACACACTGACTTTCTTAAAATGTGCTCATTCCTTTGATCCTTGTTTTAATGGATAATGCCAGTGGTATTTGTTTTGACCTAAATACCTCACAAGATTATTGAGAAAGAGAAAAAACATGCCATGTAAGAACAGCAAGCAGCCAGAATATCAAGCATCCGGGGCTGATGAGATGTTTCTATGTCCTTGAGTCTCTATATGCTTTTGGACTTGGATTGCTTGCATATTCATGGATTCTTATATGCAGATGAGAAGAAACAGTTGATTAAAGTTGTCAAGTTTTCTCTTGAGAAGCCTCTTGAAAGCTAATTGGCTGTGAAGGTCTCAAGTTTTGCTTTGTTCCCATCCTGTGTGGTCCTTCAGAAAAAGGGAGGAGAACAGACCACAGGCTAGTCCTACTGCAGGAGAACAGATACGTGTTTCTGATTGGGAGTGGGAAATGTTCATTCATAGGTGAAATGACTCTGGATTCACGAACATCAATTTCTGAGAGTAAGCTGAGCCTTAGTGAGAGGCAGCATGGTATAGTGGATAGAGGGCTAGCCTTAGAGCCAAGAGTTCGAGTCTTGTAGTATGTTTGTGTATGTATGTGTGTGAAGGAGGTGTAATTTTTTAAAAATATACTTTCAGATGGGGAAATGTGGAAAAAAGGGAAAGGAATGATAGCTGTCTCTAGAAACTGCCTCCTAATATGCCATAATTAGAATCTGGGCAGTCTATTTGTGGTGGAAGCATATAGCACCAACCTGAAAACTAATGACAGATTTAGAAAATCTTAGGATTGGAAGTGACCTTATTGGTCATCTAGAGCAGGATCCTACTCTGTGCAATAATCTCTACGGAAGGCCTAACATGCAATGTCTGAGTCAATGCCAATAGCAAAATGTTGCTCACCACTCTACTGGGCAATTCATTACATTCCTGAGCAGTTAATGCTTGTTGAAAAATACTCCCTTACACTGAGCTCTGTTCCCTTGTAGCTTATACCTAATAACAACTCTAGTAATGACCACTGCACAGTGACTGGATCACAACTGAATATGCAGGAAGCATTTCTGAAGTAATTACATCAAGAGTACAGGAAAAGGAAATGTTGAAAAAAAAGAGGCCATGGAGATTAAGGGTGTACTTAACCTGAGTTTGTAAAGAAATGTTGTTGTTTGTCTTTCATTCTCCAAGAGGACCATGACGTGAAGGAAGTGATGCCATGACATGCAAGTGACTTGGATTTAAGTGAGGGAGAGTTGTGCAAATAATGCAAAAGGGAATACTTACTGCCAGGGCAATTGTGAAGGAAATTTGTCTTTGTGTCTTTCCCACTTCTCTTTCTGTCCTCTCTCTGACCTCTTGGGCAATCTTCAGCTGCCCTGTGTCACTTCCTGATTGCTTCCTAATAACTTCCTTGAAGCCCCCTCTCAAGTGCCTATTTTCCAAATTACCTTCCCCTCTGTGCACATCTTCCATTCAGTCAGTGATCTTAGCTAGCTGTTAAAATAATCTGATTAAAATAATTCCTTCTCAGGTATAAATGTCTGATAGCACCCATGGGTTATTTGTGCTTTAAGAGAGGTTGAACCAAAGGATTCTCTACTTGGTGGAATCTGAGCTAGTCAGACAAGGTACAGTTATCCCTTCCACACCACAACTTTCCCCATTATGGTTTTGATATATTGCGAGTCTGCATAAGAAATTAAACAGGAATTTTGGGGGAGTTTTGTGGAAACTGCAGACAAGCACGCAAAGGCCAGCACACAACACAGAGCCTATGACCAAAAACTTAACCCAAATTTTTCAATAGGGTATTGAAAACACTCCATAAAAAAAGAAAGAAAAGAAATTCATACTTCTACTCTGATATGAAGTAAGGGCCAAAAAATTTTACATGGATTTTCCAGATTGTGGGGGCATAGTGCCTTACACCTCATTGTGTGGAAGAGATAATTGTAAAGGCAATACTTTCAGACAGTCAGGGGAAGAGAGCTGGGAAACCTATTAAATCAGGGTAGCTGATATAGCCCCTTTAACTCTAGGTAAGGCTGTCCCTTGCTATCATTCATCACTTAAGCATTTGGTGTTGTCTATATGGCAGCCCCTTGGAGGATGGCACAGTTTAACAAATTGGAAACTTTCTTTTATCGTTATGCCATTTCCTTTCCCTTGGGAGTGTCCAATAATGAGAGTTTCCTATGAGGTCCTTTGACCTCTATTACAGGCATGCTTGAGAGAATAAAAGGGGGCTCAGAGGGCATTATCAAGGAGTCAGAGGATCAAAGGTTTAAAGTTGAAAGAGATGTTAGTGGTTGTTTAGTTTAATCCCTTCATTTTATAGATAAGAAAATTATTATTTTGAGAGATTAAGTGACTTACCCAAGGTCATACTGGTAATAAGCGGTGGAGGCACAATTCTGACCTAAGTCTTCAGATTCTAAATCCATTACTCTTTGTCATCAACAAATTTTTCTACATTCTTTATTGCCAAGGCCTTAAGCAGTTCAGAGTTTGGCTCAAGATGCAAGACTTCTTCAAGTATATGCAACATTGAGATATGTAACAAGACCTACCAAAGAACAGCAGACCTCACCAAAACTTCACTTCTCTACCACCTATCCCTTTAATAATCTTTTTTCATGACAAAGAGTTCCAAATCAGCAGTATGATAAACTAGTCCATTAAACAATAACCCCAAAATTCTGTTTCTTTTTGCTTTTATAGCTGCCTTAGAGTATGAAAAAGCATGGTGTAGACCTCAGGGCTATTGCCTATGCCTTCTGCCCTGAAAGCTCGGCTGCCCTGGCTTCTTTAGGGTAGTAACCCTACCAGATTTGGTGCAGTCAAAATTACATGCCTGTTTTTTTTAAGACCATTGGTCATTTGTATTTGTATTTATATTTATAATGGGGACCTCAACTGTTTCCAATCAGATTAATTTGCTTTCTAGTTTCATGTCTTCCCCAGGAATTAGCCTGGGTTCGTTCATAGCATTTCCTAGGTGGATACTAAAAGTCTTTGCCATGAGATAGGGGGATGACTTCCATTTTCTAATGAGCTTGAATTTAGGAAACTGGCTTTTTTTTCTGGTCCTGAAGGAAAACCCTTTGGAGGCAGCACCATGGGATGTTTGATGGCATAGAACTTGCTGATTCAATCCTTCTTTTATTTGCCATAGTTTGTTAAAGATTCCCTATACTATCCTCTGTTGTGAATTGGAGATTATTCCACTTTTGTGGAATAATTCCACTTCTTATCAACTCTATGAGTGAGATCCTTGAGAGCAGAGACCCAGATTTATCCATCTGTTTATCTAGCTCCCCGAGATCCTTGCACAATGAATCAATACAATAGATACTTTTAAATGTTTTTAAATGAATGTGTAAGTGAAGGAATGGAATGGAGTAAAAACAGTTAAAGAAAATAATGATGGCTTATAATACAGTTAAATACAATTAAGTTCCAAAATGTGTTGTAAGGACTCTGGATAGTTGGAAACAATATAGAAAAATTTTGACCCGTTTTGTGGGTGGGGTGGAGAATAAGAGATTTATGCAAGAGAAAGGCCTTGAATTGGACCTTTAATGATGGATAGAATTTTATTAGGTAGAAATGAAGACAGGAGGCATACTAGGATGAGAAAATATGAATGAAGGCAAAGAAGTTGTATATGTAGGTATTAGTGAGGAAACTAATGAGGCTGTTGTAGAACATACATATTTTGGAATAATGGGAGATAAGGTTGGATAGGTTGGGTGAGACCAGATTGTCATGACTTGGAATAATGAAATTTTATAACTGCAAACTTTTAGAGATCATGTATTTAAAATCCCTCATTTTGTAGATGTGGAAATTGACACCCAGAGAAGTGAAGTGATTTGCCAAAGCTCATACATTCAGAAAGAAGTGGATGTAGAAGCAGAACTCAGGTCTTCTGACCACTGAGCTGGCATTCTGGCCACAAAATATGTCATTCAAATAACCATGTTGGTATCTCAGAGCCAGAGCGTTGCAATTGATCATGATTCACCCGAAAGCCTATGATTGGATACGACATTTCTTTTTAGGACTCAAGTTCATAAACATTTGGCAAATTGTTTCCCTAAAATATTAGTAAAATCAAATGAGGGTGACCATTGGTGCAGACAATAAAGGGCAACCTCACCAAAGTCCTCATTTAAGCTAAGCTAAGTGAAAGGTCATCAAAGTCAATTATTAATTCCTAATGTTTATCCCTTCTCCTCCACCAGTAGTTAGATTTCAGCTGTGTAGGTGGTAGTTCAGTATGTACATTCTGATTCATCCCAGCAAAGTTATAGAGGAGGGAAGCGTAAGGGAGTTTACAGAAACACATCATCTCCCTGAACTTTCCCTCACCCTGGGAGCAGCAGCTGCAGCAAACTATGCAGAGTCAGGAGAAGTTTTCACTTAGTTTCTCCTCTGCCTGTGTCTTAGCACCCTCTGTTGCGAGTCAGCATGGTACAGGGAAAAAGCTCTGGCCTTGGAGTTAGAGGAGCTGGGTTTGAATCCCTCCTTCAACACTTACTAGTGGTGTGACCATGGGCAAATGACTCCATCTCTCTGGTTCTAAGTTCCTTCATCTGTAAAATGAGGCATTGGACTAAATGCCTCTAACATTCTTTGCAAGTCTAAATTTATGATTCCATTCTGGGGAGGGGAAAGAAATGGAAGGCAGAGATAACCCAGCGACCACAGAAACCTTTATTTCTATTTAGAGACCTGAAAGTGAGAGAAACCTTAGGGAGAAATTTTATTTGACACAAACTTGTTGGAATAGAAGATTCTGCAAGCCTTGGTTTTCTCATCTGTGAATTGAAGAAAATAGACTAGATAATCTCTAAAATGAGGGGGTTGGACTAGTTCTCTAAGTTCTCTTCCAGTTAAAGCATTCTATGATTAGAGTCGAGGATCTCAGAACCAAGGAGAGCTCCCAGAATAGGTATATTGCTGTAGGTGCTAACTCCTACAGTATTTGGGGGCAGAGAAAAGAAATGAAGTAAGGATTTCACTCTGGAATTTCCAGTGAGGCTTTTGAAATTCCTGCTGGGATCTTTTCTAACTATCCATTCGGCAATGGTTTCTCCCTCTGAAGTCCACTAATTGCCTATCCCATGTACCTGACTCTTAGCATGCACTGCCTTATATTGTTAGGTACTCTTCCATTTGTGCATAGTATATATTCCCAAATAGATTGTCCAGTCCTTACAGGCAAGTAATATGCTTTGCTCTGCTTTTTATTTCTGTACTCCACAAAGCACTTAAGACACTTCCTATAGTATATATTTGTTGATTGATCATGACTACATTGCAGAGTAATTCCTCCCCCATTCCACCCATCACTCATGGGTTAGGAGATAGGTGGGAAGGCTTCTCAGTTGAACATAAATAGTTTTAGGGTAGGCTCTAAATCTGTGCTTGTATGCATTCTGACAGCATTCACCCTACCATGTATCTTTTCTGTCCTTCTCTTCCTCTTTATCATTACTGAATATTAGAAGCCACAGATTTACCCCACCCATTTTGCTAGCAAGGAAACTGAGGCACATAGACATCAAGCAACTTGCCCAAAAGCATAAGATTAGATTGTTGAGGATCTCGGACCAAGACCTAGTTCTCTCTTTACTATCAGTTCAGTGTTCTCATCCCTACAGCACACTACCTTATTATCACTTTTTTTTTTACCATTAACAGTTACCCAAAGTCTAAAAATTCAGCTAGGTCTTTGAAATGTTTTGGTTTTTCACTGGGTTATATTGGTGATGTATTGGAGAAACCTTTGTATTCTTATTTACTTTTTTTTCCTTAAGTATATCAATCTTCAATTGGATGGAAAAAAGCAAAGAGTGGGATATTCTCTAGGGGTCTGTGTAAGATAAAAGCAGGTGTTCTGAACCAACATGGAGAAAATCAAAGAGATTGGATATGGCTTGTGTAAAGGAAAGGCAGGAAACTACCACCAGATGGTTTAACCACAGGAACTTGGAGGTGGGGAGACATCCTAACTGAGGAACACTGCAGACATCACTGGCTTAGGAATTTAGCAGCCAGATGTTCAACAGAGGCTGAGAACCCCATGGAGCTAGACAAGGGCTATTCTAATCCCCAAATTTCTGTACTTGACTGCTTTTAGTATATCACAAAAGGAGAGGTTTGTCTTTCGAGGTAGCTCTTTTCTGTCAATTTTTCATTTGAAAATCAAGACCATTCCCAGAAGAGTAGCTCTCTATATGTGTGAGCGTGATTCACTCTGGGCAGGCACTTCAGGCACCCAAACTCCCTCTAGGAGATTAATTCCATTACTAGACTCATCAAAAGAATGAGAAATTAGAAAAACATAGTAGGCGTTAGTCAAGCAAATAAACGGGTCAAATGTCAAGCCCATACCATGCTCATGGTTTTGATTGGGTCAGTCATTGTCCTGACTACAGAGTAGTACTTAGCATATAATTGAACCAGCAGATGTCTAATCAAGTCAGATAGGCGGATAGGGAGGATAGGTGCAAATATTGCCTGCAAATTGCGAAATTGTCTACAGATGCTTCTCTTACTGAGCTTCCATTCTCTTGAGGAGGATACAATATGTATCCAATGAATAAATATAAAATGCATATGAAGTAATTTTCTTGTGGGGAAAGCATAGCTTTGGGAGGGCAATGTCATGAAGGGCCTCCCACAGGAAACAGCAAGTATGCTGAAACTTAATGGGTGCTAGGAATTCCAAGAAGTGGAGACCAGGAAAGACAACTTTCTACAATAGAAGAACACATGTGTAAGGGCATGGATTTAGGAGCTAGAAGACCACAAGTTGTCAAAATCACAGGCTAATGTGGTTGTAATGTAGCAGGTAGTTTGGAAAGATAAATTGGAGCCAGATTATGAAGGTCAAAAAGGCAAAACAGAGAAATTCCCTTTTTATTTACAAAGCTATATGGTCTAGTCAAGAAGACCTCAGTTTGAATCTTTTCTCAGGCACTTATTAGTTGTGCAACCCTGGACAAGTAACTTGAGCTCAGTTTCTTTAATATGTAAAATTGAAATAATAATAGCATTTAACTTCCAGGATTGTTACGAGGATTAAATAAAATAATATATTTTAAAGCATTTTACAAACCTTAAAGTCTATATAAATATTATTATTGTCATCATCATCATTATTATTTTTTAATAATAATCCTAGGCAATAGAAATCCACTGAAGCTTCTTGAGCAGAGAAACGATGTGGTCAAACGTGTGTTTTAGGAATATCAATTTGGTAGCTACATGGAGGATGGTTTGGAAAGGGGATACATCAAAGGCAGGGGGAACAATCTGGAGGCAGGAGCTGATAAGAGCCTGAAGCAGGATGGTGACTAAGTGAATGGAGGGAAAGGAATGGAGGTGGGAAATGTTGAGGGTAGAATCAGACATGGGTGGTGAGGAAGAGAGAGGAGCATGACTGGGGTTGTAAACTGGAGTGACTGTAAGGATGGTAATAACTTTTGACAGTAAAAGCACGTTAGGATATGGGGTGAATTTTGGGGGAGAGATAATGAATTCCATTTTGGACATTTTGACTTTTTGATGCCTCTGGGACATCTGCATAGACAAGGAGAGCAAGGAATTTTTCAGTAAATAAATCTGAATCCTTTTCTCACTTCCTCTGCTGTTAGTGTCCTTCCACCCTAAACTATCTTGTATTTATTTTGCATATATTTTATATATACTTATATACATTCATATCATCTCCCTTATTAGATTGTGATTTCCTAGAGGGCAGAGAATATTTCACTTTTGTCTTTGTATCTTTAGGACTTGGCACAGTACTTGGTATAAAGTAAATGTTTAATAAATGCTTCTTTATTAATTGGTTGCCTGACTGACTGATCGTTTGCAGGGAAAGAGAACAAGGTGATGAGGATCTAGTTTGTAACCTAAAGTCAAAAGTCTAGACCTGTTAGAGTAGTTGGAAGAGCCTAAGGGCAATCGTTCCAACAATCACAGCTCAGAAAATGGGACTCCTGAGGAAAGGTCTGTTGGGTGGTCTGTCTTGATATAAAAGGACACAATGTGCCAACCACAAGGCTGACTGAACCACAGGGGATGAAGTTTGTAGAGCTTCTATTCAGTTCTCCTGACTCACGTCCCTGAATCCTTTTTTTTCCTTGTAATTCCCTCTGTCCTCACAGGCAGACTGTATATTCACTCTGTTCTATTTCTCAGAACAGGGAGAAAAGATATGATAAATTCATTTTTGCTAAAGTGTTAGAGCTTAATGTGGGTCTTTTCCTATAGCTGTTAGCATTTTACTAAAGGACCACAGGAAAGAGGTTGATGCTTAGCCCGGTGAAGTGTGACAGCTTAGTGTAGTGAAATCATCTCTGTAATGGGAATTAGGTTCCCACTGGAATGGGAACCTGGGTTCTATTTAACTCTCTGCCACTGACCACTGTTCCCTAAACAAGTGATTTAATAGGTCTGGGACTTAATTTTTTAATTTTTGGAATAAGTACTTCTGGCCAGCTCTGACATTCTATGATTCCATGGATATTTCATGATGGAATTTCAGGCAACTCTGGGGAAGACATTTGGGGCTGGACACTCTTCCCATCAAACTCCTATGTCTAGGGGTATGCTGACAGATGTTTAACAACCACAACACACTTTTAAACTGATTTTGCATTACTGATATTTTCTCCATCACTTTCGTAAATCTAGACAGTCAACCAAAAGTCAATGAAGCCCTTATTTGTAGAGTTTCCTGATTTTTGAGGGGTAAATGCTCATGTTGAGAATTTAGCAGTCAGCTTTCTCTATTCAGTGCCAGCCTGTTATAGCACACTTCCTTCTATATACCATAGGCATATATAGGCATATACTTATATATATTTGTGTATATATGTCTACATATTTATAGGCATATACTTATATGTATATGTGTGTATGTATATATAGGCATATACTTCCTATACTATATAGGAAACTACCTATATACAGCCCTGTTGATGAAGAATGAATAGACAACTATAATGAAAATAACACGATCTGGGAACCTGAAAGGAGGAAATTTGAGGTATGTATGTGATAAATGTGAACATATTTTCAAGAAGGAAGATGTCTGGAGCATGGCTGCCATGGACTCCATAAGAGTAGAGAATGATGAAGGAACCAGTAGCATACGCCCTGTAATAGAGAAGGCTAAAAAAATAAGAAGTCTGTTTATTGGTATAATCGTGCTGGTTTTATCCAGGGTCAGGATGTTGTCAAGGGAAGGAATTAGAAGGGCAAACATGCACAGTATATAGAAACATAAATATACAGAGGGTTCTCATAATCTTATTGCAGCTTTAAGCTACCATAAACTTCAGGGATACTCTATGTATATACAGAAAGGAAATAGTGGGATGTAGGGGGAAGCACCCTTTGGATTAGGGGTCAGGAAAAATTAAACCTCTGGGCTTCATTTCATCACCCACAAAATCAGAGGTTTGTGAGAGGCAGGCTGACTTCAGAAGATAGGAAGACATATTAAAGTCCCACCTTGGACACACACTGGATATGTGACCCTGGGCAAGTAATTTACCTTCTCAGTGCCCTTGACACTATGTCTAAGGCTAGACATAGCAGTATAATTGATGATCTGCTTTGGTAGGGTGAGTTTCTTCACCAAATGCTCCTTGTACCAATGAAATGACTGGTCTAGGCTGGGAAAAAATTAAATAAGGGGTTTGGATTAGGTGACCTCTAAGGTACTTTCTAGCTTTATCTGTGATCTGATGGTTATGTGAACTGAGTTCTGGTCTCATTTCTGCCAATAACCAGATGTGACTTGGGACAAGTCACTTCACCTCACATATAAAATGAGGGGGTTGTACTCTAGCTTTTTAAGGGGTCATTAAATCATGTCTGTGTGCTTTGACAACGGGACATAAGTGCTTGATGTGGAGCAACAGAAGAAAAGGGTAAGTTGTTTCTCAAACCAATCACATTATACTCCTTAGGACAACATGAATAAGATTATAGGTGGAGAAGTCCACTGACTTAGAGAGGAGAAAGGGCTGAGAGAGCAGATTAAAAAAAAGACCAAAGTATGTTTTAAGTTAGACATAAGAAAAGACTTTCTTAAAGGCAGCTATGAATTGTCCTTTGGAAGATATATTTATTTGCGTTGAGCTTATTTATTACAAATTCTATACTCCCTGCTTTTGGAAAGAGGGAAACACTTTCAAATCAATTTGTCAATTCTATGAAGTTATGGTTCCCAGTTCTGTTTTTAAGGTAGCCCAGGGTACATTAAATAACCCCAATGCAGTAAAGGTATTAAAAATTCAATTATTTCAAATAAAGTAAAATCGTTGAAAATTTTTATATTTATGAAAATACTATGCCTTCTGGGGGAGAGGGTGGAAAACAGAAGGTAAAAATGTAAAAGTAACAAAACTGAACACCAACTCCTGTATTTTGGTGGCATTTGTGTGCTAGTGCCTCCTCCCTCCCAAAAGATCTTGAACTTATTCGTATATGTTTCCATATTATACTTATATATGTGCATATTATCTCCCCCAAATAGAATGTAAGTTTCTTGACAATAGAGGCTATTTTATTTTTTCCCCTTAAAAATAGAGACTGGTACATATGATGAAGTTAAGACAGGTTAAGTGATTTGTCTAGGGTCACCCAGATCTTTTTGACTCCAAGTCCAGCCTTTTATCTACTATGCCCTGCTGCCTATTTTACTTAACAGTTTGGAAAACATTGGTCGTGAAGATAGGAGTCATTTAAAAAAATAAATTGTTAAAACAAAGGTAAAAATTACCAAATTTAGAAGAAAGTTTCAAGATGTGAAGATAATGTATGTGAGAGCTCCAATCTAATCTAGTTTTTTTAAACAGTTATTGACTCTGAAAAATAGGAAATGGATAACAGTAAAGGCATTGACTGTGATTTCTGTCCCTTCTTAAAGAACTGACATAAAACAGTTGCCACTACTAAGAAGCCAGAAGAGACCAGAAACTACTTCATCCAGCAAACACTTGATGTCTTCACAAAGAAGAGAAGTGAGAGCAACACAAGTTTAGTACATAAGCTCATTTACATAAAATGTTGTGGGAAAAATTTCAGCAAAAACAACACATCAACCATGTCTGATAGTATATGTAATATTCCACTCAATAGTCCCCCACCTCTGCAGAGAATGAAACAGGTATATTTTCTCCTCTCTCTTCAGCACCAAGCCTGATCCTTAAAATTACACAGCATTCAGTTGTTCAGTTATAGTTCTTTCTAATTGCATTGTCGTAGCTATTGTGTATATTCTCCACCTACTGCCTTCCCTGGCTTCCTTTAAGCCCCAAATAAAATCCTATCATGGAAAGGAAGGCTCTCTCAAATCTTTTTAATTCTAGTTCCTTCCTTTGGTAATTATGAGGGACGGAGCTTGTTTGTACATATTTGTTTACTTGTCATCTCCTCTGTTACCTTATGAGCTCCTTGAAGAAAAGGATTGTCTTTTGTCTCTTTTTTATCCCCAGTGCTTAGTACAGTGCCTGGTGGACAGTAGGCACTTTATAAAATTTTAAGTACTTGACTCTGGTTCTTCTTACGTCACTTTGTAATAGTTCATATTCACCATTTCTTATAGAAAAGTCATATTCCATTTTATTAACGTACATAATTTGTTTACAACTTTCCAACTGATGAACATTTACATTGTTTTCAGTACTTCGTTATGACAAAAAGTGCTGCTATAAATACATGGAACCTTTCTTTCTACCTTTGAGCACCTGTATTCTGGGTTAAAGGTTATGAACATTTTGGTCACTTTGTTAACATAATTCCAAATTGTTTCCCAGAATGACTAGACTAATTCGGAGCTCTACTAGCAGGTTTTTTTGTTGTTTTCTTTTTCTTTTTTTAGTGTGCCTGTCTTTCTGTAGCACCTCCAAAATTGACTAGTCTCATATTTTGTATAAGGTCTGGAATCCCCCCGGCTGGGGAACTCTATACCTCTCCCATAACTGTGAGGTATTCTTTTAATACCAAAGGAAGAGGCCAAGGATCTCCAGATTGATTATAGATAGTACTTTAATAAATCACTATGGAATCCTTACAAACAGGGGCAATATTTGGTCTGGGGGAGCAGCCAGACAGCTTAATGTATCCCTGCTAAAGAACCCCAAAATCTTCCTGGTAATTATAGAAAATAGACAAAGGGAGGAGGAGCTAGAGAGTGCATCACTACGGACTAATGGATATTTTTGGTTTTCTGCTTAGTAATGAGCTTGGGCATTAAGCCAATGTTATGCCCAAATATGTTTGTGTTTTGATCATGTGCTGGTCATGATATTTTTGTTATGGCTTTCATAGGTCATAGCATCTTAAGTTATGATTCAATATTTTCAGAGTCTAAGTTATGATTTTCAACAGGTCACCATGTCTGGGCTGCCACTGTTAGCAGAGTTTAAATTTTTAATGGCTTTTCACTTGTTACTGTATTTTATGGCTTTTCCCCAGTTGGGACCCCACACTTTGTCACCTTTGCTAATTTCCTAAACATGATGTAAGGTTATAGAATTGTTCAGATTTACATTTTGCATTTTTCTCATTAATAGCAATTTAGATTATTTCACATGATTGTTTATAATTTGTAATTCTTTTAAAAACTATTTTTCATATCCTTGAACCATTTAACCCTTGGGGAATGACTCTTGGTCTCATGTATTTGTATTGGTTCTCTCTATATTTTTGCACATCAGGCCCTTTTCAGAGCATGAAGCATTTTCAATTACCCTGTTTTTCTCCATGACACAAAATCCCATCTTTTTAATAACAATGTTCTCTTCGTGATGATATATGGTTGCAAATTACAAGAAAAAAAGAAGACTTAAAATTGTGAATAACTTAAAGGTCAATGGAAAGTTGTGTGGTTGGTATCTGTAGGATGAATCATATTACTAATGATGACTTAATGCACAAAAAGTAGCATTAGAGACATTATCAAGAATGCATGTAACTAGAAAAGGAGGTCATGTAAAAGTTGTTTTTTTAAAATGACAAGTCTGAATGTTGCAGGGAATATTAAAAGACCCAGAGGAAGGCCTCCAACACATAGTTAGATTCTCTAGGGAGAATTCGTGGAAAAGTATGGATAAGAATTGTACAGGATAAGGAATCCAATGGATTAAGTACATGTAATGATCATGGGTCTGTTGAAGTATTTTAGAATTACAAAGCAACCACACTAGCACACAGAGTGGGCTGCTAGCACAGATTCTCTCTTAATCTGCTTTATAAAGGAAAGACAGTTTCAAAGGGGTTAACGATCTTGCTTTATTCTTTCTAGTTTTCTCACAAGGTTGCTGAGCACAAACTCCTATAGCATTTTCTAATCACCCTTCTCGCAGGGGCTGGCAAGAAGACAGGGGTTGGGGGGGGGAGGCAACTACCTGAGAGTCTTGATAGGGTTAACCAAGACAGGTATAACTTGTGCATTCCCCTAAATCCCCTCAAGCCTCAATGGGAGCCAGTTGAGGCAAACACAGATTCTCCCTTCCTAAGCCTTGATGAGAGCCAGTCAAGGCACGCACAGCATTCCAGCTTGTATATTCAACCCTAGAGGATTCCCCATTCACTGAACAGTGCCCACCTCCTTTATAGGGCATTTACTCAGTACTTGATTTGCTCAGTGCCAATAGGTGCAAAAGTCTATGTGAACCAGCACCTGATTGGCTCAGTGCCTATGTGACTCAGCTCTTGATTGGCAAGGCAAAGGCAAGGCAAAATACCTGGGAATAGGAAATCATTATGGCCATGGATCCTGGAAAACTAAACTCCAAGAAATCTTTGCTTATGCTTACATTCCACCCCTCCAGGATCCTGGCCTTGACAATCTACCTGGCTTTTACAATCTACACAGGTAAACATAACATTCCCAATCTATAACAACTTAACAACAACAATATAAACTGCAAAAATATACATAACATAGCACATTACCAGAGTAGCCACATGGCCTCAAATAAACACAAAAGTAGCTTGCCCTTTTCCCTACCAGGTATGGCCACAAGACCTCAAACAAAACATGTCATTCAGTAAATAACATAACACTCAGTATGTAAAATGGTACACAGTATATAACATTGCATTCTTTATGTAACATACCATTCAGTATATAACATAGCATATCTCCTACCTTGTACATTCTTTGGGGGCCAAAATCTTTGGGGAGTGAGCAGCCAGTTCTTCCTCACTGGACAGGGGCTTCCCTTAAGGCAGCACATCCCCAGGGGTAGCAAAAAACACAACACACTCCACCCTAGGTCACATTAGGTTACTATCCCCCTCAATCAAAACAGTGTCCTAGTCTTAAAAGTCCTCTTGGGGGTATGTCTTCTTTCTATGCTGCTGTTGCAGGTTCCTGCCTGGTACTACCAGGCATACGCATGCTCAAATGAGCCAAAAAAGTCCAAGTCCTAACACTGGTTCAGCACCCCTTTCAAGGTCTGGGGGGTGGCTGGGGGACAAAGCCAACAGGGTGGGTCCCTGAGGGTTATAGCCCTTCCTCCATCCCATCATAGACAACTCCCCCCTGGGTCCCAACCCTTCCTGGGGAGACATAGCAGAAAAGCACACTCAGTGCTCTTGCCTTGCTGAAAAGTCTTTGTCTTGACCAGGGACTGAGTTTCAAGCTCCATAGTTCCTCCTGCTGTAGGTCCAGGGGCTGGCCACTCCTGCTCCTTCCAGGGTCTGGACACAGGCTCCAGGGGCTCCTGCCCCTGGCTTCTGTCTCTGGCCTACACTGCCCCAACTCTGGGGCAGCTTGTCCTCCCCCACCTTATATGGGGAGGGGCCACTCTGGTCTGGTGTAATACCAATTGAGTTGGGACTTTCTTACTGTTTTAAAATGATTAATTAAGTGTCTTTGAGTCTTACTAGGTGCTAAGCCCCAGGCCCAAACCCCAATTAGGTGCTAAACCTATGTGGGTGTGAATAGGTAACCAAGGTGGGGCCCCAGGTGGGGCTAACTAAGGGAGGGCCTAGTTTACACATGA
>CM053624.1:250907591-250953925 GCA_028646595.1 Phalanger gymnotis | reverse complement strand
TCTATTTTCCAGGTCAGTGGTTTTTCCAATGAGATATTTTACATTGTCTTCATTTTTTCATTCCTTTGGTTCTGTTTTATAAAATCTTGATTTCTCATCAAGTTACTAGCTTCCACTTGCTCCGATCTAATTTCTAAGGTAGTATTTTCTTCAGTGGTCTTTTGGACCTCCTTTTCCATGTGGGTAATTCTGCCTTTCAAGGCATTCTTCTCCTCATTGGCTTTTTGGAGCTCTTTTGCCATTTGAGTTAGTCTATTTTTTAAGTTGCTGTTTTCTTCAGTATATTTTTCAGCATATTTTTGGGTCTCCTTTAGCAAGTCATTGACTTGTTTTTCATGGTTTTCTTGCATCCTTCTCATTTCTCTTCCCAATTTTTCCTCTACTTCTCTTACTTGCTTGTCTAAATCCTTTTAGAACTCTTCCATGGCCTAAGACCAATTCATATTTTTCTTGGAAGCTTTTGAAGTAGGCTCTTTGACTTTGTTGACTTCTTCTGGCTGTATGTTTAGATCTTCTTTGTCACCAAAGAAAGATTCCAAAGTCCGAGACTGAATCTGGGTGTGTTTTCACTGCCTGGCCATATTCCCAACCAACTTACTTGACCCTTGAGTTTTTCGGTGGGGTATGACTGCTTGCAGAGTGAAGAGAACTATATTCCAAGCTTGGGGGGATGTGCCAGCTCTGCCACACCAGCACTCCTCCTTCCCCAAGAACCCCCAATCTTGACTGGACTTAGATCTTCAGCAAGCTCTGCACTCCTGCTCTGATCTGCCACTTAATTCCTCCCACCAGGTAGGCCTGGGGCCAGAAGCAACTGCAGCTGTAGTTCTGTAGCTGCCCCACCTCTGCTGCCCCCAGGGCAGTGGCCAAACTGGGAACTCCTTTTTTCACTCTGTCCCCAGCAGCTTTTCCCACTAATCTTCTCTGTTGTCTTTGGTGTTTGTGGGTTGAGAAGTCTGGTAACTGCTGCAGCTCACTGATTCAGGGCTCTAGGGCCCACTCCGCCCGGCTCCTGGTCTGGTTGGTCCGCGTCGCCCAAGCTGGGCTCAGCTCCGCTCCCCTCCGCTCCCAGCTCTGTGTGGGACAGACCTTACCCAGAGACCATCCAGGCTGTCTTGGGCTGGAGCCCTGCTTCCCTTTGCTGTTTTGTGGGTTCTGCAGTTCTAGAAGTGGTTCAGAGCCACGTTTTATAGGTTTTTGGAGGGACTTGGCGGGGAGCTCACGCTAGTCCCTGCTCTCCAGCCACCATCTTGGCTCTGCCCCCCCCAAGCAACAGTTTGGCAGCCACACCCAACTTCCTTTCCCTTCCCTCACCAGGTGCTGTGTTTCTACCAGATAAGTGGCATAGTGGATGAAGCACTGGAATCAGGAAAACTCGAGTTCAAAGTCAATCTTACTTATTAATTGTATGAGCCTGGGAAAGTGACTTAACTTCTATTGCCTCAGTTTCCTCAACAGCACCTACCTCACAGGGTATCTTAGTGTTTAGCACAGTGCCTGGCACATAATAGGCACTTAGTGAATGTGTCTTCCTTTCCCCTCCTCAAAAACAAACAAAAAAACAAACAAACAAACAAACAAACAAAATAAGCAACTGATCTCAAAGTTCTTTTTGAATTAAACTGTTTTTCCTTCCTAGACCATTCCCTTATCCATCTGGTAGTTGAGAAAGGTCCCCTACCAGATTTTAAAGCAAAATCTATGGCAGACTCAAAACAAGAGAGCTGGTCAGATTGAGATGTGGTGAATTCCTTCTAACCTTCCACATGAAATCCAGAATAATCCCATGCTATTTCTGATAAAGAAAGGAAGTAGACTGAATGAATATCCCTGGGGGGTGGGGAGAGGACTCTTTGGTAAGCTTGATATTTCAGTGAGTGACTGGATTAAAAAACACTTCCCAAAAAGGAGGGGGAGTTTAGGAGTTGGGGCAGTGATTGGTAGGGTGGTGGTGACGGAGAGAGACCGAAATGCTCTAATCATCTTTTGCCCTATTGCCAGATCAGCAGAGCTTAGTTACCTACCCTCCAGGAAGTAAAAGCTAATGTGTCACTTTGCTCTCTGTAAGGTGGCATAAAATTAATTTTTCTATTTCACAGAGACCTTTTTCTATGCAATTAAAAAAAATCCCTCTCTACCATAGCAATTATCTATAATTACTAATGAAAACAGGTGTCTTATATGCCTTTTAGAATTTAGACATGAATGCATCGTTATTATAATAGGCAACTACCAATATCCAATTTTCAGTGAGATGTTGAGATCAAACATAATGCAGAGGAAAGCAGACAAACAAAGGAAGTGGGAGCTTCCTTAGATGCTATTCATTAAAAGAAATCTGGTGGAGGGCCAAAGGTTGACAAGCAAAGTGGTGAATTTCTATTAAAATGAAGGGTTGGTAGTTTCTTAGTGTGCAGAGCAATGGGCCCTGATTGGCTGAGAGGAGAAGAAAATGGGAACCACTTAAGAGGAATCAAACTCCCTTTTTCTGAAGCCCTCGTTAAAGAGCAAAGTGGAAGGAAATCCATTTCATGTCTTTCATTCAAGTTTTTAGAGAAGTGGCTAAGCCACAATCTAAGTAATAAGCAGGCTCCTTTGGTCAATGCGGCCACTCAATACGGATCTTGTTATTATGAGGAGTAGCAGCTTTCATGGAGCATCAACCCTGTGCTGATTTTATTTTATGTAGGGCAGCTAGGTTGCCTCAGGCAGCTAGGTGGCACCAGAGTGCACAGAGCACCTGGCCTGGAGTCAAGAAGAACCACATTCCTGAGTTCAAATGTGACCTCAGACGCTTACTAGCTGTGGGACTCTTTGCAAGTCACTTAACCCTCTTTGCCTCAGTTTCCTCATCTGTAAAATGAGCTGGAGAAGGAAATGGCAAACCACTCCAGTATCTTTGCCAAGAAAACCCCAAATGGGGTCACAAAGAGTGAGACATGACTGAAATGACTGAACTTAGAACTATTCCTGGTTCAGAGGATCATAGATTTAGAGCTGAAAGGGACCTCAAGGCCATCTAATCCAGCCCCCTAATTTTGCAAATGCGGAAACTGAGACCAGAAAGGTTAAGTGATTCACTTGCTTACATAGCTAATTGGAGTAAGAGTTTGTGGCTAAGTTGGAGTAGGAGTTTGAACCTGAGTCATCCTGTCTCTGAGCTCAGCACTTTATTCACTAACACGCTGCTCCAGTGGTCTGAGTCAGGCTACTGCTGCATGTTACTCAAATTTTAGAGTTCCAGAAACATGCACGTTCTGATCTCAAGCCAACCTCAAGTATTTACAATGAGTGTCTATAAGGGTTCCAGCAGCATGCGGAGAGGACCACAGAGAATTGGAAAACCAAAGGGCTATTCAAAGGTCAGCTTGATGAAGAGAAAGGAGGGTAGTATGGTAGGAAATCTACTGGATCACAAGTCAGAAGACCTAGATTCTAGTCTTGGCTCTACCACTAACTAGCTGTGTGACTTTGGGAAACTTTCTTAATTTTTCTGGGCTGAAGAGTCTCCATCTGTAAAATGAGGGAGTTGGATTGCATGCTTCCTGAGTTCTATGAAGTCCTCTTTCCCACTCTTTAATATTGTTCCTCTTTTATGATCCTGAGAGGCTATTAAAGCTTAAAACTAGACTAAGACTTTGGGGACAACCTGTATATAGACACCAGTAACATTATATACAGCTTATATAATGACTTCAGAGGCCATCTACTCCATTCATTCCTTCTTTTTTTTTTTTTAATTACAAATGTCATGCTGGAGTTCCAGAGATGCTAATTGATTTGCCCAAAGCCACACAGGTAGTAAGTAGCAGAGTGGAGACTTAAACTCTGCTCTCCTGAAGCCAAATCCAGTATCAACTATTCTTTCCATTGTAGTATTGTGCCATGTTGCCTCCTTTTTTTTTATCCCATTTCATAGAAGAAAAGCTGGAACTCTAAAAGGTTAAGTGGGCCCATTGTCACACAGGCTAGTAAAGTGGCCAAAATTTGATCAGAGTATGGTTCTTCTAACTTCAAATACAATGCTTTAAATGAAAAAAAAAGTTTTATTGTAAACTATCAACAATATTTTATTATATAAAATGTAAGAAAATGTATGAGAAGCTACAAACTTCTGTCATGTACAGTTAGTTTTTAAAGAAACACACACACATATGGTAGTAGCAAAACTGCTTCATTTTTTAAATTAAAATTCCTTTTTTTCAATTAATAATTGTTTATTTTTCTCTCTTTCCTACCTTCTTCTCCTTCATTGAAGAAAAAAAATAAAGAAAAAGAAAACTTTTGTAACAAATATGGATAGTCAAGTAAAACAAAATCTCATATTGGTCATGTCAAAATAAAAGATGACTCATTTTACATTTTTAGTTCATCACCTCTCTGTCATCCTTCTGGAATCCTAGTTGGTCATTGCTTGGTATTAGAGTACTTATAACTTTCAAAGTTATTTATTTTTACAATTTTGCTATATAGTTAACTGTTCTCCTGCTTCTGTTTTATCAGTTAATGTAAGTCTGCCCAGATTTTCTCTGAAATGTCCCCTTCATAATTTCTTATTGCAGAAAGCCATTACATTAATATACAATAATTTATTTAGCCAATCCCCAACTGATAAGCTCTTCCTTAGTTTCCAATTCATTGTCACCACACACACACACACACACACACACACACATGCATGTGCACACATACACACACACATAAACTGCTACAAATATTTTTGTACATATCAGTTCTTTTCTTCTTTCTTTGTTCTCCTATTACTAGGTTAAAGGGTATGTGCAGCTTAGTAACTTTGTGGACATTATTCCAAATTGCTTTCCAGAATGGCTTTTCAAATCCACAGCTTTAAACAGTGCATTAACATACTCATTTGATCACAGCACCTCCAACACTTGTAATTTTCTCTTTTTCTCAACTTTGCCAGTCTGATGAGTGTGAGACAGAAATTCATGGTTGCCAATTAAAGCATTTCTTTCATTATTAATGATTTGAATAATTTTTTCACACAACTATTGATACCATCGATTTCTTCCCTTGAGAACAGCTTCTTCATATACTTTGGCCACTTATCATTTGGGGAATGGCTCTTATTCTTATCAAATCAGTCCTCTTCTCTTTGAACTGCCATAGACTTCTTACTATTAACTCTTATTCTCTAATCTCTCTCTTCCTTTTCTATTCTTTTTTTCCTATTCATCCTCACTCTCTTTTCTTCATTATTTATTTCTCTTTCCTCTGACCATGTTAGTGGCTCACTTAGGTCCTGCTTTCCCTTGTTTATTACACTTAGGCTAAGGAGGTTTATGAAGCTTGGTGAAGGGTAGAGCCATTAAACTAACAACCTACCCAGTGTGTGATCCTCTTCCTAACCATCATGCTCTTCCCTACCCCCTAATTGCAGGAGTTTGGATGTATACTAAACACCTAATGATAGACCAAATTTTACAGCCCAACCTGAAGCAAAAGTAACTACTGGTACATGAATCCCCTTAGGGCATTTTGCTGGAAGCCTGCTCACTTATACATTCTGACAGCTGTCACCCTAACATGAATGTTTTCTCTTGTGGATTGCTTCTTCATTTAGAATTGTTAATACTGAAGTGGCTGTTTGACATTAGCATGAGAGAGGAAACGTCAGTAGTAATTTTTCTGGCCCAGGGTAATTGATACAAAGGCAAATCCTCAACTTTCAAGAACCTTTTGGCTTGGAGAAAAGTCTGGAGGTGCTGAGCGGAAAGGTTTCCCAACACTGGCAGGATTACCAGACCTAGCAAACAAATACTTCTCTCATTGTTCTCTAACGGCAGCCAATAGACTTCACTCAATAGACAATGGAGAATTCCCTGCTAAATGGTGAATGAAAGGCTAATTTTGTTAAAATCAAAATAAAGTGCACCAAAACATTTTCTCAACCAGAAGCAATGGAGGCTAAACAGTTTTGCAATCTGAGTCAGAAGACTGGATTTTAGTTCTAACTCTACTAATAACTATCTGTGTGCGACCTTGAACAATGACCTCGCCTCTCCAGGTTTCAACTTCCTCATAAGTAAAAGGAGGATATTTGATTGAAAGGTTCCCGATAGCTCAAATTCTACCACCTGGTTTTCAAAGAACCATCAACCAAGAGATTATCTTCCTATGTTTGGGACTCCTTGGAAGTAACCTTGGCCTTTCCGTCTAACTCACCAGGGAAGAGCAGGAGATTGATGGTAGTCAGTTCACTTTTTTTTTTCCCAGTAAGAGCCATTGGTTAAAATTCATACAATCATTCAAATAAATTTGATTCAAAGGTACCCTGACTTTAGCTTGGAGAAGGGAACACAGACAGGGAGAAATAGTTCAAGCATTTGAAAGGGGAAGAAAGAAGGAATAAACAGTTATTTTTTTACCTACTATATGCCAGATACTGTGCTAAATGCTGTTTTATATATACATATATATAATATATATGCACATACGTATGTATATATATACATATAATTTTATAGTTATATATGTATATATATGTATATATACATACATATATATGTGTGTGTATATATATATATATATATACATATATATATATATATATGTATATATATATATATATAGCATGGACAAGGTAACACAGACAGGGAATAATAGTTCAAGCATTTGAAAGGGGGAGAAAGAAGGAATAAACAGTTATATTTTACCTACCATATGCCAGATACTGTGCTAAATGTTACCTTATTTGATCCTTACAACAACAACCTTTCAAGGTAGGCATTATTATTATTAGTAGTATTAGTAGTGGTAGTAATAGTAGTATTCTTATATTACTGTTAAAGAAATTGAGGCACATTAGTTAAATGATTTGTTGAGGGTCATACAGCTACTAAGTGTTTGGAGCTGGATTTGAACTCAGGCCTTCCTGACTACTGTACCACTAGCTGTCTCTAAGAAGGTGTAGCTTATACTCAGAAGCCATAACAAGAGGTAATATGTAGAAGTTGCAGAGGCAGATTTTGGTTTGAATTAAGGCATGACGTCTTACTGCTTAGAATTGTCCCAAAGTGGGATGAGGTGCCTTAGGGAGATCTTTCAAGGAAGATGTTGAAGATGTTGGGGAGGGGATTCTTGCTCAGGGAGAGGTTAGGCTAGGTGGCCCGTGAACTCCTTTCTAGCTCCGAGGATACAGAAAGGATATAGCCTTGATTCAGTTGAGTGTAACTCTCTTGCCTCCATGTTTGACATAGTGGTAAGCCTGGTCAGTACCACGTGTCAAGGCTGAGAACCTCCCCTACACCTGGCACCCCTGCCCCACCTCTACTCCTCTACTAAGCCTTTATTTTAAGCTATTGTTGTTCAGTCCTATCTGACTATGTGACCCCATCTGGGATTTTATCAGCAGAGATGCTGGAGTCATTTTACAGATGAGGAAACTGAGGCAAACCAGGTTGTGTACTTGCCCAGGGCCATACAGCTAGTAAATGTCTGAGGCCAGATTTAAACTTCTGATTCGAGGCCTGGCATTCTATCCACTGTGACACCTAGCTATCCCTCCTTTATACTTAGGCAACAAAGAAATTGCCTTAACAAGCTCAAACCTCAGTGCCTTGGAGTCATTAAGTGTCTAGGACACATTCATTGCCTTTTGGGGGAAAAAATGAAGGCAAAAACAAATAAACAAGACTAGATTGTGCAGAGTAAATATTACCGCTACCATTTTTCTTACTCTACTTCCAAAGGACGCCCTTTCAACTTACTACTTGGAGTTCTGGCAAGCATGAATTTGTTCCTGTGTTGGTAAGCAAAATGGCCTTTGTTTTGTTTGAGTAATTTAGTGTATTTCATTGAGCCTTACTAAGTGCTAAGCCCCAGGCCCAAACCCCTATTAGGTGTAAAACCTATGTGGGTGTGGATTGGCAACTAATGTGGGGCCCAAGGTGGGGCTAACTCCAGGGAGGGCCTAGTTTACATGTCTGAGACAGCAGAGGCTCTTAGACCACGTGGGTTTAAGTGGCCTCTTTGTGATGTTTTTAGGTGTGACTCACCCCTGACTCTGAAAAAGATATAAAACCAGGGCTTGGCCTCCTCTTCCTTGGAGCTCTTTGCAGCAGCAGTGGTGCTCGTGACTCTGGGCCAGCCCTTGTTCTGAGCTCCCCGGATGAACCTAGATGTTGGTAACTATGAATTGTATTGGGTCTGTCTGTTGATGTTTGTACTTTGTTTGTAATTTGCTCTGAAGTTCAAGGTGCTGGCTTTTTTCCCTGAACTAAGTGAATGATATTTGTGTGCTGAATTAAAGTAAGCTTATCAACCCCTTCACCTTGCTTTCCTTAGTTAAGCAGATCAAAAGAACCTGTGCTTTCTGGGTGCTGGCTGTGGGTGGATCTTGCACCCCCACAGAAGCTGCTAGCCACATTGTGGAAACACTCCTAGCTGCTGCTCTGCTTTGATTTCACTGTGCTGTTAAAGAATGTATGATCAGGCACTTTAACAGGTAGCATTGAAATGTGCTGTCTTCATGAGGCTCTTCTCTGAAGGGAACTCCCAGGGAGCTTTATCATCACTTTTTCCCCTTTAAAAAATCTTTGAATTAGAGCTGTAAATTATTCCATAAAGTTTCATTAGTAATCCTTGGCAAGGCACTCTTCTAGGACATCCCATGTCACTTTTTTTCTTATGAACTGGCTGCTGTAAATAACCTGTAATTCTTCTATAATCAGAGAAATGGGGCTTCAAGTTACCTCCCATATACATTAAAAACCCCCCTTTCCTCTCCCCCAAATTAATCTTGTTAGAAGACTATTTTGCTACCAGTATCTTTGCATCATGATATAATCTTGGCACTCAATACTTTCATTATGAATTGACACCACTGCCTAATTTTATTAACATCCCCAGGAACATTTGCCCCAACAGGAAGACAAACGACAAAGGTTTTCCATTAAGACACTCTCTTTACTGTTTTTTTAAAAAAACATTTACCAGTTGGTATTGGGAACCCACGTACCCCCTTTGTAACTGGTCGAAGAGACCTTGAATACTGATGAATGGGGGTGGGATCAGTCTCCATGAGAAACATAAGGTCCACACAGCTGTTGGGTTGAATGACCTATAATGACCCTTATCACACCATGCCTGGACTATTGCAATAATAGACTGCTGGCTGGTATCCCTGCTAAAAGTCCCTCCCTACTCTAGCACGTCTTCTATCGAGCTATCATTTTGATCTTGCCAAAGTGCAAGTCTGTCTATGTCTCTCCTCCCATTCCCCCAATTCAGTCAACTTCAGTGACTCCCTATTAACTTCGGGATCAAATATAAAATCCTCTATTTGAATTTTAGAGCCCTCTATAATCTGGTCTCTTTCTACCTTTCTGGTCTTTTATAATCAGAGAAATCTAGTCTTCTTATGCCTTACATCTCCTTTATACTGTGCAGTTCAGTAAAAGTGTCCCTTGCTATTGCTTGTACATGATAGCCCATCTCCTGACATTTCTACTGGCTGTCCCTTAAGGCTGGAACTCTTTTCCTATTTTCCTCCTCCAAGGCTCAGCTAAAGTTCACAAGAAGCCTCTCTTAGTTTTCCTTAAACCTCATGCCTTCCCTCCAAATTTATCTCTTTTACCTTGTATATATCCTGTTTGCACACTATTTGCATCTCTGCCATTATATTGTGAGTTCCTTGAGAGCAAGGTCTGGTTTTTGTTTGTTTTTGCTTTGTGTGTGTGTGTGTGTGTGTGTGTGTGTGTGTGTGTGTGTGTGTATCCTTAGTACTTAGCACAGTGCTTGGCACATAGTGAATACTTAATAAACGCTTGTTGACTGACTGACTCTAAAATGAACAGTTTGGACCAGATACTCTCTTGGGTCTCTTCTGGTTCTGATACCTTATGGTCCTAAACTAATTTCTAGGTAACTCTGTTATTTAGAGCTAGATTCTAAAGTTAGACACTAGAGATTTAGGGTAAAGTCTCATTTCTGTTACTGTGTGACCAAAGTTAGTTACTTTTCCCAATTGGGTTTCCTTCTTAGGAAAATAATGACAATGAATTAAAATATTTTCCTAAATAGAAGCAATGACAGGGGACATCTATTCATAATTCTCATCCTCTCTCTAAGGCTGCATCTCAAAGTGACATATTTTGGAGTTGGAACAGACCTTAGAGGCCATCTAGTCCAACCCATCCCTCAGAGGAAACCCCACTATAACATACCTGACAGGTAGCCAAATAGGGTCTGTTTGAAGACATCCAATGAGAAGGTTCTAATTAATCCCATGGCAGTTCTTTCCACTTTTGAACAGCTTCGATTGTTGGAAAGTTTGCCTTTATATAAATCTTAAATTTGTTTCTTTGTAACATCCACTCATTATTCTGTGTTCAGCCCTCTGAGGTTAACAGAATAGAGTTAATTCTTCTTCCCCATGACAGCACTTTGAATACTTGAAGGCAGTTACTATGTTCATCTCTTCTTCAGGCTAAGCATCCCAAATTCCTTCAATTAATCCTCATATGACATTAACTCAAGGCTCTCCATGATCCTGACTGCTTTCCTTTGGATTCTCTATGGCTTACCAATCTCCTTCTTAAACTGTGGCGACAGAATTTAACACAATATCGTAGATATGGTTGGACAAGAATGGAGTATAGAAAGATGAAGATCACCTTAATCAGGGGAACTATGTCTCTCTCAAATGAAGTCCAACATCCATCAATGTTTTTGGCAATCATTTCCTACTGCTGACCCAGAGTCAGTTTGCACTTCCCTGAAACACTGAGGTATTTTTTCAGACAAATACTAATTATGCATCTCCCATAGTGTACTCATAAAATGATTTTTTTTGAGTCCAAAGTATAAAACTTTACATTTATCCTTACTGAATTTCATCTTGATAGATTCAGCCCAAAGTTAAAGCCTGCCAAGATCTTATTAGATGGTGACTCTGTCATCCACGCTGTTACCTGGAACATCAGAAACATGAGAAAATGTCAAGACAGATTCACAATGCGTGTGTCACTTTGTAGTTTCTGGTGTTTGCACAGAAACCTAGAACACCATAGTGTTTCCGTAGAGAAATTCACAGTAAATGCATACAAATTCAGTTGTGTTATCCACACTAGAAAAACAAAGTGAATCAAAAAAAGCTTATTGCCCAGTTTACAACCACGGTGGCATTTTATACACACACACACACACACACACACACACATACACATGCATATATACATATACATACATATAATGTATGTATGTATACGTATGTACACACACATATACAATCTTGGACAAGCATTGCAGATGGATAATAATACTCTGAGTCTAGAATTGAGTAGAAGGAAGGGAAAGAACTTGAGTAGCCCAATGTATATAGTGCATAGAGGGTACTCTGTGTGCTACTTTCAATGATCTAGACTGCCCACTACAGCAAAAGCTCTTTGCATTACCATTAATATTCTCTAAATGGTTCTAAATAGCTAGAAATAATAATGCATCACAGTATCAGAAGAATAAAAATGAGAAATAACCCAAAGGGCAATGAGAAGGCAGGGTAGGCGTCAGCAGACTGTGTGGCACGCTACCAATGTGTGGGAAAAGCATAAAAATCCCCAACCATATGCATAACTGAAAAAGGAGGAAGGCTGGTCATATATGGAGAGTGAGAGACAACAGATGGTTGGCCTGAGTGGTACATAAGCACTCTCATGATATTAAAAGAACAATAAGCAGATTTTGGGCACAGGACCATAAATTTAGCATTGGAAGGGACTATAGCTTCTAGTTGAACTCCTTTATTTTACAGTCAAAGAAACTAAGGCCTAGACATGTAGTAGAATCTTAAACACAAAGAGATAGAGCTGGAAGGGACATCTGAGGCAATCTAGTCATCATCCCCTCTCTCTTATTTTATAGATGAGAAAACTGGAACCAAGAAAGGTTTCATGACTTGTCCAAAGACATAGGGAGCAAATGGCTCAGCTGGGACTGTACTTTGTAAACCTTAAACCATTATATAAAGCCTAGTTATAATAATAGGAAATAAAATAATAATAAAAATTATTCCTCTAGCTCCAAATCTACTGTTTTCCCACTGTACTGTGTAATTTGGAATATATGGGAAAACAGCAACAAGAATTATATGGAATGAAAAGATGTAGAGGGGATTCAGTTCATATCAATAGAGGGAAAGAATAACTGCATTGTTGAAATTACGCATCCATCAAAGTGTCAAACCAAAGCAACAACCTTGTAATGGAAATTGTGTAACTCTTATTATATCTATTCTAGGGCAAGGATAAGGAGTGGACTTGTATTTTCATTGGCATAGAGAACTTCCAGGTGAGGAAACTCCCTCTACTGACTCAGGTCAATATCTTCTCTGCAAATTCTAGTTTTAGAGACTTGACTGGAACACTGAGAAGTTAGGGGATGTGCCCTGGGTTGCACAGCCAGTATGTGCCATAGGCAGGATTTCAGAGGGGGCCTTCCTGGCTTTGAGGTCGGCTATCTACTATGCCACGTTGCCTGTTGCATCTACTTTATAAAAAGGAAAAAGAAAGTAGTTAAAGTGGCAAAGTAATCTGCTCACATGCAGGGGTTATGGCAGAATTGGGACTTAGGTCTTCTGACTCCAAGGTAAGAGATGTTTCCGTCACATCACAGCTCTTTTATACTTCCTTGTGATGGTGTTTGCTACAATTCAGTTTGATTCGATCAACATTTATCAGGCAGCCAGTAGGAGCATTTAAGGGATGTTATTCCCATGGTCATTTGGAGAAAGGGAAGGTTAGCATTATAGAGATTCGTAGAAATCTAGACACCAAAGATAAAAGATCTGTATCTTCTCTTAACTCTTTCAGCTTCTAAGACAGCTAGAAGGAAGTAAAAGCTACCCATCAATTGGTTTTCCTTCCTACTCTGACTCCCAGCTGGTTTGACCCCAGGATTTGTGAACTTTGTGGATGGTCAAAAGATCAGCCTGCAAAAGGACTGCCAGATACTGGTGCCTTAATCATTCAAGAGAAGTTTTACCTCCTTGGATATTTGTTTAGATAATTAGAAACATATTGTGGCTGTATACGTGCAGGCCTCCTAGAAAACATTGTTTTTTTTAGCTCCCTGATGGACCCAAACTATAATACTTGGCATAGGGGTAGATTAACTGTGATTTATTTAATATATGGAATTCCTAGATGAAGAAACTCCCTCTACCAATGCAGATAACGTCTATTCTGCAACTTAACTGTCTTAGAGTGTTGATTAGGGTGTTGACTCCATCTCAGCCAAGATCTACAAGATAGGGCTTCCACTGCTCATATGGCAGTTACTGAAATCTTTTAGGTTATATGGCAAAAGGAGGTCATTCCCCAGCAGTTCAAGGCTGCCTCCATTGTCCATCTCTATAATGGAAAAGGAAACAGGTTGTCCTGTGACAATCACAAAAGGGTCTCTCTCTTAGTCATTGCTAATAATATTTTTGCCAAAGTCCTCCTTAATAGACTGATCCTTCATCTGGAAGTTATGTGTGGATTCCCAAAGGGTCAAGGAATGGTGGACATGGTACTTGCTGCTTGACAATTCTAGGAGAAATGCCAACAGCAGGACAGAGGTCTGTATACAATGTTCATTGACCTAACCAAGACCTCTGAAACTGTTAGTTGTGTGGGCTTGTAGAAAATCATGGCAGAATTTGGTTGTGCAGAGAAATTCATCAGTATTATATGTCAGTTTCATAGATGAAGAATGATGCTCTCATGCTTTCCCAGTCACCATTGGAGTGAAGCAGGGCTGTCTGCTTGCTGCCATGCTTTTTAGCATGATGTTTTCTTAGATGTTATCCAAAACCTACACTGAGAATGAAAACAGAATAAAGGTCAGCTACTGCACTGATGGTAAACTATGTAACTTGAAAAAGCTACAAGACAAGACTAAAGTAGAGGGAGAGTTAGGGTGTAACTTTTTGTTCACAGATGATTGTTTATTTGCTGAAGCCATTGAGACTGAGATGCCACAGAGTATAGATTGATTCTCTGCCATTCTCTGTTAATTTTGACCTGACAGTCAACACCAAGAAAACAAAGGTTCTCTACCAGCAGCACCACACCATCCATAGTTGGAACCACTGCTTATAGCAAATGGAGAAATTTTGAATGCTGTGGATAAATTCACTTACCCAGGCAGTGTACATTCCAGGGATGTCCACAGAGATGACAAAGTTGACACATGCATTTCCAAAGCTAACTCAGCATTTGGAAGGCTCTGAAAGAAAGTATAGGAGAAGAGGTATTAGGCTGCATACCAGACTGAAGGTCTATAGAGCCATTGTGCTGACTTCATTGTTGTATGCCTGTGAAACCTGGACAAACTACCAGTACCTTTATAGACAATTGAATTAGAGAAACACGGAAAGACTTGCACAAAATAATGAAGAACAAAATCAGCAGAACCAAGAGAATGTTGTATATAGAAACAGCAATATTGTTTTAAGAATGACTTTGAGGGAATAAATTATTTTGACTGTTACAAAGACTCGAATTAACTATAAATAATATATGAAGAAAGACACTGTCTGCATCCAGAGAGAAAACTGATAAGTAGAAATATGTATAAAAAAGTTTTACACACACACACACATACACACACACACACACACACACACCTCTTTGTGTTTAACGGTAGCCATCTCTAGGGTGAAGTGGGGGGAGGGCAGAAAAAAGAGAAAAGAAAAATTTACAGGATAACTTTGTTGTATATTTGAAAGGAATAGCATGTTGTGCTTAGTAGATTTGTCGTTTCATGTACAAACATCTTTTTTATTTTACTATGTTATGGAAATTATTGTTTTATTCCATAAATATGTATTAATGTAAAAAAAATACAAAAGGGAAAAAAATCAAACCAGTTCCATTTGAATTATTTTTGGAAGATTCTGAAGATTGCCTGGTAAGATATGGCACTAGATACTGAGGTCCTCTCTCAAGCTGAACTGCCAAGCATTCCAACTCTACTGCAGAGGGTGCAATTCCTATGGGCTGGCCATGTGGCCCAAATGCCAAATGTACATTTACCTAAAAGACAGCTTTATGGGAAACCCAAACTAGGCAAATGCTCACACGGAGGTTAGAAGGAGCACTACAAGGACAGTCTCAAGGTCTCTCTGAGAAATTTTAGTATTGATTGTGAGACATGGAAGACACTGGTACAGGATGGTTCAGAATGGCATGCTTGCATCAAAGAATGCCCGATGCTTTGTGAGCAAAACAGAGTCACTGAAGCACAAAGGAAATCTGAGCCGCAGAAATCTAGAGACAACTCCATCCCAAATGTTCAAATGGACAGTTTGTGCCTGATCTATGGTAGAGCCTTGCAAGCTCATATTGGCTCCTCTTCAAGTACGAAGAACAAACAAGGACGCAGAGAGGTTAAATGATTTGCTCAGGGTCTTGCAGCCAGTATGTGTCAAAGGCAGGACTTGAACCGAGGTCTTTCTGGGTCTGAAGCCAATTCTCTGTCTATTATGCCATGCTGCCACTTATTACTTGCCCTTAATCTGAGATTCCTGATGTTTGGGGAATGTGGGACTGCTAACCAGAGGATTGCCGTCCATGACAGTGACAGCTCAGCCTAGGACTGCTAACTCACTCATCCCTGCTTTGCCTGGAGGTTATGAAAACCCAAGTCTTTGAGCTTAGTGTCTAATAGATTTTATTTCTATTTATTTTTCACGAAAACTTATAAATAGGGTGCTTGAAAAAAACTAATGAGCTGTTATACATTTGCATACTTGTGAAACCTGTTCATTTATTCATGGACCTGGCACACAGAATGGGAGTATGGGGTGACGTTAATTCTGCTAGAAGTTACTGGAGGATATATGCCACAACAAGCTCATGACTTCCGCTCACTGAAAGAAAATATAGGTTTGCTTCCTTTTTTATCCTAACATATCCCTTGGAATATTTTACTACGGATAGAATATTTTCCTATGAAGAGGTCAAAAGGCTAATTCCTAAGAGTGCTCATTTGCAGTGTTAAAATCTTAGGAAATTCACTGCAAAACTTTGAATTTAAATCCTGAAGGGGAACATTCCAGGCTTTCTCTAGTCTGTGCTTAGGATAGTGTCTTCCACAAGGCATACCCTCACTAAATATATATTAATTAATTTGATGATGTATCTGGAACCCAAATAGATGAGCAGGACTGTTCTTATATCCTTGAGTGTGGAATTCTTTATGCCAATAGCATGAAGACCAAAACAGTGCTGAGCTATAGAATAGTGCCAAGAGCCCTGAACTGTTCACCAACAGACCTGCACTCTAGTACTAGCCTTGTGCTAGCTGTTTGACTTTGGGTAAGTCATTTCCTCTTTCTGAGTTTTAGTTCTCCCATATGTGAAGTGCTGCCAATGAATTAATCAGTAAGTATTAAATGCTTATTATATGCCAGGCACTATGCTAAACACTGGACAGACAAGGAAAAATAGTCTCTGCTCTCAGGGAGCTTTCTTTGATAATAGATTTATATAGGAATTTAAAGTTTATAAAGCACTTTACATATATTTGCCTTATTTGGTCCTCACAAGAGTTCCATGAGATATTTTACAAATGATGAAAGTGAGATTGAGGGAGGTTAAGTAATTTGCTCATGGTCACACAACCAGTAAGTTTTTGAGGTAGGATTTGAACTCAGGTCTTCAGAATTTCCAAGTCTGGTGTTCTACCCACCATACCACCTAGCTGTTTACATTCTAATAGAGGAAAGAGGATTTCCATAAATAAGTGTTTATAAGATGAATAGAGAAGATTCTAGATAAACTTAGAGGGGAATATACTAGCAACTGGGGAAAATGGGAAAAGACTCCTACAGAGGGTGGCATTTAAGCCGAGTGTTGAGAGAGCCAAGGATTCTCAGTCATAAGTGGGAAGGGAGAGAATTCCCAGCATAAATGAGAGTCAATGCAAAGGTGTGGAAAGGGGAAATGAAGGGCAGTATGTGAGGAACATCGAGTAAACCAGTATGGCTGGACTCTAGAGCACCTGGAGGAGAATAATGTGTAAAAATACTGGAAAGGTAAGAAAGTGTTGGGCTGTGAACAGCTCGAAGTGCCATACAGTGAAGTTAGCTGGTGACCAACACTGAATGAGAGAGGGTTCAAAGAGAGGTTGAAGTTCTGCATAAGAATTCTGAGAAAATAGTCAGTTTTTTTTTCCTTCATCTAATCAGCATTAATTCCCAGGACTCCAATCAGCATCAAGTCCCAAGACTCAACTGAGAAAATGGGCAGAGTGGTCCACGTTTGTCTTGTTGATACCCTCTATGTAGAGACTAAGCTGTTGTCCCTTGATGTTTTCCAGAGGTTAGTACTATTTCCTTCCCCTTGAAATCATGGATCTTCTGGGATTTTTATTAAGAATACCAGGCATTGTAGCCATTATTTCCTAACAGCAAGGCTTCTGTTAACAGTGGGAACTAAGGGAAATATGGACCAATTGAACCATGTTGAAAAGCTCTTAAGGAAAGCTAATGCAAATAAAGTGAGTCTGGGCTTCAAATGGCCCAACAATGGGGTATTACAATTTACTTAATAAAAGCAACTATTGCAAAGACTGGGCCCTCAGAATGGGACTTCTTCTATTTCTTTTGATAGATGATAGAAAGGTAGACATAGAGACAGGTAACTAAGCAAACAGAGCAGTTATTTGAAAATTAAGTTTTATTTTTCCAGTCAGCAAAAATCTACATCCACTACCCCAAATCCATAATCGTCTTCAACAAGGTCCTTCCCCCAATGAAATATATATATATTATAATAATATGATATAATATATAATATAATATAATAATAAATATATATATTATAATGAAAAAGTCCTCTTACAAACATGTATATTCAAGCAAAATACATTCCTGCAATGGCCACGTCCAAAAATATATGTTTTATTCTGCACTCTGAGTCTTCTAATCTCTATGAGATGTTCGGTACCATGTTTCATCCTTAGTCTTCTGGAATCCTGGCTGGCCATTATGCTAATCAAAGTTCTTAAGTGTTTCAAAATTATTTATCATTGTCATATTGTTGTCAAAGTATAAATTGTTCTCCTGGTTCTGATCATTTTACTCTGTATCAGTTTAAACAAATCTCCCCTGATTTCTCCGAAACCATCCTTTTCCTCATTTCTTATAGCACAATAGTTTTTTTTTTTATCACATTATACACTTTAACTTGTTTCTTAGTTCCCCAATTAGTAGGTACCCCCTAAGATTCCAATTCTTTATCACCTCAAGAAGAGCTATGCATATTTTTTGGCAAATCTTTAGTTGATTTGTTTTGCTTAGAGGTAATCCCTCCTTTATTTTAACTTCATTTTCTGGAATTTTTTTTTTTGCTTTAAATAGTATTTTTTCTTTTCCCCGGATTACATATCAAGAAAATTTTTAGCATTCATTTTTATAAGATTTTGAGTATTCCATTACATTCATATAACACAGCTTGTTCAGCCATTCCTCAGTCGATGGGCATCCTCTCAATTTCCAATATTTTGTTGCCATGGATAGGGCTGCTATAAATACTTTTGCACATATAGGCCATTTCTCCTTTTTTATAATCTCTTTGGGAAACAGACCTGGTACTGGTGTTGTTGGATCAAAGGGTATGCATAGGTTGGTTGCCCTTTGGGCATAGTTCCAAATTGCTCTCCAGAATGGCTAGATCAGTTCTCAAGTCCACCAACAATGCATTAGTGTCCCAATTTTCCCACATTCTCTCCGACATTGATCATTTTCCTTTTTTTTTTTTTTGCCATATTAGCCAATCTGATAGATGGTTGGTGGTATTTCAAAGTTAGTTTAATTTACATTTCTCTAACCAAAAGTGATTTAGAGCACTTTTTCATATATTTATAGCTTTGATTTCTTCATAAGAAAACTGCCTGTTCATATCCTTTGACCAGGTAATCCCTCCTTTAGTCTTTCCTCCTCCTCCCCTCCCCTCCCCTCTCCTCTCCTCCCTTCCTTCTCCTTCCCTCTACCTCCCTTCCCCGTCCTTTCTTCCCTCTCCCTTCAATTTCTTTGTTGAGCAAAATGTTTAGTGTACCCAGCTCAGTGAATGTGTTCTTTCCTTTGACCAGTTTAAATGGCAGGAAGGTTTGAGTGTTAGACTCCCTCTACCCCTTCCTCCTTTTTTGTATAGACTTCTACTTGCCTACCCTGCTTATGCACAATTTTCCTTAATCTTCCTTTTCCTTCCCTTCTTCTCAATTCAGTGTATTCCTCTCCCCTCCCCCTTCCATTCTTCTTTTAAAATCATTAAGACAACTGAACTCAGGCTTTCTTTCTAATTGGATACACTCTATAACTCCTGATGACGATAGGGTTAAGAGGGGACATTTATTATCTCCTCACATAAAAATTATCCATGTAGGAAATCTTTGCTTAGTCTTTTATCTTTGTTCATTTCTGTTTACCTTTTCATATTTCTCTTAGCTATTCTGTTTGAATTTCAAAACTTTATACAGCTGTGGTCTTTTCATCAGAAATATGTAGAAGTCCTCTATTTCATCAAAGATCTATTTTTTTTCGACAGTAGGCTTATATAGTTTCTCTTGATAAGTTATTTTTGTCTGTACACTTATATCTTTCCCTTCCGGAATATTATATTCCAAGCTCTCTGCTCTTCTGTAGTGGTGGCATTTAAATTATGTGAGATTCTGATGGGTGGCTCCTCAGTATTGAATTCTTTCTTTTTGTTTACTTGCAGTTATTTTTTCTTAGACCCAAAAAACTAGATTTTAGCTATAATGTTCCTGAGAGTTGTCTTTTTGGGGATTCTTTCAGGAGGTGACTAGATTATATTTCCATGTTCCCCTCTAGTGCTAAGAGATTTTGCCAGTTTTTTTAAGATTACTTGAAATATGGTGTTTAAGTTGTTCTTTATTTATTTTTGGTGGGTCACAGTTTTCAGGTTGTCCAAAAATTCTTAATTTTTTCTCCTTTATTTGTTTTCTGAGTCGGTTGTTTCTGCTTTGAGATACCTTATATTTTCTTCTACATCGCCAGTTGTTTGACTTTGTTTTTAATATTTATTGTTGTCTCATGGAGTCGTTGGCTTCTGTTTGGTTTATTTTAATTTTCAGAGAGTTTGTTGCTGGGAAAAAGTATTTGTATCTCCTGTGCCAAGCTGTTAATTTCCTTTCTAATTATTTCTTATATAACTCTCATTTCTTTTACAGTGTTGTCCTATAGCACTCTCATTTAATTTATAAAAACATTTAAAAATAGTCCTTTTTTAGGAATTCTAGCTGAATTTTTTCCCGAGCAGTTTTTTTTTTGAGACCTTGCTTGCAGATGTTTTGTCGTTCTCTTCTGATTTTGTATCTTGAACATCCCTATTGGCATAATAGAATTTTATGGTAGGGTTCTTTGCTCATTCTTCAGCCTGTTTTCTTACTTTAAACTTTATGTTAGGGCCAGACTATATGTACTGCTGGAGGGAAGGTCTGGGCTGATTTTGTTGCTGCTTTCCTCAAGGATATTCAGGGCCAACTCCAGCTGGGCACCTGCAAGGTTTCAGTTCTCCTAAAGAGGTCTGATCCATAGCAAAGTGTAATTGTACCTTCTATACTTCTTCCTGCCCTCAACTGAGCTGTGGAAGTTCCTGACCTGGGTTTAGATCTGAGCATCAGGGGACTGCTGCTAGATTCCAGCCAAGAAGCTCTTCTGGTTCAAAGTGACAAAACTGTAAGTTTCCCTTTGATCTGGGATTCCTGCCCTGATTATTCCTATCCACGTTTCAGATTGATATAGAAACTAGAACTAAGATCCCACTCAACTCCTGGGGTTGGAGCCACATAATTGCTGCTTGCTTCTGACCTTTCTTCTTGCTTGGTATGTAGGGTGGAGCTTGTGACCATTCCTTGCCCCTAGGTACAAGTCTCTTCCTTAGTTTGCCCTGGATCTGTGACCTGGAACCAGGTAGTGGGTAACAAAGCTGCTAGTTGGCATCTGTTGCCACACCCTTACAAGGGTACTAGAATGCCCCTGGCAACATATCCCTGGCCACATCCTGTCTCTTGTATCCAGAGACCTCTGTGTATTCCTATGCTTACTTGGGCTGCTAAAAATGACACTGTGATTTTTTTCCTTGTATTTTCTGATGAAAATTCCATCTGATACATTTTCTAGATTTGTTTGGAGGATTTTGGGGTGTAGGGGTGGGGAGCTCACTGTACTTCTTACTGCTGCTCTACCATCTTGGTTCCACTTCCTCCTAAAGTATTTTATTAAGTGCTTACTGTGTGAAAGATACTGTGCTAATAGCCCTCCCTCACTCAGATCAAAGTCAACTGCAAGTCACGTCATCATTTCTCTGATGTCATGGTCCTCTTTGAGAAGAAAGGACAAACACAACCTGTGAGTTGCCTTTGCCTGTGCCTGTGCCTGTGCCTCCTCTCCATGCTCCGTTTCGATGGCTGAAGGCTGCCTCCTTAACTTCAGGTTTGCTGGCTAGATTTCTTTCTCAAAAACCAAGCCTTAAACCTAATTCACTCTGGAGCTCTTAGATTGGATAATAGGTCCCTGCCCTCCTAGCACAGAGTGAATGCAAATATTAAATAGTAACTGTTTCTCTTTTGGCTAGGAACCCTGAGGGTCTTCCTCCCCCAGTTTGGGTTTGTTTTTCAGTTTCGATTAAAGGGGCCATCCCTTGATTAACTTCTTAAAGAGGCCTATTCACTGAATGGGTATTACCTCACTTTAAGTGAGAACCTGAAAAGACCTTAGCCTGAAAGGGCCAGGGTCTCCCAATGCATCCTGGGCCATCTCCAGTCATCCTGCTGAATATCTGGCCACTGGACCCAGATGGCTCAGGAGGAGAAAGTGAGGCTGGTGACCTTGCACACCCCTCCCTCACTCAAATCAAAGTTAACTGCAAGTCATGTCATCATTTTCTTGATGTCATGGTCCTCTTTGAGAATGAAAGACAAACACAACTCCTGTTCTAGGTGCTAGAGATGTAAATACAAACAAACCAGGAGATGCTTGCCCTCAAAAAGCTTATATTCTAAGAATGCTAAGGACTTCAGGTTTTACTTAGAAGATGATGAGGAGCCACTGGAAAATTTTTAGCTAGGAAATAATACGATTAAATCTATGTAGAAAGAAAATTATTTTGGGAACAACTTTAAGGAGAGATTGGAAGGAATGATTTCATATATATATACATATACATATTTATATATATGTATATGTGTATGTGTGTGTGTGGGTATGTGGCTGTGTGTATATATATATATATACATATATATATAGACACGCACATGCAGACACACACACACACACATATATATATGTATATATACCCCAGTATATGTTCTCAGTCTCCTGGAAGTCTGAGAAAGGATGAGATGCAATATATAGAAGTGCCGAAATGGCATTATTTTTATTAAAACCCCATATTTCCAAAACTCTCTTGACACCTTAGAAATATTCTAATGAGTCCCTTAGGGTTTAGATGAGAGAAATTGCTGTACAGTTTGCTTCCTAATTTAGGAGACATTATGAATGGCTTGTAGCAGGCCCCAGTGACTCTTTTAATCACTCTAATTTGGCTCTATGTGTTTGAGTAGCAGGAAGGAGCTGTTGGCTTTTGCAGTGAGTAATACTAAAGGGACACATCACAAATCTTTCCCACCCCTGCCCCCAACCTAAGCTTCCCTGGGATGCAGAAAATAAGCCTTTCCTCCTCTGTTTTTGAATTTCCCCATATGCTATAAAAAGGAAACTTTTCAATCATAAAGACTTGATGACCCATCTCTCATCTTCAAAACTACATGTTATAACCAAGTTTCAACATTGTATTTATTCTCCTTCCCTCCATTTGTCCCTCATCCTTGACTAGAACAGGCTTTTTTATTTCTAAAATAGCTTCCTAAATGTAGCAACTGGCAAACACTACCAAAAGAATCGGAAACATTTGTTAGAAATATTGTCACTCAAAACTCTTGCTGAGTTCATTGTTTTTGGATAATTGAATATTCTGGATACCTGAGGTTTTAAGCACTTGAATTATTTTCTCTTTAAAAATGTGTGGGGAATTCATTCTAATATTTGCAGAAAGTAAAGAGGAAAATTGTGGGTGTAAAATAATGAATGTTGGCTGGTTTTGTTGAACTCTTTTTCCCCCTTATTTCTACATTTTGTTAGAAGAGATACCCTGGCTAGAGAAGTGGGAGAGGGAGGGACATATTCAGAAAGGAAGGTGATTTAAAAATGAAAGATATTAGTAAATATCTAAGGAATATAGGGTAAAAATCTTTCTGAAAGGTATTTTGTCCCTCCTTTTCTTTTTTTAAAAAAAGACAAGATTGCTAAGGTTTGTTGATGTCTTCAGCTTTTTAATCACATAAATTTCTTTTTTTTTCTTTCTTTCAGAGGGGGAAGGTAGGGTAATTGGGGTTAAATGACTTGCCCAAAGTCACACAACTAGCAAATGTCTGAGGTCACATTTGAACTCAGGTCCTCCTGACTCCAGAGCCAGTGCCCTACCCACTGTGCCACCTAGTTGCCCCAACATAATTTTCTTAGTACACCGTCTCTCCTCTCCCCTAGCCATTTGGTACTTCCTTTGTAACAAAGATTTTAAAATAGAAAATATCTTAACAAAACCAAAAGGTGCATCAACTAAGTTTGAATGTACATGCAAATTCCATAGCCTTACTCCCCTACCCTAATGAAAAGAGAAGTACATTTTCTCATCACTTCTTTAGTTTCCATTTACCTTGCTGTAGTCGTAGTGTATGTTGTTCTCATTATACTTACTTTACTCTGTTCAAATGTCTTCACTTCATTTTTTAAAATGTCTTGTCATTTTCCCTCTGATTCTTTTTTCTGGCATAGTAATATTTTATTTATCTACCACAAAATATGTCTGTTCCCAAATTACAGACATCCATTTTATTTTTAGGTTTTATTACCACAAAACATTGTTATTCATATATATTTTTTTTTAATTTATGGGACCTTTCTTTTATGAGGCATATGTGTATATATATATATATATATGTATATATATATACATATACATATGTATATATATATATACATATATATATATATATTTATGAGGCAACAGACTCTCTGGGTCAAAGAGTATTGGCATTTTATTGAACATTTGTCCCCTCTGCACATAATTCCACATTGTTTTCCAGAATGTTTACACCCATTAACAGTTCCACTATGGATTGTCATACCCATCTTCCTATAGCCCCTCCAACATTCAGTATCTCCCATCATTTATCACCTTTGCCAATTTCTCTTTCACTTTTCATTTGCCAGTTTCAAATCACTTAGATTTTGAATGGTATTGAATGTGATTATTAATAGTTTGGGAATTTTTTTTCTTTTGATAATTGCTCATTTCTTCTATCACTTCTCTGTTGTGCACCTCTTGTCCTCTTCAACTGTATGCACTGTGCAGAACTTTATCTTTCATGATTGGTCCCGATTGACTCTGGATTGATTAGACAGATTGGTGCACAGTGCTAGATTTAGAATAAAGAAGCATTTGGCTCAATTCCTGCCTCTGCTGCATGCATGGCCATTGATGGGGGAAGGGGAGGGGAATGACCATTTATCCATTGCCATTTACATGCCAGATGCCCTGCTAAGTGCTTTTACAAATATTATTTCATTTCATACTCTACAACAACCTTAGAAGGTAAATGCTTTTATTATCCCTATTTTCAAAGGCAAATGGAGGCCAAGAGACTTGTCCAGGGTCCTATACGTAGTCAGCATCTGAGGCTAGATTGAACTTAGGTTTTCCTGATTCCAGACCTGGTGCTCTGTCCATCTCACTACCTAACTGTTTCTAGTCGCTTAAATTCTCTTCAATTTCCTCATCTATAAATAACAATAATAATATCTGTAATACCTGTCTCATAGAGCTACCATTAGACCAAAATGAAGTAAGGCATATAAAGTAATTTACAAACTTTAAAAGCTCTATGTGACAATAATGTATTTTTCTGGGAGAGGTCTAGACTTGTACTTTTGTCACCTTGGAGGAATACCGCATGTGGAAACTTTTACCACTGAGGCACATCAGATGTAACTTCTCTGAAATTTGCAATCTGAAAGAGATGCCTTGGCCACTGATGAGTTAAATGACTCAACAAGGCACACAGCTAATAGCTGCACAATGACAATTATTTTATTGACTGAGGTGTAATTCTATGTAAAATTGTGCTTATTTGAATTCTAAAAAATCTTTTAAAATTATTTTTAACATTCTTTGTTTAAAAAAATTCTGTTCCAAATTCTCCCCCTCCCTCCCATCCTTCCCCCCACCCTCTGAGAAGGAAAGCAATATGCTATCAATTATACGTGTGAGATCATGCAAAGCGTATTTCCATATTAACCATATTGCAAAAAAAGCAAGAAAAATAAAGTGAGAAAATTATGCTTCAGTTTGTACTCAGAGTTCATCAGTTCTCTCTCTGGAGGTGGATAGCATTTTTTCATCATGATAAAGATCTTTTTTTAATATTTATTTTCCTGTCTCCTCTGCTGCTGCCCTGTATACACTACATTGTTAGCTGTCCTTTCTTGCTGTCTTGTGTCTGTGTCTAATTTACTCCCTTCTTTTCTTCTAATTTGCTCCTTCTAATCTGCTATGGGCTTGGAAACCAGATGGCCATATTACTTAGAATTGTTTGTAAAACCGTTATAAAGAGGTTCTGAATAAAGGTCTAAGGAGGGTCTTCAATTACTAAAGTAAATAAGCTTTGGTGTAAGCACATGGTGCATGACATAATGAAAAGACTAATGGAGTTGGAGTCAGAGGACATGGGTTCAAATCTTAACTTGGCTGCATATGTAACTATAGGCAAATATTTAACATTCATAGTCATTGATTTTCTCATCTGAACATAAAAGGTTTGTACTAAGTGATTTCTAAAACGCCTTTCTACTCTTGACCTTTTGTTATCTACCCTGGATGCCACAAAACTTCTATTTTTCTTATCTGATGGTTCAACAATTTAACAAGTATATATTAAACACTTGCTGTCTGCCAAGCACTATGCTAGACACTGAGGATACAAAGGAAAAAGGAAAATTGTCTCTGCCCTTTGGGAGCTTATATTTTCCTGAATTTTGACTTTGTTTTAGAAATGTAAGGTATGAAAACATGCAAAATAGGCAAAATTGATTTTCAGCACCATTAATTCCCTTTTCGAACACTTCTGTATCCTTCACCTAGTCCCTGTTGTTGGGTTGTTTCAGTTGTGTCCGACACTTTGTGACCCCATTTGGGGTTTTCTTGGCAAAGATTCTGGAGTGATTTGACATTTCCTTCTCCAGCTCATTTTACAGATGAGGAAATTGAGGCAAACTAGGTTAAGTGACTTGCTCAAGGTCACACAGCTAGGAAATGTCTGAGGCCAGAGTTGAATTCAGGAAGAGGAGTCTTCCTCACTCCAGGCCTGGAGCTCTATCCAGTGTACCACCCAGTCTGAATTCATCCTGTATATCTCCATGTAGGTTTCACTGTCATCCATACAGAATTTGGATGCCATGGCTTGCCAGTTTAATGCCCCATTAGTTACTCTCTGAGAATCCCCTCTTCCCATTACTTTCCAGGATGCTGTATTTGCAAATTTTGATCCCCCTCATTCTATTTCTTTCCTCCTCCAGGACAGCAGACCATCCATGGGGGAAAAAAATCACACAATCAAGTTAATTTAGCCAACTACAAATTTAGGGTATGTAATTTATCTGGGCCCTCATTGCTGCTCCTTCTAATGAACCCTGATCAACTCCCTATATCATTCCCCACAGCTGTTTGAAACCTTTTATCATTCAGTCCCAGTAGCTCTTGTCACAGAAGGAAGCTAATAAAAAAAAAAAGAAAAACTAGCATTATGGTGTTAGTGACAATGTTATCCCCTATATACGGATAGCTGCATTTTAAAAAAGGAGTCTTGAATTGTCAATGTTTAACCCAAAGGAATACATCTCTAATGGCGGAATATTTTTTCTAATTTCAAATATTACATATTTTTTTCAATCAGCAAATACCTTCCTTCTCTCTTTCCTATGCTAACCTTACCCCTTCCCCTAGCTGAGAATGAAAGAAAAAAAAACCCTATTTTAAACACGGATAATAGAGCAAAATAAATTTCTGCATTGGCAATATCCAAAGAAATACGTGTCTCTTTTTGTATTCTGAGACCACCACTAAGGAAGATGAATAGAACATTTTATTATTAGTCCTCTAGAATCATAGTTAGTCGTTATACTGATCAGATTTCCTACATCTCTAAAAGTTGTTTTTTACCATATTGTTGTCATCAAATAAATTGTTCTCCTGGTCCTTCTTACTTCACTCTGCATCAGTTCATATAAGTGTTTCCAGTTTCTCTGAAACCATTCCCTTTGTCATTTCTTAAAGTACAGGAGTATTCCATCACATTTATAAAGTTCAACCATTCTCCAATTGATGAGCATACCCTTGAGATGCTCATTCTTTGCCACCTCAAAAAGATATAAATATTTTTGACCATCCTTAGAGTTTGTTTTCTTAAGGCCTAATACCTCCCATAATCTGCATTCCCACTCAGTGCTTCCTTCTTCCTGTTCCTCTTTCCTTTTTATTTCTCTGTTTAGTGAAATGCATTTCTGTGTCCAGTTCTCTCTTCTCTCTCTCTCTCTCTCTCTCTCTCTCTCTCTCTCTCTCTCTCTCTCTCTCTCTCTCTCTCTCTTTATCTCTCTTTATCTCTCTCCCTCTCTGTACTTCCTCCTTTGGCCAGGTCAGATGAAATGAGAAAGAATGAAGTATAAATGTCAGCTGCTTCCTATTTTCCTCCTTGTTTGTATAGATTCTACTTGCCCATCTCAATCATGTGAGATTATTTTCCCCAACTTTCCTTTCCCTTCTCTACCTTCCCCTAGTGTATTCCTCTTCCTCTTTTTTTTGCCATTTTCTATTAAGATGAGTTAGACAACAGAAACTTTCCTAGAATTTGTCTAATTCGATTCCCCTATGACCTCTGATGCTGATAGGATTCAGAGGGGACAGATATCATTTTCTGATATTTGAATGTAAGCAGTTTGTCCTTGTTTAGTCCCTTATGATTGTTCATTCATGTTTACCTTTTCATGTTTCTTTTCAGTTTTATGATTGAACTTCAAAGTTTCTGTGTCTCTTTGGTACTTTTTATCTGAAATGTTTGGAAGTACTTTACATCATTAAAAATACATTTTTCCCCTTCAGGATTGTATTCACTTTTGTGGGGCAAATTATTCTTGGCTCTAAGCCTATATCATTTGCCTTCTGGAATATTATGTTCCATACTCTTTGCTCCTTTATAGTGGTGGTTATTAAATCATATATGATTCCGATGCTTGATACTTGAATTCTTTCTTTCTGACTGTTTGCAATATATTTTTTATTGTTCTTGGAAGTTCTTGATTTTGGTTATAATGTTCCTGGGACTTTACATTTGAAGTTTCTTTCATGAAATAACAAGTTGATTCTTTTTATTTTGAATTCACTCCTTTGTTCCAAAATATTTAGCCTCTTTTTTTTAAACATTGTAACTTTCAGGTAGTCCAGTGATTCTTATATTTTTTCTCCTTGGTTTGCTTCTCAGGTCATTTGTTTTTGCTTTGGGAATAGCTTACGTTTTCTTCTGTATTTTCAGTCTTTTGATTTGATTTTAATATTTCTTGTTGTCTCATGGAGTCACTGGATTCTATTTGGTCAATTCTAATTTTAAGATGTTTTGTTGCTTGGGGAATGTTTTTTTTCTCTCCTGTCCCAAACTCTTAATTTTCTTTCCAATTCTTTCTTACATAACTGGTATTTATTTTCCAATGTTAGCACTCATTTCATTTGCAAAACATTTAATTTTTTTTTTAAAAACTCTAGAAGGTATTTTAATTGAATTGTACCCAAACTTTATGTGTGTGTGTATGTGTGTGTGTGTGTGTGTGTGTGTGCACGTGCACATGAATGATATGAGGTTTTTTTTTGAGTCTTTGAAGATGTTTTGGAGTCATTCTCTTCTTCTAGATTTGTATCTTAAGTATCTCTGTTATGATAAAAGCTTTTTATAGTGCGGTTCTTTTGATAGCTCATTTTACCAATCTGCTTCCTGATTTTGCCCTTCATGTTAGGATTGGATTCTGGGCCTTTCTAGAGGGAAATTCTGGGCTTGTCACTATCTTGGTATATGGAACGCTGTTACACCAGGATTTCAGGGACATTTCAATCTGAAGACTTGCAAATCTTCAGTGTTTCCAAAATAGTCAAATACATGGCAAAGTCTTATTTCTCCTCCCTTCCAGGGTTCTAAAGTTTTGAAGTTCCTGACCTGAGTGGCTTCCATTTGGTCTAGAATTTCTTCCCATTTATTCCCCTGCAGGAATTAGCCTGGACTAGAAGCTGTAATAGAGATGTGCTCTCCTGCTGGGGTTGGAATCAATTGGCTGCTGCTTGCTTCTGAACTTCCCTCTTACTTGGTACACAGGGCAGGGCCTATGACCATTCCTTACCCCAGGAGTAGGTTTCCTCTGTCCATCTGTATCTGTGACCTGGAACTAGGTAACAGGTAACAAAATTGCCCATTGGCATCTGTTTTTGTTAGTGCCCAGCTATGGTTTTGGGACCTCCTGTTGCCCTCGTACACAGTCTCTTTTTTGGCTATGCATGTCCTGTTCATCTTGCCAGAGTCCTTCCTCAGTGTCCATAATGTCTTTGTCTGTCTCCTTATGCTGATCTGGGATAGAAAAAAAATCTTTTTCTTGGTTTTCCCCATTAGCATGTGTTCTGATGAATTTTCTAGATCTGTTTGGAGGAGTTCTGGGGGTGGACCCCACTGTCCTTCTTCCTCTTCTTATGCCATCTTAGTCCTAATTATGGAATTTCAGAAATGCTACACTAGTTGGGTAAATTATTTAGGGACTAGGTGAACATACTGAAAGTTAGGGAGAGTCCTTATTAGTATCATATGATCATATATTTAGAAATGGAAGCAGCCATATAGTCTATTTAATTTAATTCCTTCATTTCAAAGATGAAGAAGATTCAATTCAAAGATTGAAGAAGTCTTCAATTTGAAGATCATAGAAGTTAAGTGACTTGCCCAGGGTCACACAGCTTTGTGTATCTGAAATTGAATTTGAACTCAGATCTTCCTGATTCTAATTTATCTTCTGTACCATCTAATTCCCTTTAGACCTCTCTTAGATGTCAACATATAGAAGGCCATCTATACTGCTTGGGCATAAAGCTAACCCTGCCCACAAACAAAGATCACTGACATTTTTCTTTCCTTCTTTCCTAAGACATAGAATTTCAAAATAGTAGCTTCAGAGATTGGAAAATTCTATTTTGTCTTATTTGCCCTTTTAAAGGCTCTTAGTCTTGCTAAGTTTAAAGAGACCTCCACCCTTGCCCCCCATCTTTTTTTCCTCAGTGGTAGATCTCCATACTATACAGAATTGCCTCATTTTCTCTCCATCATAAAGGGATGAGGATAATCACAATTAGGTTAGCTTGTGCCTTCTCCAGGGCCAGTCACAGTCGGGTGACTCTATCAGGATTGAGCATTAGCAAGATATATGCTCCACTGTAAATGAGTTAATTGGAGGTAACTAAAGCATAAGGTTACAGTTTGTTTGATGGTTACTTAGACAGAAATAATAGTTAAGATTGAGCAAGTTTGCATAATGAGAGTGCCACAAAATCCCGTTACCTACTATTATTTTTATAATAGCTCAGGCTTCAAAGAGCAGAAGGCCAGTTTACCAGCCTGGACAAATAAATCATAAAGGGCAGTTATTCTCTCCTCTGAACCTCACTCGCATCTCTCCTGCTGTGCTGGTCTCCTGTATGATGATGAGCATGAAATTCTCAAATCTCTTCCTTTGTTGCAAATTCTATTCCTGATGCAATGTCCTTCAAGGTAAAGGGAAGAGTCAGAAGGTATCAGGACCAGATGAAATGGATGCCAGCTTTAAAAAAAAAGTCATTTAAAAATGAAGATTAAAAAGAAATCTTATTTTAAAGTTGTCTACGCAGGCCAGAAAAATGTATTTAACATAATATGCAAATACTTCTCAGAGAAGGCTAAGGTGATTTCTGGAAGCACATTACTCTAAGTAGCCTTTCTATGGGCAAGAGATTTCATAGAATAAAGCAGAGCAGAACCAATAGAACATACACACACACATGAATATATGTATGTGTATATATACATATATACATACACATCCATACACACACATACACATATACACATGCTCTTTGCAAATAGGGATTGCTTCATATATTATTTTTATATGTTTAGTGCCTAGTGCATGGCATAAGGTGCTTAATAAATACTGGTTGATGGAGAGAACTTTTATAATGGAAGGGGCATCACAGATCATTCAAGTTAACCTCCCCCACTACCACCATTTTATAGATGAGGCAACTGGGAACTGAAATGATTACGGTCATACAGCTGTCTACTAGTAGAGTTAGGACCACCATTCAGTCTTCATGGGAAGCAAGGTAGTACAATAAGAAAGAGCTCTGGATTTAGGGTCCAGACCTGAGTTTAATCCTTCCTTCTGCCATCTACTAACCTGTGTGACCTTGGGCAAGACACTTGTCTCGGCTTCAGTTTCCATTTATAAAATGAGAGAGCTGGATTAGATGACCTCTAAAGCCACTTCCAGTTATAATTCTATGATCTTATGATTTCTTATTCAGTTCTCTCTCCAGTATACCACACTGCATGCACTTTAAGCTAAAAAAAATTCTGGCCTCCCTCCCAAAACCCAAGCCCTTTATTTTTTCCTAACCAGAAAGTAAATAGTTTAACCCAGCTTTCATCAAGAAAGTTGGAGTCGCATTTTTCAATTTGGCAAAAGAATGGTTCCTATTGGCTGAATAATGTTGTTCAGATGGTAGTAACATGGTCTAATGTGAGTTTTGGCAGCCTTTGTTCTGATTTTCTCTAGCACATGAGCATAACACCTACCACCCACCACCCTGATGCTTATCTGAGCTGTGGCCACTAGTTTGTCAAAAGCTAGTTCGAGATAAGAATTTCCTGATCTCTTCTTCTTCTGCCCAATTTCAGAAAAGGATTAGAAACCACATGCCAACCAGTGAAATTGTTCAGGAAGGTTGGAAGTTAGGAGTCATGGTTTATAGTCCTATCTTTACCACTTAGAGATCACACGATCATGGGCAAGGCATTTAACCTGTGTCTATTCCCTAATTTGTCCAAATGGGAATAATAAGGCATGCCCTACCTATCTCGTTGGGAGGCAATGAAGACTAAGTGAGATGAGAGATGTAAACTGCTTTCAAACTGTATACATGCCAATACATACTTGATATACAACTAATTAGTCAGCAAATACTTAAGAAATACCTGCTGTATGCAGAGCATTGCTCTAAGTTCAGGAGGATGTTGTTGATGAAGAGAACTCAGAATGGAAGTGGCATCGAAGATTCTCCAACTTAACCCCCTCATTTTATAGAGAAGGCAACTGAGAATCGAAATGACCATGGTAACACAGCTAGTTAGTAGAACAGTTAAGACCAGTATTTAGTCCTCATGGGAGGCAAGGTGGTACAGAGGGAAAAAGCTCTGGATTTAAGGGTCAAATCCTGAGATCAAACCTTGCCTCTGACATCTAAAATAAAAAAAAATCAAAACATGGTTCCTACTTTTGAGATGTTTACTGTCTAGTAAGGGGATAGGATATTGACACAGAGAGCTATCATACTCAATATTACATAGTTAAGGGCATTGGAAAGATGAAAAAAAATAGTTCTATGTGAGGGCTGAAAGGGAAGACCCTTTACACATTGAGGGTTAAGGGAAGGCTTTCTGGAGAAGACAGCATTTGAAATGGTCTCCAAAGAGTGAGTAGGATTTCATCAGGATGGACATTTGAGGCACAAGGAACAGCATAAACAAAGGAATGGAGGTGTGAGAACTCAATTAATTCTCAGGGTACAGGGAGCTGTCCAATTTCACTTGGATGTAAAGTGCATGATGAGAGCAGTATGATATAAAATTGGGAATATAAATTCACGTCATTCAATGCCAGACATAAATGAGTTTTTCAATGTTTCTTGGGAGGCAAGCAGGAGCTACTGGAGATTTTTGAGCAGAGGAGTGACCTGATCATGTCCACCTACAAGGAAGATTACTCTGGCTATGGGGCGAAGCATGGTTTGAAGGTGCAAAGACCTATAAGGAGGCTAATTTGAATGTTTAGATGCTGAGCAATTAGGGCCTGAACTAAGGTAGTGGAACTGAGAATTGAGAGGAGCAAATAAGTATCAGTGTTGTTGAATAGTTGGAATATAAAGGAAACCACAAAAAGTCAGGAAGGGAGAAGAACAAAAAATAATGCTGAGATCCCACACTAGGCAAGGAAAGAATGAATAAACAAAAAGAAATTTTATTAAACGCTAGTTACGTGCAAAGGACTATGTTAAGCAGTAGAGATATAAACAGAAAAGTAAGAGTCTCTACTCCCAAGAAGCTCATATTCTAATGGGGGCCATCCTTCAATTAAATTCAAATCACTTGCATGTCATAGCATCACCCCCTCCCCCCCCCAATATGCAATCCTCTTCAGGAACAAAGGACAAACAGCAGCAAGAGCAACTCTAATGGGCAAGAGGACACATATGGAAAATTTTAGATGTAAATCAGATAGTGGTCCTTAGGGTATAATGGCAAAACACATGGCAAAGCCTTTTTCTTTGACGTATCTTCCATTGATAAAATTATATCAGACAGTGCCAATGACTTTGGTGTATTCCCAGCCCCCCCCCCCTCCCCAAGTCTTCGAAAGCTATGGATATAACACTTGAAGGAGCCATTGAAAGACTCTATCCCTACTGGAGTAACTTTCAAGGATGATGGCTACAAAATGCTGGGCTGGAAGTATTACTATTCCCAAAGCTCATGGCTTCAGGGTCCTGGTCTGTCTTCACTGAGTTCTTATGGAAGATGGTGGTCAAAATGGTGGTGGTGGTTTGCCTTGACTGACACATTACCTCCTGTCTCTCCCTCCCAGGGTGATTTACTACTTCAGCTAAACTGGCTCAGTTGCTTTGTGGGTATCAATTGTTTGGCAGTTGGTAGAAATGATTGACCCTTTCTCCACAGGAATTGTTTCCACAACACACAGGACAGACCAGATGAATGGTAGTAGACAGAAATAGAGATGTGAGGAGGAGGATCATGATTAGGAAGAAATAGAATGAGTTCTGTTTTGGACGTATTGAGTTTGTGATGCCAGGTGAATCTAAGTGGAGATGAACTATAGGCAGTTAGAAGAGAGGACAAGACTAGAGAAACAAATTTGGGAGCCATCTATGTAAATGTCATCACTGAAGACATGTATCAGTAAGGCAAGATTCATGATATCGATGGTAACCATGAATATGCCTGTATAGTCCAGAATTGCAAAGTACAAGTGACTTTCTGTTTAGAAGGCAGAAGAAGTAAGGCACTAATTCAGACACCAGAGGATCAAATCCCCATCCAATAACCCCAATTCAACAAAGCAGTAATTATATCCCCAAACCAGTAAGTCCACCTCAATGTAACAGCAAGGAGATTAAAACACAATATCACAGCAAAGAGCCAAGCCATCCTGTAACCTTCCCTTCTGCTGGGGACTTCATGTAAACACTCACTCATGAGTCCTAACTGTCTGCTTGCCTGCATCCTCTCCTCCTACAATTCTGAAAGCCCTTGCAGTTCTCAGAGCCTCTCCAGCTCTCTCTCTGTCTCTCCATCTTTCTGTCTCTTCCCGTTCTTCATCTTTCTCGAAGTTCTCTCCTCTTCTTGCACTTCTTCTTCGTAGCTCTCTCTTCTCTGAATTTAATGGCTACCCACAGGGTACATATACCCTGTCTAGGGCCCTGGAGCTTAGCACCTAGTAGCAAAAGGGTTTGGCCTGCCTACAAACAAGCCTTGCCTAATCAAGCTTCCCTTAACTAGTTCCACTTGAGGCCTATTGAATGGGCAGGGAAGATCTTTGATCACATTAGCATCACAATGTGTTAGTGAAGAAAACTGTCAAAAGAGAGAATAAGTAAAGAGAAAACGAATAAACCTGTGGGGAATACCTTCATTAAGGATCTCAGAAGAAGAAGATAGGACAAATGAAAGAGACAGAGAAATAGAGTTTGAAAAGTCAGGAGAAAACCAGGAGTACCATCATTGAAGATAAGAGAGGATTGAGTACTCATTTGGTCAAGAGGTAAACAATATTAAAAGCTGTGGAGAGGTCAAAGATGATGGCTACTAAAATAAAGATCATTGGATTTGGTGATTAGAAGGTCATTAGTGACCATAAAGAAAGAAGTTTTAATATCATGGCAGGAATTAAGTCCAATTGCAAGGGCTTGAGGTAAAGTCAGTAGTGAGGATGTGGAGGCAATGGGCATAGACAACTTTTTCAAGAAGTTTAGCAGTAAAGGTGAATAGAGAGATAGGATGGTAGTTGGATTTGGAGAATCAAAAGAAACTTTTTTTTTGTGTAATTGGGAGATATGAGCACATTTGTCATTAGACAGAAAAGAGCCAGTGTTAAGAGACTGAAGAAGTGTAAGAGAGTTAGGACAATTGCTAAAACAAGTCCCAGAGGAAGTAAACTGGAATGAGATTAAGGAAAGAGATAAAGGAATTATCCTTGGTGAGTTGTGTGGCTATTTCTTTTTCTGGAACCAGAGGAAGAGAGTGTAATGCTTCTATTGAAGTTTTATGTAGTGGAATAGGAATGGGGCAGGGCTGAAGAGGTTATTTGTGTGGCTTCAGTCCTCTCAGTAAAGTTGAAAGCTAGTTAATTTGTTTTGAGTGTAGGGAATAAGATTTGGGTGATGATGAGAGCAGAGAAGAAAAGAATTGGAACAACTTTGAAGAATGAGATAGGGAATTAATGGTTCAGTAGAAGGAACATGCAGCAACAGCAAGGAACCAGATAAATTATGTACCCTGAATATGTGGTTGGGTGAAATCAACATGATTTTATGATTTTTTTCAATTGATGCTTTTCATTCCTAGCAGAGTGGAGAGATGGGATGGTAGTGATGAAGATTTGGAAACCAGGAGTCATGGAAGGTCATGGGATCAGTGGCTTCTAAGATAGTAACTAATGAAGCACCAAATAGAGGCAGCTAGGTGGACTAATGGTTAGAGCCCTGGGCCTGGAACCTACGTTCAAATCCAGCCTCAGAGACACTTAACCTTTCTGGGCCTCAGTGTCCTAATCTGTAAAATGGGAATAATAATAGTCTACCTTCCAGGGGATAAAATGAGATAACAATTGTAAAATACTTTGCAAGCCTTTAAATGATATATAGATGTAAATGATTACTATTGAAACTTCAAACCATGGCATCAAGCCTTTGTTTGGAAGCAAGTAAAAACAGGAAGAATGGGATAGACTAGGAGAACAAGAAAGCTTCATTGGAAAGAAAGATAGAAAGCTGTTGGAGAGTAGAACTTCAAAATTCTGAAACTTGGATGGGGGCACGATACTTGTAATCGGGAAAACCTGGGTTCAAATCCTACCTAAAACACTAACTAGCTCTGTGACACAGAGCTTATCATTCAACTTCTCCATACTTTAGTTTCTTTCTCAGTAAAATGAGGGAATTGGACTCAAAATTCTCTTCTAGTTCTAAATCCATGATCCTATGTGGTATGCTTTCCAACAATGAGATCTAAGGTATTATCATAGCCACATGGCTGAAGTGAGAGAGGAGTAAGAGATCATTGAAACTGAGTATTCTGAAGAGTTTTGTAGTCAGGTTGCCTGAGAAATTATCAGTGTGAATATTGGAGTTCTCAAGGAGGTTGGCAGGACATGGGATAAAGGGGACAACTATGAGTCAAATATTATCATCATTCAAAATGTTGTTACAGGAGATAAGGAGGAAGTGTGGGCCTAAACTAACCATGAGGTCAAAACCATGTTGTGGTGAAGTCCTGGTAGATATTAGTTGTATCACACAGTGGATTGGGCTAGACATGGGTATATTGAATTGAAATAAATTTGAGGAGGAATGAGGGTGATTATAATAGAGGCAAAGGTTCAGTAGAAAGTAGTATGGACAATTATGGTATTAATGTGATTAAAGATCTTCTCTGCCCATTCAATAAGCCCTTTACTTACACCCTTTACTTACAAGGTTCGAAGCCCTTGGCCCACACCCTTTCACTAACTAGGCATGAGCCCTCAAGGCCCTAAGGAGAGGTGCTAAGATTAGAACATATTGTAAGTGCACTGAGTTCTAGCCAATCAGATGCCAGATAGGACAGTATAAAAGGAGGGCCCAGAGTGTGAGAGCAGCAGGATTGAGAAGAATTGAGAAGCAGACATCAAGAAGACATTGAGGCAGCGGACATCAAGAGAGCATTGAAGAGCAGACATTGGGGGAGAGCTGGCATTGAGAGAGACTAGAGTGGAGAGTGTAGACAAGAGAGTTGCAGAGATCAAAGAACTGAGAATCTACAGCATTAAGAAATTGGAGACCTGAGAATCTAGAGAATCCAGGAGACTGAAAGGACTTTGTGAACTGCAAGGGCTTTCAGAACTTCAGGAGAGGATGCAGGAAAGCAGACAGTTAGGATTCATGAGTGATTGTTTATGGGAAGGCCCTAGTAGAGAGGAAAATTACAGGATGACTTGGTTCCTTGCTCTAATACTGTGTTACAATTTCCTTGTTGCTACATTGAGGTGGACTTATTAATTTTGGAATATAATTACTGCTATATTGAATTGGAGTCATTGGTCTTAGGACTGGATCCTCTGGTGTCTAAATAAATGTTATACTTCCTCAGCCTTCTACCTAGAGAGTTTTTCATATTTTGTGTTTTCAAACCATACAGGCATGTTCATGGTCATCCTCTAGGTCATGAATCTTGCCTTACTGATACAAAAATATGGCCATCTTACAGGCACATGAAGCTGTGAGAAAAGGGCACTGAACAATGAAGATTATCTGGTATAGACCTCTGGTGCAGAAGTCAAGTCACTTAACTTCTCTGTGACACAATTTCTTCAATTATAAAAGAGAGGATTGGATCTGATAGATCCGATTGACTTTCTAAGACCTATCCTTGCTCTATAATCTATGATCTTATGTTCTCTGCTATATATTAGACTAAGATTTAGGAGACAGCATTGATTTTTTTTTAATTTTTACAATAGTCAAGTTGTAAAGAACCATAGCCAATAGAATGAACCATGAGAAAGAAGAAACAAAACAGAAACAAAAACAAACAAAAAAAAGAGAGCAAATAGTTTGTTTCAATCTGCATTCAGACTCTGTAATTCTTTCTCTGGATGTGAATCACTTTTTCCATTATGAGTCTTTTGGAGTTGTCTTAGAACCGTGCATTGCTGAGAAGAGCCAGGTCTATCGAAGTTAGTCATCAGAGATATTGTGTGTCAGTAATCATGTATAATGTTCTCCTGATTCTACTTCCCTCACTCAGCAACACATCATATAAATCTTTCCAGGTTATTACAAAGTCAGTTGGCTCCTCATTTCTTATAGCATTCATATACCACAACTTGTTTAGCCATTCCCCAGTTTATGGGCATTCCTTTGATTTCTAATTCTTTGCTACCACAAAAAGAGCTGCTGTAAATATTTTTGAACATATGGGTCCTTTTCCCACTTGTATAATTTCTTTGGGATACAGCCCTAGAAGTGATATTTATGGGTCAAAGGGTATGCATATTTTTATAGACCTTTGGACAAAGTTCCAAATTGCTCTCTAGAATGGTTGGATCAGTGTACAACTCCACCAACAATGCATTAGTGTTCTAATTTTCCCATAACTTCTTCAGCATTTATCATTTTCCTGTTTTGTCATGTTAGCCAATCTCACAGGTGAGATGTGGTAGCTAAGAGTTGTTTTGATTTCTATTTCTCTAATCAATAGTGACTTAGAGCTCTTTTCATATGACTATAGATATCTTTAATTTCTTCCTCTGAAAACTGCCTGTTCATATTCTTTGACCATTTATCAATTGGGGAATGACTTGTCTTATAAATTTGACTCAGTTCTCTGTATATTTCAGAGATGAGGCCTTTATCAGAAACACTGGTTGTAAAAATTCTTTCCCAATTTTCTGCTTCCTCCCTAATCTTTGTAGTATTGGCTTTGTTGGTAGAAAAACTTTTCAATTTAATGAAATCAAAATTATCCATTTTGTATTTCATAATGCACTCTATCTCTTGTTTGGTCATAAATTCTCCGCTTTCCTATAAATCTGACAGGTAAACTATTCTTTGCTCTCCCAGATTGCTTGAAGCATCAGCCTTTAAATCTAAGTCTTGAACCTATTTTTGACTTTATTTTGGTATATGGTGTGAGATATTGGTCTATGCCCAGTTTCTGCCATATGATTTCCAGTTTTCCCAGCAGTTGTTGTCAAATAGTTGTCAAACAGTCAAATGAGTTTTTATCCCAGAAGCTGGAGTCTTTGAGTTTATCAAGAAGTAGATTACTATAGTCATTGACTACTGTGTCTTGTGTACCTGACCTATTCTACTGATCCACCACTCTATTTCTTAGCCAGTACCAAGTAGTTTTAATGACTGCTGCTTTATAATACAGCTTAAGATCTGGTATGGCTAGGCCACCTTCCCTAGCATTTATTTTCATTAATTCCTTTGATGTTTTAGAGACAGCATTGAATTTAACCAGGGAGGAGTTACATTTAATGTGACTCAAGAGTTTGAGATAGAATTTGGAACTTTTGTGTTTTGGCTTCTACCTCTATCAGGTATCCCTTTCAGGTATACAGTGGCTTTTTGATTGAGGAAGGGGGCCTTGGCACTTTTCCTTTTGTTATCCTCAGATTTGGGCAGGAGAAAGATAAAGAATAGTTGAATGGATGTCAGGACTCCACAAAGAATTTTGGGGTTTCCTGCAATAGCTTTTAGAAAGGCAGGAATGGGCAAAAAAGGCCTTCCATGTCTTCCTCTAGGTTGTCTTCAGGCTCTTGATGGCTCTATGAGTCTTCCAGTGCAGATTACCCAATGCCATCTAAATGGAAGGTATTATTATGGCTGGGAGGGAACATCTATTAATTCATTCAATACATTTTTACTAATCACCTACCCATTAAGTAAAGGACCCTTTGCTAAGAACCATGAAGAATACTAAAAAAAGTATGACAGCGTCTGCCCTCTTGAAGCTTATATGTTTAGTGATTTTATATATTTTAGTAGGTGGGATAAGATGTAAACACAAATGACCATACTACAAGGTAAAATGTGGAAAATTCAATGAAAGGCAAAAAAATTCTATGAGAGTTCAGAAGAGGGATAACTTCTTGCCAGAGGTAATCAGAGAGGACTTCATAGAAGATTTGGTATTTGAGCTGGTCTTGATGGAGAGGAAGCAATTGAACATAGGCAGAGTGGGGAAGGCAAGATGTTCCAGGGAGATGGAATAATATGAAAAAACACATATTAGCAAAATAGCACAAAAAGGTGAATCTAAATTAGGTAGATCAAAGTCACATGATGGAAGTAGTGGTTGATAAGTCTGGAAAGGTGGGATGGGGCCACTGCAGGACTTTAATTGTCAGCAAAGTGGTTTGGACTTTATTCATTGAATCATGGGGAACCGTTGAAGGTTTATGAGCAAGAAAGTGACAGGATCAATAAGTGATGTGTCGGTAGATTTCCTCTGGTGTGGAGTTCATGAATTTCCAAAGAAAGGAGGCCAATTTCTTTTACCGTTTAGAGATCTCACCCTCATTTTCATAGGAGAGATGAAGACCTGCCTCCAGCAAGGATTTACCAATCTTAATGCTTCTGTGAAATTTGCAACCAATTCCCTAATCTAATTATTCTTTTAAAAATATTTTTTCATTGGAATCTTTTGTTGTATAACACCCGAATTTCCCAATGTATCTCTCCTTCTCTCGTTGAGTCATCACTTATAACAAGAAATAGAAACCAAACAAAAACATAAGTTCAGCAAAATTGACCTATACATTGAAAATTTGTAGGTGGTCTTTAGGCCCTTGATGGCCCTGGGGGAGTCTTCCAGAGATACTTTCCTAATGCCATATATAGTGGAAGACATTATTATCATTACTGCATGGCACCATTCATTACTTTATTCCACAGACACTAATCACTTATTAAGTTCAGGGCACATGCTAGGTAACATAGCAAATACAAAGAAAAATATGTCAATATCTGCCTTCTTGAAAATTAAATAGCCTAGTGCCTGAGACAAGATGGGCACACAAATGACCATACTGCAAAGTAAAATGTGAAAGTTCAATGAGACAAAAATTACTATGAGAGTTGAGGAGAAAGTTTTAAAATTTATTTTTAGTTTTCAACATTCACTTCCATAAGTTTTAAATTTTCTCCTCCTCCCTCCCCTCCCTCCCCAAGGTGCCATACAATCTGATATGGACTCTATACATACATTCCTATTAAACACATTTTCACATTAGTCATGTTGCATAGAAGAATTATAATGAATGGGAGAAACCATGAGAAAGAAAACAAGACAAGACAAAACAAAAAAGAAAATAGTCTGCTCTGCATCCATAGTTCTTTCTCTGGATGTGGGTAGCATTTTCCATCATGAGTCCTTTGGAAATATTTTAGATCCTTGTGTTGCTGAGATGGGCTAAGTCTGACAAAATCAGTCCTCGTACACTATGTTACTGTGCACAATGTTCTCCTGGTTCTGCTCACTTCATTCAGCATCAGTTCATGTAAGTCTTTCCAGGTTTTTTCTGAAGTCTGCTTGTTCATCATTTCTTACAGCACAATAATATTCCATTACATTCATATACCACAACTTGTTCAGCCATTCCCCAACTGATGGGCATCCCCTCAATTTCTAGTTCTTGGCCACCACAAAAGAGCTGCTATAAATATTTTTGTACATGTGGAGTAAGTTGGGTTTTGCTGGGGGAATTTGGGAGCATCTCCACAATCATAGTCCCTCACTTCTGCAAAGAGGGGAGGAAACCACCCTTTCACATCACTTCTTTGGGGTAAAGCTTGGTCGTGATAATTTTATAGCTTTCAGTTCCAACTGTATTGCTAAGGCCATTACCTATATTGTAGTCATTGTGAAGTTACTTTGCCTTCTCATGTTTATTTATATTTATCATATTCATTGTTTCTTAGAGTATAGTGTTATTCTATCACATTATGCACCACAGTTTGTTTAGCCACTTCCTAACTGATGACACTCTGCTCCCCATTCTTTGCTACTACAAAAGGTCCTTAAATATTCTGGCTCTTAGAGATGGGTCCTCCCTTTGTAATTATTGACCTCCTTGGGGTATATGTCTAGTGCCCTTCATTTATTCTAACACAATTGATTTTCCATTTCTTAGGAGAACAGGAACACAAAGGCACAAGTACAATTCCTCCCGAATAACCCCTTTATTGAATTTCTCTTAATATGGATACAGAAGAAGACAGAAATCAGAAGCACAATATTAGAGTGTGTGTATTTCTTTGTGCATATCTCTAAAGGCAAACTGCTCATTTGGGTCCTCATTAAGAACCATTCTTTTGTTTTGGACCTAACCTAGGATTTTATTGGTGTAGAAAGCTCCCAGTGAGGAAACTTCCTTTACCAAAGCAAAGCAGATTTGGTGTCTACTTCATATTTTAGAGTCCTAGAGAGTTGCCCAGAGCACTATAACTAGCCAAGGTCACACAGGCAATAGGCAGAAATAAGCCCAGGTCCTCATGACTCTGAGGCTCACTCTCTGTCGTTCATATTATTCTGTCTCTCATTTTTTCTCCTCATCAAGAATTGATCCACCAGGACATGAAATGAAAGAAAGAGGTTTGGGTAGCTTTGTAGACTCCTGGATCTAGGTTTAAAAGGAATTGTAGAAGTTATCTGATCCAAACTCTTCATTTTGCAGATGAGGAAACTGAAGGACAGTAAGGTCAGATGACTTGCCCAAGATCATACATGTAGGAAGTGGCAGAGCTGGGATTTAATCAATGATATTGTGATTCCAGATTTAGTAGTCTTTCCATGCTTGTATGCTGAGTAATGCAGTGGAGAGAGTACCGGGCCTGGAATCAGAAAGACCTGAGTTCAAATCTAGACTCAGATATTTATTAGCTGTATGGCCCAGGGCTAGCTACTTGTCCTCTGTCTACTTCACTTCCCTCACTTGTAAAAATCAGCTTAATACTAGCACCTAATTCTCAGAGTTGTTGTGAGCACGAAATTAACTGGTATTTATTAAGCACTTTTCAAACATTAAAACACCATGCAGATCCTAGCTATTACTACTATTATTATGGTGCTTCCCTCTTTTTTTTGTTAAAGGAAAAATCAAAAGCGCATGCAAACACATTGCAAACCTTAAAGTAACATACAAATGCTAGCTGCTGGTGGGCCTTAGGCATCTCATATTGTCCCCATTTTTTTATTCTTTTTTTGCTTTTGGAGGGGAGAAGGCAGGGCAATTGGGGTTAAGTGACTTGTCCAAGGTCACACAGCTAGTAAGTGTGTTAAGTATATGAGGGCAAATTTGAACCCAGGTCCTCCTGACTCCAGGGCTGGTGCTCTACTCACTGTGCCACCTAGCTGCCCCCATACTGTCCACATTTTACCTCAGAATTATCATCTTTGTTTACCTAGAACTTTGTGAGTTTGTGAGAGTTTTGTTTTTTGGTGGTGTGAGAAACGAAAAAGGGAATTCTGTTTCCACAGGATTAAAAATGCTCCCAGCTCTAAGCGATAACAGAACGTAAGTCAGTGGCGACCGGTTCTAATCAGAGCTATGACCTAGCAGAACCAGGCTTATGATCGGAAGCTCCTTGTCAGAAGCAGTTTGAGGGAGAACCTATTAGGGAGGAGAACATGAAGTAGGAGGTTCAGGAGGTTGTATCTAGCCAATGGAGAGCAAGGGAGGGGGATTTGAATCTGGATGGTTATAAAAGAGTTTGCAATTGTCTTGAGAGGGTGCTTGTGCTTGTCCCTTTTTCACAAGGGGTTAGAGGCCAGAGGTTAGAGGTTAAAGGTCAGATAATGACGTGAAATAAAAATCTTTTTTTCTAAATTCACTCATGGCCAGGTGGCATTCTTGCTAAGATGATTGTTTCTAATAGTGAGGAGGGTTCTAAATTTTTGGAAGTACTTAAAATGGCCTACTAATTGCTTGAATCATAAACATATTGATTGCGTGTGAGAAGATGCTGGCTTGCTTTTCCACGAATTCCACTTTGACTTGTTTTCTTGCCTTGAACACAGCTGTGTAAATTTTTCTTCCACATTTTTGGCCATTAATTTGGCATCAGAACCACTCACCTGGTAGAAGAAAAATTTTAAAGGCTATCATTTCTAGAGAACCCCAATTTTCAGTTTGTATTACAGTGACTTGAAGGAAATCATTCATGACTGATAACCAACTTGAGTCTCACCCCCCCCAGAAAATTCCCACACTCTGACTTGATTTGGCTGTGACATTGTGACTCAGCAGCACTTAGGGTTATCTAGAAGATGGACCCCAAGAGGTTATGGCTCTGTGTTTCTATTTTTGTTTTCCTTTTTTCACCCCTATTCTGAGTTAAGGAAATAGGAATACACTTTTCTGTTACCGAGGCTTGAGAGACTGGTATTCAATCAATTGATGTATACTGAGCATACCATTGTTTTAGATAGTGAAAGAGGACATAAGAGAAATGTAAGATCTGATCTCTATCTTTCAAGAGCTTATGACTTGAATGGGAAGGCAGCAAACACACACATACTAAGAGAATGATTATTAATAATCAATTATTAATATTGGGATTCAGGTTTTTTTCTCTTTTTAACTTCTTCATTCAAAGCTGTCCTTGAAGCTCAAGCTGTCTCTGAAGGACATGTCTGACAATGAGATTTGCCTAACCCTTGGGGAAATATTCTCCTCAATCTTGGGCAGGAGCCCACCCAATTAGAAGAGTCCTGAGGTCCTTTCTTGAACTAAACTGCCAAGAATTCAAACTCCTGTGGAGCGTGCAACTACGATGGGCTGGCTATGTTGTCAGGATGCCAAATGTATGCTCACCTAAAAGACTATTTTATGGAGAACTCACACAGAACAAGTGCTCAAATGGTGGTCAGAAGAAGTGATACAACAACAGTCTCAAGATCTCTCTTAAGAATTTTAGAATTGGGGGGCAGAGCCAAGATGGTGGCTGGAAAGCAGGGACTTGCTTAAGCTCCCCACCCCCAAATACCTCCAAATACCTGTAAAAATGGCTCTGAACAAATTCTAGTGCTGCAGAACCCACAAAACAGCAGAGGGAAACAGGTCTCCAGCCCAGGAGATCCTGGATGGTCACCAGGAAGGGTCTATTGCATGGTGCTGAGAGCAGAGGGCCAGACCAGACCCTGAGTCAGCCAGCCAGAACAGGCCTTGGGGCCATGAAACAGTGAGCTGTGGCAGTTACCAGACTTCTCAACCCACAAAGGCCAAAGCACAGGTTAGGGGGAAACTGCAGGATTGAGTTCAGAGTGGTCTGGCTGCCAACTCTGGGGGTGGAGGAAGTGGTGCAGCAGTGGCCATAGCAGCAGCAGGAAGATCCTGAGGCTGCTTTCGGAGTGTCAGCTGCTTCCCAAGTCACTGGCTCATGTGAAATCTAGCAGCGGGTCAGAGTGGGAGTACAAGGAGCGCTTAGTGGGCACAAAGGCAGATTCTCTTGCTGTGCCCTACTTGGATCTGTATTGCAGTCCTGGTTGGTGGTTCTTGGATGAAGAGGAGCGCTGCTGTGACAGAGCCTGGGGTGACGGTGGAGTAGAAGTAGCTCTGAAAACAGCAGTGCTTGGATCTTAAAGCTTGGGACAAAGTACTCTCTACAAGCAGTGATATCCTGACAAGCTCAAGAGTCAAGTAGTTGGCTGGGAACATGAACAGGCAGCGAAAATGAACTCAGACTCAAAATCGGACTCAAACTCAAACTCTAGATTCCTTTTTCGGTGACAAAGAAGATCTAAACATACAGCCAGAAGAAGTCAACAAAGTCAAAGAGTCTATATCAAAAGCCTCCAAGAAAAACATGAATTGGTCTTAGGCCATGGAAGAGTTCTAAAATGATTTAGAAAAGCAAGTAAGAGAAGTAGAGGAAAAATTGGGAAGAGAAATGAAAGTGATGCAAGAAAACCATGAAAAACAAGTCAATGACTTGCTAAAGGAGACCCAAAAAAATACTGAAGAAAATAACACCTCAAAGAATAGACTAACCCAAATGTCAAAAGAGTTCCAAAAAGCCAATGAGGAGAAGAATGCCTTCAAAGGCACAATTAGCCAAATGGAAAAGGAG
>CM053624.1:250876310-250907091 GCA_028646595.1 Phalanger gymnotis | reverse complement strand
CAATCAGGATAACACAAGATCTAGCAGCTTCTACATTAAGGGATCAAAGGGCTTAGAATATGATATTCCAGAGGTCAAAGGAGCTAGGATTAAAACCAAGAATCACCTACCCAGCAAAACTGAGTATAATGCCCCAAGGCAAAATATGGATTTTCAACAAAATAGAGGACTTTCAAGCTTTCTCAATGAAAAGACCAGACCTGAATAGAAAATTTGACTTTCAAATACAAGAATCGAGAGAAGCATGAAAAGGTAAACAAGAAAGAGAATTCATAAGGGACTTACTAAAGTTGAACTGTTATGTTTACATTTCTACACGGAAAGATGATCTCTGCAATTCATGAGACCTTTCTTAGTATTAGGGGAGTTGAAGGGAATATAGACAGAGGGCACAGGATGAGTTGAATATGAAGGGATAACATCTAAAAAAAGGAAATAAATTTAAGGGGTGAGAGAGGAATATATTGAGAGAGAGGGAAAGGGAGAGATAGAATGGGGTAAATTATCTCACATAAAAGTGGCAAGAAAAAGCAGTTCCGTTGGAGGGGAAGAGGGGGGCAGGTGAGGGGGAATGAGTTAATCTTGCTCTCATTGGATTTGACTTGAGGAGGGAATAATATACACACTGAATTGGGTATCTTACTCTGCGGGAAAGTAATGGGAAGGGGATAAAAAGGGGGGATGATAGAAGAGAGGGTAGATAGGTGGAAGTAATCAAAAGCAAACACCTTTGCAAAGGGACAGGGTCAAGGGAGAAAATTGAATAAAGGGGGACAGATAGGATGGAAGGAAATATAGTTAGTCTTTCACAACATGAACATTGTGGAAGTGTTTTATATAATGATACATATGTGATCTATGTTGAATTGCTTGCCTTCCTAGGGAGGGTGGGTGGGAAGGGAAGAGGGGAGAGAATTTGGAACTCAAAGTTTTAAAAGTAGATGCTTAAAAAAAGAAAAAAAAGGTTTTTTTTTTTTGCATGCAACTGGGAAACAAGATATATAGGGAATAGGGCATAGAAATCTATCTTGCCCAACAAGAAAGTAAGGGGGAAGGGGATGGGGTGGAGGGACTGGGGTGAAAGAGGGGAGGGCTGACTGGGGAACGAGGCAATCAGCATATATGCCATCTTGGAATGGGGGGTAGGGTAGAAATGGGGAGAAAATTTGTAACTCAAAATCTTGTGGAAATCAATGTTGAAAACTAAAATATTAAATAAAACCAAAAAAATAAAAATTTAAAAAATTAAAAAGGTGAATTTGATAACCACAATTTCCTTACCATTTTAGATCTGTGATCCTAGTAGACAATGCACAAATGTATCCAAAGGAAAAAAAAAGATTGTAATATTTATGTATATGTCAGTGCTGTATCTTTAGTATTAATGAATGAATGAAATGAATGAAAAAATGCTTATTGTTTACTATATGATAAGAAGGGCAGGTAAGTGGCACAGTATATTGAGGACCTGGCATGGAGTCAGTAAGACATGAGTTCAAATTTGGACTTAGACACTAGCTATGTGACCCTGGGCAAGTCACTTAACCCTGTTTGCCTTAAATAGCAAACCACTCTTGTATCTTCTGTCTCACTAGACTGAACCACAACAATAGGCTATGCGCTAGGGACAGGAATATAAAAGACAAATAGGCTTTGACCTCATTAAATGTGCATTTTAATAGGAAATATGACACTTAAAGAGGCTTGGTAGCCTAGAAAGAGTTTTTGAGTTTGAGAAGTATGGAAGATGTTAAGTGGAGGCATCAGGGAGTTGATCAACACATCTCTTCCAAAAGCAGTGGCAGTATTGATTACTGTGCATATGATGTGATTCTTCAAAAAAGAAAAGCTCTGTAGTCAAAATTGTGAGATCTTTTACTCTTGCAGCAGAGTTTTAAAGTATATTAGCTGCTGGCATGAACTCACAAATTTTAAATTCCTGCCTTGTAGGAACCATATATCAATTTCTGTTTGTATTGCTCTCAATGCATTGCACATGAGCACTAAATAAATGTTTGAATAAATGAAAAAAAAGAATTTTGGAATTGATTGTGTGACATGAGAGACACTGACATAGGTTGTGGCACAGGATGAGGGCATACCATGCTAGTGTGCCCTCATCAGAGAAGGTGGTATGCTCTGTGAGCAAAGCAGCACTGAAGTAGTTAAAAAAATACCAGATGCATAAACTTAGAGAATGCACCCTAAATGTCCACATGGACTATTTGTGCCTCATCTGCGATAGAGCATTCCAAACTCATATTGGTCTGATTAGCCTTGTCTCGTAACTTGACTCTATCATAGTGATGTTATTTTGACCGTCTTGGAAAATGAAGGACAACAACCAAACAATTCAGATTAAATATAACCTAATCTGGGTGAATTCTAGACCTAAAGCATTAGGTTTGTGGCCTTGAAATACCGTTGTTTAATCTGAGTGGTCTGAGTGGAGGTGAGTTCTCTTGTCTGGATTGCAGGAGATAGGAATGGTGTGGGTGGAGATAGATGCCTGTACCCAGATAGCTGGGTTTGGCTGAGTAACATGATCAAATCACTTTCTTAGCAGGAGGAGCTGAAGACTTTTGGCCCACCTCCATATTAGTATGTCCACCCCCTCATTGATTGCTCACCAATCAGAGTTGATCTCCACCTATTGGGGCACAGGCTTTTCCAAAGGTATTTAAGCATTTGGTGATCCCCATGGTCTTTGTCTTTGGTTACTGAGAGAGAACACTAAGCATCAATTTATTGATTATTTGCTAGTCTAATTTATAAATTGATTATTAATTACCCAGAAACTGTCACACTTTTCATTTGTCTCAATGCATACATACTTACATACACCCACCCACAGCCAAATACCAGGCAGTTTAATGATCAACCACTCAAAAAGAATAGAACAAATCATGGAAACTCAGGGAAGGAGGATATGACTAAAGGGGTAGCTAGAGGGATCATGGTAGGCTTCTCAGGGGAAGAGGCATGAGCTAGGATTTCAAGGATAAGAAGGATCTTGAGATCATTTTCAGCATCATCAATACATATTAGAAATTCTTAGCTATGATCCCTATTCTCAAAGGGAATTTAAAACAACAATAATTGAATCCAGCCCATTTATTTTTACAGATGAGGAACAGCATGAAAGGGCTTGCCCCACATCATATAGCTTGTTTGTATCTAAGGTAGGATTTGAACCCAATCTCCTTGACCTTAAGTCCACCATGCAAGTCCAATTAACTACAAATGTCACCTTCTGCAAGAATTCATTCCAGATCCCTTAAGTTCTTAGTGTTCCCTGACACTACTTTGTGTTTCTTTAGTGTTTATTTTTCTGTGTATACGTTGTTTTCTTCCCACCCAGCAGAATGTAAAGTCCTAGAGCATAGAGCTTATTTTCTTTTCAACTTTGTATCCCCAGCACCCAACACAGTGCCAGACACTCAGTAGATACTTCATAAAATACTTCTTGAATTGAGGCATAATGAGGAATAAGATGGATAAAAATTTTATTTTTGTTAGTAACTTGGTTTGAGCTTTACAATACCATGTAGTTCAGGAGACACAAGACCCTCTGGCACAGTATTACAGCTTGGTGTGATAGTTTGCCGTATCAGCTACAAATGAATGAATGAATGAAATAAATGAATGGATGGGAAAAAAATTAAATGCTTATTGTGTGCCAAGCATCAGGGAGGGACACTTCAGTCCAAGAAGTTACAAGGATGGTAAGTGGGACCACAGTGGAAAATTTATACATCCCTTCCAGGAAAAATGTGAGAGTTAATTTGGTCATGGTTTTTGGTTCCTAAGCTGGAGGGGGTAGGGAGAGAAGGATAGTTTGGGAGAAGGCTGTGGAGGAGGTGGCCAGAGAGAAGAGAGTGAAGTCATGTATGGCTGGGGCTTTCCTGAAGTAGTCCTCCCGGAGTGCCAGCCACAAATCAAGAGAACGGGCCCCAGGTTACAGATTTCCCCTAGGGGCATGGTCTCTGATGGTGGTGGTAAGAAGGCTAGCAAGGAGGCAACCTCCATCTTGCTATCCTTCAGGGCATTTTTCTGGGGCTTCAGATGTGCCAGAAATCTATTTTTGGTCCCTACTGTTAAAGCTAACATTGCAGAACACAGATACTTCATATGAAGTCCCTGTCCGTTTCCTGCTGAGTGAGTGCTAATATGAAATATTCCTGCTCTCAATAATTCATATCTGATCGTTTGCCACTGAAAACTTTCTGAAGAGTTGACATTTTACAGTACACATTTATGACTAATTTAAAGAAAGCTACTTATTGTACCCTCGAGTAAGTAAGTGCTTTTGTGGTGTCAGATTTACAATGGTCAGACATAGCCCAAGCTGTACACAGGTTATATTTCCTTGGCAAACTGAATGCAACTCTGTTTTCTTAGGAGGCTAAAGAGCCTCTGAGTAACTGAGCCAGCAGGCTCTGATGAGATGCATTCTCTGAAGTCCATTCCTTTATTTATTTTCTCTTGTTCGGTGCCTGGCAAAAGAAATCACTGTTAGGATGTTAATTCATCAGCCAAAATAGCATCTGGTTCCTCAGCTGTGCTGTAGCCCCCAAAGCTTCAAGCACACGTCTGGGCAAAGCAGAAACATGTCTGTATCTGAGAGCAAGAGCAGAAGGTGCAAACTAAATGAAGCCTGTTAATCCCCTTTTGATGAGGGGTGGTGGGGAAGCCTTGCCTAACTTGACAGCTCTGCAGATATCTGTCACACACACTCTCCAAGTGGCATGATGGGGTGGCAATGAGCCTTGAAACACTTGATCCTATTTTTGGTGGGGCAGGGATCTGTGATGTCTTTGCACATTAAGTCTTACGCATAGTAGGTCCTCAAGAGATGTTGAACTAATGACCTAGTCTTGAAATCTTAGTCATCTTTGATTCATCCCTTCTACTTCATTCCATAAGTCACTAACTTCTTTTGGAGGGCCATCTCCAGTTGTCCTGATCGATATCTTGCCACTGGACCCAGATGGCTCTGGAGGAGAAAGTGAGGCTGGTGACCTTGCACAGTCCTCCCTCACTTAAATCCAATTCACTTGCAGGTCATGGCATCACCTTCCTGATATCATGGCCCTCTTTGATAACGAAGGACAAACAATAACTCCTGTTGATTCTACCTTTACACTATACATGTCACCTGTTTTCCAATCATGGGGTTACTGTACTCATTCTTTACCTCTCACCTGGCATGGTTTGCCAGCCCCTTAACTGAGCTCATCCATTTAGAGGTGGGAGGGACCTTAGAGATGTCCAAGCATAGACTACTTTACCTTCATTTTATAGATAAACAATTCCAAGAGGTGAAATTACTTACCCTTAATCATACATAGTAAATCGAGGCAGGATTTGAACCCAGGTCTTCCTGATTCCAGGTCGAGCACTATTCACTACACCCATGTCTTGGATCAATTCCTGTTCTAATCCATCCTTCTAATCACTGCTAGAAATCGTATTCCTAAGGCACAGCTCAAATCAGAATACCCTACTACTCAAAACTCCAGGGAGGGTTCCCATTGGCTATAGCATCAATTCTGACCTCCCTTACCCTGGCATTTTTGCTCCTCCTATATGGCTTCAGACTCTCTTCCTATCTTATGCTATATGACCAGTCGTGGGATTCGGCCAGTTTGCCCCGGTTTGGCAGAAATGGTACCTAATTTTAGGTTGAGTTTGGCGAACTGGTTGTCAGTGGGGGTGGAGCCTGTGCCCACCATGTCAGCAGCAGCGGTGTCTCAGCTCGGTTCTGTGGAGAACTGATTGTTAATTTATTTGAATCCTACCACTGCATATAACTAACTCCCTCTCATACACTCTATGTTCCTAGAAAACTGGACTATTCCTTATTCATTGAACTGAATATGCTCTTTCCTACTTCCATGTGCTTGCTCACACTAGACCTGGAATGTAGTCTTCCTGCCCTGTCTCTGCCTGTTCAAATCTCACTTGCCTTTTGAGATCTACCTAGGATGCAACTTCTTTCATGAATTCCTCCCAGTTAAAAATAACCTCCCTTACAAGTAGTAGTTTTCTAGTGTGTTATAGTAGAAAAACTGCTGGCTCTTGAATCACAGACCTTGGGTTCAAATCTCACTTTTGCCACTTACATAGTTGTATGACATTGGGCAAGTCATTCTGGGCCTCAAGATGACGTCTAAAGGGAAGCTTTATTGTGGCACAGTGGATAGAGTACTAGGCCTAGAGTTAGGAAGGGTCGAGTTTAAATGTGACCTCAGGCACTTACTACCTGTGTGACTCTGGACAAGTCACTTAACTTCCGTTTGCTTCAGTTTCCTCAACTATAAAATGAGGGTCTTAGTAGCACCTATCTCTCAGGGTTGTTTTGCAGATCAAATGACATAATATTTGTAAAGTGAGCGGCACGATGCCTGGCAAATAGTTGGTGCTTAAAACACTTGTTTCTCTCACCAGTTGAGGGAAGAGGCCATGGAACAGAGGTGTTGCCACCATGAAAGAAAAGGCCCTGGGGCCAATGGGAGAAGTTAAGGGAGGGGCAGTCCTTGCAGAGAGATATTCCATGGTAAGAAGACCATAGGGATAGTAGAAATGCTTCAGGTAAGGAGACCCCAGGCACTGAGGGAAGTTCCAGGATGAAGCAGCTATACAAGCAGGGCTTTACCTCACTCTAAGTGAGAACCTGAAAAGGCTTTAGCCTAAAAGGGCCAAGGTCTCCCATTGCAACCTGGGCCATCTCCAGTCATCCTGATGAATATCTGGCCACTGGACCCAGATGGCTCTGGAGGAGAAAGTGAGGCTGGTGACCTTGCACAGACCTCCCTCACTCAAATCAAAGTCAACTGCAAGTCATGTCATCATTTTCCTGATGTCATGGTCCTCTTTGAAAACAAAGGACAAACACAACAAATGTTCTTTATCATCTATCTATTTATCTCTATCTGATTCTATTTTTCTATCTCTACTTGGTTCCTTCCTTCCTTCCTTCTTTCCTTCCTTCCTTCCTTCCTTCTTTCCTTCCCTTAGTCTCCATTTTTTGAAGTTCTGTGTGTATGTGTGTGTGCGTGTATGTGTGTGTGCGCGTGTATGTGTGCATGTGCATGTGTGTGTGTGTGTGTGTGTGAGTATGTGTGAGAGTTGTCTTCCCCCATTAGAATGTCAGCTCCTTGAGGGCAAGGATTGTCTTCTTTTGGCTTAACACAGCGCCTAGCACATAGAAGATACTCAACAAATGCTTGTTTTCTTCCTTCCACATAGATACCAAATGGATATTTCCAAAGCATAGATCTAATCATATTATTCTTCTACTCTAGAAGATTCAGCGGCTCCTTGTTCCTTCCTGGATAAAACACAAATCCCCATGTTTCATATTTAAAGCCCTTCACAGCTTGACTCCATCCAGCTTATCTTTCTACACTGATATTATATTACCCCCCATCAAACATCCCCATCTGTGTTTAGTTAACCTGGCCTAATTGTTGTTCCCTATTCATGGCACTGGCTGTCTATGCTCTTGTCTGGAATGCTTTCCCTTCTCTTCCCTTTCTACTTCTTGGAATCCCTGCTGCCCTTTTAGTCTCAGCTAAAGCACTGTCTTCTACATGAGATCTTGTCTGATGCCTGCAGTTGTTAATGTTTTCTCCCTCTGAAATTCTGCTTTGTACACATTTTGTGTTTACTTATCTGTGCGCACAGACACCTCCATCTCAGGAGATCATAAGCTCCAGGACGGCAAGAATTGTTACCACCTAACACAGTGCTTATCATATGATATATTGATGTTAAGTCATTTTTAGTAGTGTCTGACTCTTTGTGACCCCACTGGGGTTTTCTTGGCAAAGATACTGGAATGGTTTGCCATTTTCCTTCTCCAAGGTTCCCATTTTACAGTTGAGGAAACTGAGGCAAACAGAGGTTAAGTGACTTGCCCAGGGTCACATAGCTACTAAGGATCTGAGGCTAGATTTGAGCTCAGGTCCTCCTGACTCCAGGCCTAGAGCTCTATCCACTGTGCTGCCTACCTGCCTCATCATACACTAACCACTTCAGAAATCTTTGTGGAATTGAATTAAACCTTGGTGAACAAGGTAGAGCAGGGGTAATTATCTCTAATTTATAGATGAGGAACCTTAAACTCATAGACTTGAAGCAAGATTATAGGGCTAGGAAGCAGAAGGTCTTCTCATGACTTCAGCATTCTGTTTGCTATGGTCTTATGCCTTTCTTACAGGAAGTCTAATGTGCAGATTAGGTAAATTTCAGGACTCAAAAATTAGGTAAATTCTTGTTACTCGGACTAGACACACACAGTTTGTTCATCCATCAGGATCTTAACAATTGCTTCTTCAACTCCCACCCAGTCCAATGCCAGGGCCCTTCACCATCAGCTTCTTTGGCAAAAAGCAAGGTAATTTTTTCTGCCTGGGTCACAGAGCAAATCTGAGGTTTGGATTCAATCAAAGGGCTGCACTTAAGGACCTAGAGAGCCACATGTGGCCTTGAGGCTGCAGGTTCCCCACCCTTGAATTATGTCTAACCCATCATGGAATAGGATTCCTTCAAAAGTGTTTACCCAGCCTTTGCTTGAATACCTCCACAGATTGGGAATTCACTTCTTTTTAAGTGCCCCCATTTGAGGGCAGCTCTAATTATTAGGACTTTTCCTTATATTAAGCTTAAATCCACCATTCTACAGTTTCTTCTTATAGTTCCTTGTTTCGTCTTCAAGAGTCAACTTAAATCAACTGCTCTTTCTTTTCCCACCCAAACCCTGCCTGGATGCTATTCCCCTAGTCCTTCAGCAAGTCTTTATCTAGAGTTTCTCAATTTTCTCTTGCTTTCTCTAGCATTGAATCCCCACACCACTTAAGCTGTTCATTCTGAAGTCCTATCTGATTTCTTTCATTTTCTTCACACCTCTCTTTCCTAAAAATAAAAACAAGATCCTCTGAATCTCCTTCTCATCAATCCCCTCTTCTCAGAATCATACATTCACTGAACTTTTCAATATCCCCTCCGAGGTCACTGTCCTATTATTTCTTCCTTCCCTCTCTCCACTCCCTAACCCCAAATTGGATATCACATAGATGAGTTATCCATTTCCTAGTTTAATTGTTCCTTTAGCATAAACATTAACATCGGTAAAGCCCAATTTGCATTGTGATTACTTCCTGGACCACCAGAAAGTCTTGGTTTTAATCCAATGCACGTGTGATTCTGGAAGAGTTTTTCCCTATACTTTGCACACGGCTATAATGTGTAGTGACAACTACATATGTTTCACGATTGATATATGCATATATTGTCACAGAGGCAAAAATGGTAAAAGGCCACAAATAAGGGGCCAGATTGATGGATTAACTAAAGCCATGTGGGATTCCAGAAAGTCTTCATGGAGAAAATGAATCTTGAATAAGTTTTGAAAGAGAGGGAAGGCATAATTTTGATGCAGGGAAGAGAGGTCTGTCCAGATGGGACAGCTGGCATAACTGTGAAACGCCCATAAATATTTTACTGCCTCTCTCTTTAGAGTTTTTTTTCATCCTAAGTGATGGGGCAGTTGGTATGAAAGGTGGTATAGGCAGAAGCAGCTCAGTTAGGGGCTGGAGAAGGATCATTTCTTGGTGAACAGATGAAGGGGAGCCATAAGAGAATTTTGCTTTGAAATATATTTCTGGAGAAAGAAAAGTGGAGGTACCAGAGTAATTGAGTGGCAAGATGCAATCTGTCTACTGAGAGGAGCGGATGGTAAGACTGGATGTCCCCGCTTTTAGTTTGAAAAGGAATTGTACATGCCAGGAAGAAAGCTTACCCAGTTCAAATAACAATGTCATTGAAAATTCAAAGACCACAGCATCATGGAGTCTCAGAGTTAAAAGACACTGCAGAGATCATATAGTCCAGCTATTCTCAAATTTTTTGGTCTCAGGACTGCTTTAAACTCTATGAATTATTGAGTACCCTCTCTACCCCCTCTAAGAGCTTTTGTTTATGAGGGCTATGCCTATAAATATTTACTGTAATAGAATTTAAAATATCTCAGTATTATTATGAACGTATCTCTGGGACTCCCAGGGGTTCCTGAACTACACTTGAGAACTGCTGATCTAGTCCAACCCAAACTGGAATAGGATTCTACCGTTCCTGACTGGTGTTCATCCACCTTTTCCTTGAATACTTCCACTGTTAGGGAACTCACTCCTTTTGATGTCATCCCATTCAACATTAAGACAGTTCATTCTAAGGAACATCTTTATTACATCAAGCTTAAATCTATCCCTAACAATTTTCTCCTATGGTTCTTTCTTCTATTCTCAGGAAACAGCTAAAATAATCTTCTTTCACATAGCAACCCTTCAAATATCTGAAGATAGCTATTGTATCTTCCTTAAGTCTCCTCCTTGAGTTCCTTCAATTGAGTCTCTAATCCAGGGGCCTTTTTCTCATGCTGGCAAGACCTTTGTCCCATGGCCTCTTCCCTCAACTGGTGAGTTACACCCCACACCTCCACTTGAGGAAGCACCCAAGCCAACCATGCACTCTCTGAACCCAGACCAGCCCATTACTTCTCAGACTACTTCCCCACCTTACACAAAGCAACCTGTACCATCCCTCCACCTTTATCCAGTTCCCTTTTATGTATTGTCTTCCCCTACTACAATGGTGACAGATGGAACGGTCTTTTTGCTTATATTTGTATTTTCAGTGCTTAGCACTGTGCCTGGCATACAATAATCATTTAATAAATGCTTTATCTATCTAATAAATGTTCTTTATCATATATCTATATGTTTATCTCTGTCTGATTCTATTTTTCTATCTCTACTTGGTTCCTTCCTTCCTTCCTTTCTCCTTCCTTCCTCCCTCCCTCCCTCTCTTTCTTTCTTTCTTTCTTTCTTTCTTTCTTTCTTTTTCTTTCTTTCTTTCTTTCTTTCTTTCTCTTTCTTTCTTTCTTTCTTTCTTTCTTTCTTTCTTTCTTTCTTTCTTTCTTTCTTTCTTTCTTTCTTTCTTTGTTTCTTTGTTTCTTTCTTTGTTTCTTTCTTTCTTTCTTTCCTTCCTTCCTTCCTTCCTTCCTTCCTTCCTTCCTTCCTTCCTTCCTTCCTTCCTTCCTTCCTTTATTCCTCTATATCTTTAATCCAGAGGTTCTTAACTTGAGGTCCTTGGGTAATATAAATTTCTAAGGGGTGGGAGAGTCTGGAAACTTGGATGGGAAAAAATACCACCTTATTTTTCACTAGCCTCTAATTGAAATTTAGCATTTCCTTCTGTTATAAATGTAAGCAACAAACGATTCTGATGGGGAGTCCCAGGGCTTTATCAGATTGCCAGAGGGGCCCATGACAGAAAAGTTAAGAACCCTTCCTTTAAGCTAGTGAAATCTAGCTACACTATTAGTCAACAAGCATAGAGCCAGTGTCACCTCTAGCTGGATTTAGAAACACAGGACCAGGATTCAAATCCTGGCTCTGTCACTTACTACCTCTTGTATCTTTGGCAATGGGGGCTGGGGGAAAGCAGTCCTCTATGTCCTGAGGGAGCACATTTTCCTCTGGATTAGTTTTTCTTTTTTAGGAAGTTTTTCCTTACAAATTGAAGCCAAACATGGCACTTTGCAAGTTCTAACCTGTGTAACAGAGAACAAATCTAGTATCTCATCCAAGTGTGGATCCTTCAAATAAAGCTCTCACTCTCCACCCCATCCTTTATTCTCAGGTTGAACATCCCCATGTCCTTCAACTGATCCACAAGTGGCAGGAACAGGAACTTGAGCCCCTTCACGATCTTGGTTGCTCTTCCTCTGGTTTCTCTCTAGCTGTCCACTAAGCAACTGATGACAGTTACCAGAATCATGGGCAGAGGTCCCAAAAGGAATTCACGAACGTATTTGAATCTCACAAGTGTGAATTGCACATCTTTCCCATAATGATAGTTCTTGGGAAGACACTAGGGTCCCAGTCATTCAACAAGCTCCGAAGGCGCGCGCGCACACACACACACACACACACACACACACACACACCATCACCCTTGCCCTGAAAAAAGTTACATTCTTTTTCTTGGGGGAGGGAGGGATGGAGAACACAATCACAGAGAAGTAAATAAAAATGTATGAAAGGAATTTCTGAGGAAGAGGACATAAATCTTGAAAGAAATAAGGGATTCTGTGAGGCAGAGATAAGGAGGCAATGCATTTCAGCTATGGGAGATATATTGTTAAAAAATACGAAAGTAGTTACATATGCGATGAATAGCAATTCAGACAGTTTGGCGGGAATTCAGGGTGCACCTCTAGGTCTTTGCACAGCCTGTACCTCATGCCTGAAATGCCTTCCTTCCTTATCATACCTCTTGGAATACCTAGCTCCCTTTCAAGGCTCAGTTATCTTACAGGAGATCCGTTCTGATCTCCATAGCTGTTGGTATCTTGGCCCCAAATTATTTTTTATTCTTTAAATTAACACACGCGTACATATGTCGTTTGAAGAGTGGGATTGTGTCCTATTTATTTGTGTCTCCGCAGCGCCTGGCATATGGTGTGTGACTTTAGAAATGAGAACAAAACTCGGGCTCAGACCCGGACGGGCGGACTAGGCTGGGGCAGCGGAGATGCGCACATCTACGCATGCACCAATTTTTCCCGGATGCTTTGCGGTAGTTCCATGAAGGAAAAGTAATCTTGCGCATGCGTAGGCTATGGTTGCCTTGGAGACGAATCGGTTCCCGGGGACGCGGAGCCGCCTTTTCCCCTTGCTTTCAAAAGCACAGAAGCCAGTAATATTTAGTAGAAAACGTGCTAGATTTGCCATTGGAGAAACAATTCGAATCCCAATTATGCTATTTACTAGCTGCGTGAGCCTGCACAAATCACTTAAATCACTTCGTGCCTCAGTGCCCAAATCTGTAAAAGGGGGATTACATTCCTGCTCTCTGCCTCTCAAGGTTCCAATGAGATCGTTTAAACCCTAAAATACGAGCTATTATTACTATTAACAGTGCCAGACACAAGGTCAGAGATTTAGAACTGAAGGGGACCATCTAGTTCAAAATCCTCATTTTAAAAGATGAGAAGCCAGAGTCAAGAGAGGTTAAGGGACTTGTTAAGAGTCACAGAGCTGAGAATTTGAACCCAGCTCCCCCGACCCCTAATCCAGCATTCTATCCACTACCACAGTCCCTCTCAGGCAAGCAGTAGCAGGCACCTAATAAATGCTTGTTGAAGAGGCAGCCACGCGGTGCTGTGGCTAGAGCGATAGACCTCGAGTCAGAAAGACGGACCATACGAATCTGTCCTCATACACTTCCTGGCTTACACCCTGCCTCAGTTTCCTCATCTGTACGAACATAATAGCACCTGCCTCTCAGGGCTGTTGTGAGGCTCAAATGAGAGAGTATTTTTAAAGTGCTTAAAGCCACTTTTCTAGTGGTAGCTATTATTTAGTTTATTTAAGCCATTTAATTGTACCCCAAGAAAAACTGACTTAAAAGCACCCCTAAGTTTATTCCACTACCTGGCAATCTTGGTCAAAAGCAAGATCTGATGATAGTGTGAATGACTCAGTGCAACCCATTTTAACAACTGGTGAATAATAATGATAGCTTCCATTTGCACTCAGAGTGGTGTTGGTGGATAGCCCAGCTTTGGAGTCAGAAAGACTTGGAGTCAGTTCTTGCCTTTGACATGTAGGCTACATGGCTTGGATAAGTCATTTAGCCTCTTAGTGCCCCAAGCAACTCTCTAAGACTATAAATGCACATCAGAGGGCAATCTGCATTTGGTAGGAGGGATTTTCCTCACATGGATGAAATTATAAATCCAGACCAAAAAAAAATCATTTATATAGCACTTTAGACTTTACTGTGTGTTAACAGTGAAAAGAGGGCTGTTCTCTGGATCTGTCTATTCATCTGTAAAATGAGAAAATTAGGCTAGAGGATATCTAAGGGCTCCTCCTGCCCAAAATGTATGATCCTATGACCGATGCTCCTCAACATCTTCCATTCCAGGCTCTCCATCTCCTCTGCTACCATCCTAGTCCAGATTCTCCTTACCACCCACCTGAACTATTACATTAATTTCTACCAGATCTTCCAGCCTCCACTTTCCCCCCTTTTCAGATCTGGTCTGATCCCCCCTTAGAGATCTGGTCATGCCACTCCTCTGCTCAAAAATCGTTAGGGAAGTTTGAGATCTTTTGCTGGCATTCCAGGCCCCCTGTAATCTCATGTTACCCTATGTTTCCCCTCTTACCCCTTACTACTCTCCTCTAAGTACTCTGCAATACAGGCAATTAAAATGTTTCCCTCTCTTGTCACCTGCTGAATTCCTAAATATTCATCCTTTAAAACCTGATAAGTGACCTCACAGAATCACAGGCCCATTTGGAAGAGACTGCAGAGGTCATTCTGATGATATCAGCCAGGCTCTGCTAGAAGACTTTGAGTCATCAGGCTTGCAGCCCATCTCACTTTTGGACCAATCTATTTGATTTATTTATCAATTTTGGTGGGGGAAGTCAGGGGAGGCAACTGAGGTTAATTAGCTTGCCCAGGATCACACAGCGGATCGGTGTTTGAGGTCACATTTGAACTCAGGTTCTCCTGAGGAGAGATCTAATTTTGAGAAAAAGTGTTTCCCTATGTGGAATTTAAATCTGCTTCTCAACAACTTCCACCCATCACTCCTGGTTCTGCCCTCTGGGGCCAAACAGAACAAATCCAATCCCTCTTCCACATGACGGCCCTCCAAATGCGTGGAAACAGCTATCATGTCTCTTTAGTCTTCTTTTCTCCAGGCTAACTATCCCCAGTTTCTTCGAGTGTTCATTATATAACATGATCTCTAGTCTCCTTTTAACATTCAAATTGTCCTTCACTTTACACACTCTGATTTTTCAATGTCTCCAAATATGGTCTGGTTAGGACTGTCACCTTTTGTGTGTGTGTGTGTGTGTGTGTATGCGAGTGTGTGTGTGTGTGTTTTGTTATCGGGAAAGGCAGAGCAATTGGGGTTAAGTGACTTGCCGAAGGTCACATAGCTACTAGTAAGTGTGTTAAGTGTCTGACGTCTAATTTGAACTCAGGTCATCCTGAATCCAAGGTGAGTGCTCTACTCATTGCGCCACCTAGCTGCCCCTACCGTCTTTGTTTTTAACCTTGAATTTAGCCTAATATCTTGTGAGTTTTATTGGTTACGATATTCTGTTGTTGACTAGTTGCAGTCCTCTAAAGGCAGATATTTTTCCCTTTTTAAAAATTTTTCAAACTTCCTTTCCCATCTCTCTACCAATTGAGAAGGCAAGAAAAACAAAATCTCTATTAGAAATATGTATTGAGTCAACCCCCCACCCCCAATTTCCTCAATTGGATATGTCTGGAAAAAAAAAAGAAAGAAATAGTCAATTTGTTCCCTTGAGTCCATCAGCTCTATAAGTGGATGTAGGTAATATGATTCATTATGAGTACTCTAGAATTGCGGTTCGTCATTGAGTTGATTAGAGGGTCTAAGTCTTTCATTGTTCGTCTTTACAATACTGCTGTTATTGCATCAATTGTTCTCCTGGTTCTCTTTTCCTCATTCATACAAATTTTCCCAAGTTTCTCTGAAACCATCCTCTTCATCATTTCTTAGCAGCACAACCCAGATATTTTTTACAGGAACCGATGCCCAGATATACTTTCCCCACCCAGTAGCTCGTACAGGTATATTTTTGAACCCAAGTAGAGAATTTTACATTTATTGCTACAAAATTCATCTTATTTGACTCTAGCTTGCTAACATCTTTTGGATCCTAACTTTGTCATTCAATGTGTTAGCTGGATGAAGGCTTCTTACAATGGGATGCAGTATGATGTAGAGTTAGGAATCTAGACTCTAGAGAAAAAGATATTTTGGAAAGACATAGCCTCAGAGACCCCTCAAGTAAAACTGTGTAGGTGACTGACCTAGGCTTTATGGTTTTTTGTCTGTCCTTTTGCCACCTGTAATAACTGGGTCCTAGTTGAAACAGAGTATAGCAAGAGTACTGAATCTGGGGTTAGAAAACCTGAATTCAAATGCAAGTTCTTCTCTTTCCTACTTGTGTGACAGGGGGCTCTCTCCAGTCGTCCTGATCTATATCTTGCCACTGGACCCAGATAACCCCAGAGGAGAGAGTGAGGCCACTGACTCTGCACAGCTCTGCCTCACCTAAATCCAATTCACTTGCAAGTCATGACATCACCCTCCTGAGGTCATTGGTCCTCTTCGAGAATGAAGGACAAACAACAAACAATCTCTTAGATGTCAGAGACAGAACCAACGATGGGTATCTTGGAGAACACGATACAACAAACATTATCAACATTATTAGAGTTAGGAATCTAGACTCTAGAGAGAAAGATATTTTGGAAAGACATAGCGTCAGAGACCCCTCAAGTAAAACTGTGTAAGTGGCTGACCTAGGCTTTATGGTTTTTTGTCTGACCTTTTGCCAAGAAAAACCCAAGTGGAGTCACAAAGGGTTGGACATGATTGAAAAACAACTCAGTAACAGCAAGAAGCACTGGGTATACAAAGATAAAAGAAAAAAAATTAGTCCCTGCCCTCAAGGAGCTTATATTCTAAAAGGAAGCTTCTAGCCTATTGGACAGTCCCTGCCTCCTGCACTTGAAAAAGAGGCTTGACAGTAAATCGTGTTGAGGATCTCTATTGTGACCTAATAGATCCCTGCCTATGTTGAGATCACCTATTATTCAATGATTTGGTAGGGTGGCCAAATCTCCAGACAGGAATGGGAACGGGGGAATAGTTGCATAGGACGGTACGGACTCTTTGAAGCGTGAACTCCCATGGACAAAGAAAGCATGGAGTCATAAATGGAAGCCTCTATCAATAGATAGACCTCCGAAGTTACAGCTCTGACCAGAGCTACTTCCAGCAGCTTTGAATACATTTCAGGACCCTGGCTTCAGGTTGATGGAGACCAGGAGCAAACTTTCAAGACTTGATGGTCTCTTGTCTTTTTGACGTTTTCTTGGAAAACTTTATGATAGGATGATAAGATCGTAAACTTAGAGGTAGAAGGGACCTTGGAGCCACTGGGTCCACATCCCTCGTTTTATGGATGAGGAAACTGAGTGACAGAGAAATTGAATGATTTGCCTAAGGTCACACAGGTAGTGAGTGAGGTAGGATTTGAACTCAGGTTTTTCTGTCTCTATGTATAGCATTTTACCCACTGTAACCTCACTGTAACCTTGGGAGAAAGACCTGGGCAAAGCCATAACTAGGGTGAGACTGGTAGGCTTTCCCCTAGGATAAAACATTTAGAGGGTTCTGATACCACCAAATCACTTTACCCTATTCGCCTCAGTTTCCTTATCTGTAAAAATGAGCTGGAGAGGGACATGGCAAACCGCTCCAGTGTCTTTGCCAAGAAAACCTCAAATGGGGTCATGGAGAGTTGAATGTGACTGAAAAGTTCTGAATAATAACAAAGGGGAGATTCCTCCCTTGCCCAGCTCCACCCCAAGCAATGGTGACATACCCTTTCCCCTGGTGGCCACACTTTCGGCAGTGTGTAAACCTCAAGCTAGACTGCACCTAAGGTGATCATCTTCCCCACTTGGCCCAAGTGAAAAGCTTTCTAGTTATAGTTCCGGGTCTAGAGGACCCACCTATAACCTCTATTTAGACCCAGATTAGTAAGAGTTTAGAGGTATTTATCTGAGGTAGAGCAGTTGTCTTCTTCCTGTAAAGCCCTGAAATCCATCTTCCAAGGCTAAATCCCAAACTTGCTGGCATCACTCAATGTGAGAGTTTAAATCAAAACCTAGTTTAGAATGCACCATACTTCACATCCAAAGACAAACTCTGTATTTGGAGCCAGGGCACCTGGGTTCAGCTGCCAATGCTGCTCCATGCAACCTGTGGGATGTAAGGTGAGTCACTGAATTTCTCTGGGGTTCACTTCCCGATGCATAAAACAAGGTTCAGCTAGATGATGTCTACGGCTCTTTCGGCCTCTAGGATCTCAGGCTCTAAGATTTTGTTTTATTATGGAAGAGAATCTTAAAGTGCAAATAATATAATCTTTTCATTTTACAGATGAGAAAACAGAGTCTTGGAGAAATCACCTGGCTAGTTTAGTGCATAAGAGCCCTGGCCCTGGACTGAGTCAGGGAGTCCTGAGTTCCAATCTGATCTCTGACACTTACTAGCTGTATGACCCTGGGCAAGCCATTTAACTTCTAACTGCCTCAGCTTTCTCAACTATAAAATGGGAGAATAATAGCACCTATTTCAGAGGGTTATTATGAAGACTGGATGAAAGAATATTCGTAAAGTGCTTAGCATAGTGTTTGGCACATAGTAGGTGATTAATAAATGCTTATTCTCTTCCCTTCCTCCTCTCTGCCCCCCCCCCCCAGTTGCTTGTTCAAGGTCACACATGGTATTAGTGTGAATCCGAGTTCAGCATTCTTTCCACTGTCTGTGATCTTAGGCCAATGTTCTTAATTAGCCTATGCCTTTTCTAATGTTACCCTTAATAAGTTACCTGATTTATTATTCCACTGGTGGGGACCAGTTACTCCACAGTCACCCACACTCTCTTATTCAATTTCCTTTCTAACCAATAGATACATTTGTGATGCAGCCGGCTCAGGTAGCAATACTTGGCTATGACCATGAAGGAGAGTAAAGCTAATAGGACCTAAATGCATACTAACTTTGTAACCTTGTTCTAGCTAACAAAACTAACCCATTATGGACCATTTCTTGGGAGATATCAGCATCTCAGAGCCTGCTTCCTCTCCCTCTGCCCAGCATCACACTCCTCTCAGATCTCCACAGGTTCCTGTAATGGCAAGGACGCCATAGCAACAGAAGGCATTTGACTCATCCAATGACATTTTTCCTTTCCCACGAACTGAAAGTGACAGTGGGCCTTAGAAGCAGTAAACACTGGAAGGGGAATTATGGCACTTAAGGAAATAAAAAAAGATTTGTGGCCATTGGTTTGAGTCATTCATTACTTCTGCCTCCTGAAGATGCCAAAGCACATAGACGTTCTTTTGCAAGGGCTTGGCTAGAAACCATATAATTATTGATTGCAATTAATTCATTAAGGACTGTTGCTTTCATTTTGTTAGCCAGCTCAGTCTTCAATACCTCCTTAGACTGAAGTGGATTGAGTGCCAAGGCACAGGGATAAGAGCAAGGAAAAAGCCACTAATGTGGCTTTTTTTGTCTGAAGGGTATTGGATGAAGTGGATGAAATAGAAACAGTCTCTATAGGTGAGGCTGGTCCCTCCTTGATGGATTGGCCCCCAATACCTGAGTAAAGAACAAAGCAAATTCTTACTAGCCTAACTGGTTAGTAAAGACTTACATTTACGTTGGGACTTCGCTGTTTATAAAAACCAAACCAAACCACCTACATGGTCTAGTTTGATCGTCACATTCTAGGACAAGCATTATTGTTGTCTCTACTTTACGTAAAGAGAAACCGAGGTTCAGAAGGATTTAAAGGACATGTCCCATACAGCTAATAAATAGGAGGGTGTAGACTTGAACACAGGTTTTCTGACCTCAAATCTAGTATTCTTTCCACCCCGTGATGGTTGTAAAAATTGACTGGAATACTTTTCTGCTTAGTGCCTGAGTCAACATGTATGCAACACCACTTCAAGAAGAAGTCAGGAATTGGCCTTATATAGAATTCAAATGAGCAGCAGTCATCTTTATGCCGTGATTTCTGAGGTACTTATAATAACGATAGCAATAGCTTGTATTTACTGTTGTTCACCCTTTGTTCTCAAGGGGGACCAATGGCATCAGGAAGGTGATGCCATGACTTGCAAGTGAATTGGATTTAAGTGAGGCAGGGCTATGCAGAGTCATCAGCCTCACTCTCTCCTCCAGAGTCATCAGAGTCCAGTGGCAAGACACAGGTCAGCGTGACTGGTGATGGCACCAAATGCAGTGGGAGACGTTGGCCTTTTTAAGCTGAGGTCTTTCCCAGGTATCAGTTTGTTTGAGATAATATCCATCAGGGATTAAAGGATAGGCTTTGAGGTTTGCGATGCACTCAACAAAAATTATTTCATTTGATTCCCACAACAACTCTGGAAGGTAGTTGTTATTCTTATGTCCATTTGACAGATAAAGAGTCTGAGGCACTCAGAGGTTAAGTGACTTGACCAGGGTCACACGCTTCTAACTGAGAATGTTTGAAGCCAAAATTTGGATTTAGGTTTCCCTGACTCCAAGTCCAGTACTCCATCCACTGAGCTAAGCTGCTCACAGTGTTAAAAATTCTACCATTATTTATTTAGTCCTGTAAGTCTCTAAACATCCAATTTAACATGCAAATAAAAGCTTGTAGAAAGGGCAGACAGACTTTCAAGCTGTTCTCAAATTCTATTATGAAATACTTTCCTCTATTGAATGCTGGTTGAGGTTAAGATTATGAAGGGATCAGAAGGTTGGAGGGTAGTAGTGAGGACAAAATTGGTCTGGACCTTGGCAAAATTGTGAAGTAAGCTCAGTTTGTATTTGGCAATCCCAAACTCCCTTTTCTGATTTGCCCCTCTAGGTGTCTCCCCATCCTTCACATCCTTTTTTCCTTTTTTCTTCCAAACCTGCTCTATGAAAGGAGCCTGATAAATTAATTCACATTATAGTATTCAATTCTATTCAAAAGGATCATAGATTTTAGAGACAGAAATGACCTCAGAGATCATTTAGTCTAACTTGCTAATTTTATAGAGGTAGAAAATGAGACAAAGGGATGAGATCATTTTCCTACAGTCACACAGATGTTATTGACTGTAATCATGATTTGAACACAGGTCCTCTGCTTCCAAATCTATTTCCCTGAGACTGGCTAGGAGGAAGGACAGAGTGGAAAACAAAAATCAACCCCTGTTGCAATATTGTGCAGCCCGGTAAGTATGACGGTTAATGTTTCTGTGCATTTTTAGGCTATCAAGAAGTCATGGCATTAAGAGTGAATTTTTGGAAGGGGATGAGGGAGGGAGGGAATTCAGAACTGAAAATAAAATTAAACTTAAAAAAATCAAAATAATAATTAAAAAAGCTGTTTAGACTGGATGACCTCTAAGGTCCATCTTATCTAAAGATTCAATATTCAAACTGATCTGTGGTCTTGCTGATATGAATATTCCCCCCAACAGTGTATCTTTTTTTTTTTGGAGAGGAGAAGGGAAGGCAATTGGGATTAAGTGACTTGCCTAAGGTCACACAGCTAGTAAGTGTGTCAAGTGTCTGAGGCCAGATTCGAGCTCAGGTCCTTCTGACTCCGGGACCGGTGCTCTACTCACTGTACCACCTAGCTGTCCCTTCCAGCAGTGCATCTTGCCATCCATCAATGTACAGAGTGTAAAGCATCACCCAGTTTTGAGACTGTCTATAAACATTAATTAGCTTTTCTAAGAACAAATGAACTTCTAAAATATCTGAGTTTAATTTAAAAAAAAACCATGATGAGTAGCTGAGGTGGGGCATAGGAAAAAGAACACTCAAGCTAAGCAAAAAGAGATTATGTATTTTAATAATTTTTTTAGCATATAAAAATTACATTGAACCTGGAGGATGGCAGCTACTGCACAAAGCCTAAGAAAAAGCAAGTTTGAGAAGAGTGTGGCAGGGAGTAGGTTACTATTTGGATCTTGCATCTAATGGCCAGACAAAATTATTGCCCTCTCCCTCAGTCAGTTAGTCAGTCAGCATTTCTTAAGCACTTACTATGTGCTATTTGTTGTTATTCAGTTTTCTTGACCCCATTTGGGGTTTTCTTGGCAAAGGCACTGGAATGGGTTGCCATTTCACTGTGTTAATTAGCAACATTACAAAGAAAGGCAAAAGATAGTCCATGTTCTCAAGGAGCCCGTTGTCCTTTATGCAGTACCAGAAACATAGTAGGTTCTTAATAAATGCAGTAGGAGTTTAAAAAATGTTTATCGACTATTGACTAATATTGATGAAGTAATTAATAGATCATGTCAAAGCCTCTTCTTTAGGTTGAATAGAAGAAAGAGAGCAAAGAAAATTGCCGAGGTGATATGATCCTCACCGAGTGTGCTGCTTAGCACTGACTGCATGTAGTTTGAACCACACTTGCCCTGTCACACTATACTAAAATGGTCAAGTGTGATTAAATGTTACAAAAGAAGCCCAAAGGACTCTGGGGAGTCTGGGAAGAAGAAATGGCATCTGGTTCAGGGATCAGAGAATATTTCATGGGGGACGTAGCATCTGGACTTGGTATTCAAAAGATTTGGGCTAGGTAGGAATATGATAGATGTACATGGAGAGTGGGGGGCAGGGAGAGATATATTCTGTATATATAGTCATTATAAGTAAAGGCACCAATGTAGAAAAGTACTTGATACACTCAGGGAATGATGAGTAGCATAATCTGATGATATACATGGCAATAGGACCAGTGACTCTCTGATACATCATTTTTCTTCCTGCCTACAGCAAGAGAGGCTTTACCTAAAAGAAGACAAAGCTGCCTTGATTAGCCCTGGGGACTTAATTAGCCCTGGCTTCCCCGATGAATCTCCCTGGTCATCTAGGAGCTTAAAAAGCCCAAGCCATATGAATTCTAGGCCTCTTGGACTTGGTGGGTGCCTAAGATCACATAAGTTGCCATATTCTATGACATACTGACTACATATATTCCTATGTATAGACAAGGGTGCTGCCTCTTCTGTCCTGTAACATTGGGGTAGGAGAGTCAGCTCTTCAGGGCAGTCTTGCAAGAAGACAGACACCATGGAGTACTAAGGGCACATAGGCAAAGACCAAATAATTTCCCATGGCTTTTCTACTTCCATTGTTCATTACTCAATCAACCAAACTGCGAATTCCAATTAAAGTGCTGGTATCATGGTGCCAGCATCCACTAACTGTAAATCCTTCATCTTCAATACCTTGATCTGAGGGAGTGACTTTAACAGGTGAAGTATAGGCACCAAGTGACAAACTAATGGGGCTATCTATTTGGGTTCTTTCCAGATATCCCTCCAAACATACCATGCTATTGGTTGTCATGTTTGTACAAGAAAATGGCCTCGTCTCAGAGCCTACCCTTCTCGGCTTTGAGTCTGGATGACTCTGTGACTCAATTTCTCCCATTTGCAAAGTATACATCCCTATCTCTGTCTCCTTTATAGTGCTGTTGTTAGATAAATGGGGTCAACACTTAGGCTACTTAGTGACCACAAAAGAAAAATGGTGTTATTACCTGGAAAACTGGCACAGACAATCTTTGCAAGACCATTTTAGAAATCACATCTGAGAGTCTGGCAGAAAATGCATATTGTAAACTGCAGTAACAATTGTGTCTTTTTGAAAGTGGAGTTTTAAATTTCCACTTAAGAGTATTGGCTTTTTCTTTTTTAAAAAAAGTGGAGTGTGTATGTGTTTTCCCCAAAACCAAAGTGGTTTTGATTGACTTAAGGTAGGGGGAACCAAGATACTATGGAGGGCAAGCAGAGAAACCAAAAAAACAAGATGGAAATGCTTTAATAAATGATAGATTTTGATAAATTACCCCACTCGGCAGAGTTTCAATTACAGAAACACATAGTTTACACAAGTAATTACTAAAGGAATTACGGCAGAAGCATATTCATCTATTCATTGAATTATAAGGCATCAATTCTCCTCCTGATTGCGTCTTCAGCTCCAACGATGGCAATCACAGCCTCACACAGAACTTTAATAACACTATCTTTGTGGAATTAAAATACGCCATCAGACAGGAAATGTGAAAGGGACTGATAAGAAGAGGCTGTTGATTCATATTCAGAAAAGAAATGGTCTAAGGGAGTTAATTGTAAAGCAAGAACTTTGACAGTTGAAAGTTAATTAAGAAAAGGTTCTGTCCCAAACAAGGCTTTTGATGCTGTTTGGTACCCCATGGCCTTTTCATGATGTTCGCATAATCAGAGCTATGTCTGAACAAGTACCGGAGTGTCTTCCTGTTAGAAGCAGCAATGTCATGAACTGGTGTTCTAATCCTTCCTGTAAATCCAACCTGCCATGCTCTACTGCCAACTTTTGTTCCAAGTGCAATGTGGCCCTTAGCAATCTGAGTGAGAGAGCCCCTTGGATGGTGCCAAGGATAACATGTTAGACTTGGACTCAGGAAGACCTGACTTTATCCTGCCTTAAGACACTTACTTGCTGTGGGATCTTGGGAAGTTCACTTACCTTTTCTCAGCCTCAGTTTTCTCATCTGTAAAGTGAAGATCCATAATAGCATCTTTCTTATAGGATTGCTGTGAGGATCCAATGAGATGGTAGATGTAAAATACCATGCAAACTTTAAAGCGCTCTATAAACCTTAGCCATAATAGTAGTAGTAATGATGATGTCTCAGGACCAATGACTCAGCCACTTGACTTTGGAATTCAGAATGTCTCTCTACCAGTATCATCACTCTCAACCAGAAGAGAAAAGTAGAGAGAATTTGCTATTTACACTGTGACTACAAGCTGCTATAAGTCACTGAGTTGCTTCTCCCAAGGATGTTTGCATTTTAAGCCAGATCACTCTGTGTGGATCGAAAGGCTTTTTTTTTTTCCCTAAGAGAATAATTTCAGGCTCTACGTGGATATAGGGATGGTATGCTCTCAGTACTCCTGAAATCACATCTGTTATCCATTCTGCCTATACAGGAGTCCAGCCCTGTCTGTCAGGACAGTTGCTTTTACTGATACACCAGCTGACCTGGATTATGATTATTGAAGTATTATTATTATTATTATCATTGTCATTTTGCCTTTCTTTGTATCCTCAACCCAAGCTTAGCACAGTGCCTTACACATGATAGGGGCTTGTTGACGGCACCTTAGATTTTAAACTCCTTGAGGGCAGGCACTATCTTTTTGCTTCTTTTGTATCCCCACCACTTAGTGCAGTGCCTGGCAGATAGTATTGACTGTTGGCTGTTTAGTCAACAATACACTCAGTATTCAAGAATTAGATAAGGAATTGGGACATACAATGAAAGTCCTTTTATCTATTGGCTCTTTGAAGAAAAAGCTCTTTGGATTTAGCAGGAAGATCCTTGAGATAGCCCCTGCTCTGCCAGGGATGTTTGTGCCATGTTATGTATGTCGCATAACCCTGGGCAAGTATTTTAATCTCTCTCAGTTGTCTCTTCTGTAAAATGGGGATAATAGCACCTTTCATCATGATGCTATTGTGAGGATCATATGAAATAATACATATAAAATGCTTTTCAGACCTTAAAGCACTGTATAAATGCTGGCTATTGTCATTGTCGTTTTAGAGGTATTCTCATAGTATATTAGAGCTGGAAGACATCTTAGAGGTCAACTAGTCCAACTATTTCATTTTACAAATGGAGAACCTGAGGTTCAAAGTTGTCTACAGAGTGGCAGGATGCCAGAGTTAGAATGAACCACAGTGGCCAGCTATTCTAACCTGTGCCTGAAAAAGGTATCTCTTGCAACAAATACACATGAAAGAAATAGTTGGCAATTTAGCCCTTGTTTAAGATGTTCAGCATAGAGAAGTCCTCTACATGGGAGGCGGCTTATTCCACTTTTGTTGTTCAGGCGTGTCCAACTTTTCATGATTCCCTTTGGGGTTTTATTGACAAAGATACTGGAATGGTTTGCCATTTCCTCTTCCAGCTCATTTTACAGAGGAAGAACTGAGGCAAACAGGGTTAAGTGACTTGCCCAGGGTCACGTAGCTAGAAAGTGTCTGAGGCTAGATTTGAACTCGAGGAAATAAGTCTTCCTGACTCCCGGACCGGGGCTCTATCCACTGTACCACCTAGTGGCCCAATTCTACTTTTAGATAGCTCTAATGATGGATATTATGTCTTTCCTACCATAGTTTAAGATTGCATTAGCTCTCTTGGCTGCCATATCATATTGTTGATTCTGGGCTCGCTGTCCACTAAATTACCTGATATCTGTTTTTATCTCTTCCATCTGATACTTAGACTTATAGGATCATTGATTTAGATCTAGAAGTTACCTTAAAGGTTATTTTTGAGGCTTCTGGCCCAAGCCCAGGTATTGAAGTAGAGTAAATGACGGTCCTGGCAAAAGCCAGGGATATCAAAGAAGGAAAAAACCAAGTACTTATTAAGTGCCCACTACGTACCAGGCACTGTCCTAAGCTCTACAACTTAACTCATTTGATCCTCACAAAAACCCTGAGAAGTAGCTGCTATTATCATGATCCCCCTTTTGTGGTTGAAGAAACTGGAGCAGATGGAGATGTTTAAACTTGATTTGCCAAGGGTCTGAAGTGTCTTTGAATTCAGGTCTTCCTGATTCCAGGTCTAGAGCTCTATTCACTGCACTACCTACCTGCCTGTACATATGAAAACAGGGCTTGCTTAGCTTTCAAGGGTATAGTTTTCACATACAGATCAAGGAAACACAGTGATGGTCTTGGCAAGGGTCTATTGTTCTGCTATCTCCTTTCTGGTTACTTAAAGACATTTGTTCAAAAAGGTTGCTGGTACAGTGGTTTAGGTGAAGAAACTTCCAGGTTTCAGGAGACCTAGACCCAAATCTACCATCCCAATGCTGAGTCCTCTCATTTTTATTTATATTAAAATAATTTAATGGAGATTTTTCATTTCTATATCATCTAAATTCTCTATCCCTCCCCACCAATATCCTAGCCCTTAACCTCTCTCAGACAGCTATCTACTAAGAATATTTTGAGTGCTTTTATGGGATGGTCCGGGACCACAGCACCAGGGCAAAGCTCTCTGGTGCTCTTGAAGCTGTCAATGTGGCAGTCTTCTATCCAGTGGTATTCCCTAGTTACAATGAGGCTTGAAATTTATCTATGCTATAGTCTGGGGATTTCCCCTTTGAAATGACACAAGATATGTGCTCTTCTTATAATGTGCCTAGGTCTGGACTTAGCCTATCATAGAAGTAATTTAATTGAATCCTTAATTTCTTAGATGAGGAAACTGAGGCCCAGAGAGGATAATGGACATGTCAAATAAGTAACTATAGTGGAAAAGAGGAGTGAGAATAAGCACTCAACTCTCACCTGTGGCTCTAAGAAGCTATAGGGTGTGCAGTGACCACACTCCAGTAGAACTGTCTCAGCAGAGAGGCTAAATCAGGTTGATTTTTGACCTGAACTTACAGGTCACAAACCCAGCAGTGAGTTAGGCAGAGTGTCTACACTAAATGTTTGAATTTTTCCTGGAGGAATGGGCGGCTGAGAACAATTTGTTCCGATGGCCATGAAGGTGGCTGAAACAGATTCCATGGAGTGCTTAGAACCTGGTCAGATATTGAAGATGCCAAGGTCATCTGTTGTTTCCTGGGCCTTTGCCAGCCATCTTGTCACTGGATTTTGATTAACTCTGAAAGAGAGAGTGAGGCTGATGACTTTAGGGCTCACTTAAAACCAATTCACATACAAGTCAAGACATCACTTGTGAGGTCATTTGTCCTCTTCAAAATGAAGGACGAACAACAACTATGTGCCAGGCACCATGCTAAGCACCTTTTAGAAAACAAATATTATCTCATTTAATCCTCACAACAGCCCTATGAGGCAGATATTATCCCCATTTTACAGCTGAGGAAACTAAAGTTGAGGCAAACAGAAGTTAAGTGACTTGCCCTGGGTCACACAGCTAGTAAGTGACGATGCTAGAGTTGAATTTAGGATTTCTTGAATCCAGGTTTAGGGGTCTATCCACTGCACCACCTACTTTCCTCAGAGAACACTGGCAGAGGATTGATCTACATTCAAATCCTACCTCTGATCCCGACTCAGTGATCTCAGGCAAGTCAATTAACTTATCCAGAACCTCAGTTTTCTCATTTGTTAAATAAAAGGATTGGATTAGTTGACCTCCAAGATCTCTTCCAGTTTAAATCTAGGATTCCATGGCTCCAAATACAGCATTCATTATAGTATACGCCACTGTCTTTCATGAAGTTGATATTTTGAACTAGAGTGTGAGACTACCAATTAACCTGATTTAGTTTCATCTCATTTAGCTTGGCCCAGTGTTCTAACCTGTCAGTCTTTTCCCATCTTGACTCTCCTGTGGAATGTATCCTTCCTAGCTTTGAATAATTAGCAAATTTGCCCGAGGTCACACAAGTAACAAGTGACGGGGCCAGAATTTGAACTTTCTGACCAGATCTGGTGTTCTTTCTGGTGTAGTGTTCTAACAATGAATGGGCAGGCCTAGATTTACACACTGGATAAAGAGACTTCTGAAGACTCTCTTCGTTGCTGGGGGTGAGGAAGAATCACATCTGTTCCTATTCTACTTTCTCACTTCTACTGATGCAACTCACAAAACTGCCCTCATTGCTTTTCTCTCACACTTCCAGCTCGTGTTGGACGGCAAGTGAGAAAGCAGTGTCTTAGTCTTACCCAACCAGATGGAGAAATTCAGAGAAGGCTTGTCTCCTGACCAGAACCAAATCAATGTCCCAGAAAAAAACAAAAAGCTTAGCATCGCCAAAGATAACTGCCACCCTGAATTAATGTAATTCCAGAAAGCTTAAAATGCTTTCTTAGATAATTATGATCTTATTTATTCTCATAATACCCAGAGAGGGAGTAATTAGCCTAGCAACAGCTCAGGTTTGAGGTTACAACATATTTTAAAGACTGATGCTGAACTGAATTGAGAAACCACAGTGATTACAGAACTGCTTTAAGATATTATTTTTCCACAGTTGTATTTACTTATTCAACCTCATTTCTTCCTGTCTACAAATGTGAACCAGCTAGACTGGCCTCTATAACTGTTCCCCAAACATACCATAACCTTTCCCACTACAGTTATTCCTTCCACAATATGACTTTCCCCATTGCAGTTTCGATACAATGTGTTTGGCATAAGAAATTAAATGGGAATTTTGGAGGAGTTTTGTGGAAGCCCAGACAACATATGAAGGCCAGCAGATAACACAGGAAAAGTTTAGAAACTCAGAAATGAATAAAATGTACATATAATATTGCATAACATCAATATATTTTATCTTTTAATACCATAATAATTCAGACTTCTTTCCTGGTATGAAGGGATGGCCAAAAGTTTTAAGTGGATTTTCCAGATCATGGGGGCTCCACACTCCTATTTGCAGAGGGGATGCAGGTAATGACCAAGCCCCATGTCTATCCATTGTCTGAATAAACTAAAAACACCAGAATGCAAAATTCTGGGTGTTAAAAGAAAGAATATTTCATAATCCAGATCACTTGCTTCCAGGATGAGGAATTAATTGACCTTCCTTGTTCTCTGCTATTTATCCCATCATACATTAAGCTCTTTCTCCACTAAGTTCCTATAACGTTGAGGGTCTAGACTACCCATATGACATGCTTATTATATATCTGTGTTGTTAAGCAAAATGGGCTCTTAGCACTTAGTTGGCTTTTGTTTCCTTGGAGTAATTCAGTGTATTTTATTGAGCCTTACTAGGTGCTAAGGCCCAGGCCCTAACCCCTATTAGGTGTAAAATCTATGTGGGTGTGGATTGGTAACTAAGGTGGGGCCCAAGGTGGGGCTAACTCAGGGGAGGGCCTAGTTTACACATGAGTTTGAGTGATAGGTTTTGGACATCAGAGGTCTTAGACCACGTGGGTTTAAGTCGCCTCTTTGTGATTGTTCTAGGTCATGTGGGTGAGTTGCATGTGTGACTCACCCCTTACCCTGAAAAAGATATAAAACCAGGGGTTGGCCTTCTCTTCTTTGGAGCTCTTACCCACAGCCATGGTGGCGTGCGTGACTCTGGACTAGCCCTTGTTATGAGCTACTGGGCTGAACCTAGATGTTGGTAACCGTGAATCTGTATTTGGTCTGTCTGTTGATGTTTGTAACTTGTTTGTAATTTGCTCTGAAGTTCAGTGTTCTGGTCTTTACCCCTGAACTAAGTGAATGATATTTGTATGCTGAATTAAAGTAAGCTTGTCAACCCCTTCATATAGCTTTCCTTACTAAAGCAGATCAAAAGAACATGTGTTTTTGTAGCCTGCTGGTAGCGTTCTTGTCATTGGGCTTGAGGTGGTCTTACACCCCCACAACAGCTGCTAGCTGGATTGTTGAAACAATATCCTATCTTGCTACCCTTTCATATCTATCTGTCTCAACTCATAGAGTATCATCCCAGTTCAGGACCTCAACTCCTCTTCCCAGACTTTTACAATGGTTTTCTATCTGAGCTCTCTTCAGGTACTGCCCTGAGACTTTTGGGACAACCTGTATAACATACGCAAGCTTTTAAGTTCAAAGCTGTACTAAGACTTTTGGGATATCTTTTAATGCACATTCGTTTGGTTGGACTGGGTGGCTACTTAGATTTTTCCAATTCCCAGGTTCTGTGATTCATTTAGATTTTTGGTGATCTCTTTGCTTGTGGCAAGAGTAGATTTGCCACAATGATTTCAAATACATTAGAAGGTCAGTTTTTGACCCTCATGTAAGTAATAAGAAAACTTATTTCTTTCAGTTCCCATCCAAGTTTCTAAGAAGAACAATCTTTCGGAGGCGGAGCCAAGATGGCCGCATGAAAACAGCATCTTGCCTGAGCTCTCTCACAAGTTCTGTTGGATTCCTATAAAAAAGTGAATCTGAGCAGATTTGAGAGAGTTAGAAAGTGCGAGCACTCTGACTGGGGCAGATTTCCCAGCCGGGAGAATCTGAAAGGCTGAAGGAACGACTCTGTAGGCTAGGAGAGTGCTCAGCCTGCGGAGCTGCCCCAGACGGGACCAAAGCAGAAGCTGCTGGCC
>CM053624.1:250853268-250875810 GCA_028646595.1 Phalanger gymnotis | reverse complement strand
TGGGGCCAGAAGCAACTGCAGCTGCAGTTCTGTAGCTGCCCCACCTCCACTGCCCCCAGTGGGGGTGGCCAAACTGCAAACTCTATCCCAGTCCCCAGCAGCTTCTCCCACTAACCTACTCTGTTGTCCTTGCTGTTTGTGGGTTGAGAAGTCTGGTAATTGCCGCAGCTCACTAATTCAGGGCGCTAGGGCACGCTCTGCCCGGCTGCTGGTCTGGTGGGCCTATGCTGGGCTCTGCTCCGCTCAGCTCTTCTCCCCTCCACTCCCAGCTCCGTGCAGGATAGACCATACCTAGAGACTATCCAGGCTGTCCTGGGCTAGCTCACTGCTTCCCTATGCTATTTTGTGGGTTCTGCAGTTCTAGAATTGATTCAGAGACATTTTTTATAGGTTTTTGGAGGGACTTGGCGGAGAGCTCATGCTAGTCCCTGCTTTCCAGCCACCATCTTGGCTCCATCCCAGGAGATCTAGAATCTTAAGGAAGAAAACAACTCCTTGAAAATTAGAATTGGGCAAGGGGAAGACTGCAAAGTTATAAGAGATCAAGAAATAATAAAATAAAATATAAAGAATGAAAAATAGAAGATAAAGTGAAACATCTTATAAGAAAAACAACAGATCTGGAGAACAGATCAAGAAGAAAAAACATAAGAAACTTGAAAGCTATTACAAAAAAAAAAGAATCTTGATACAAAAAATGTCCTGAAGCATTAGAAGAAGAGAGGAAAGTAGAAATAGAAAAAATCCACCAATCACCACCTGAAAGAGATCTTACATGGAGAGCCCACAGGAATATTACAGTCAAATTCTGAAATCCCCAGGTCAAGGGTAAAATATTACAAGCAACAAGAAAAACAAATTATATATGTCAGTGCTACAGTTAGGATCGTATTAGACCTAGCAGTGGCCACACTAAAAGACTGCAGGTCTTAGAACACTATTATTGAAGAACAAAAGAACTAGGCTTCTGGCAGAAAATATCATACCCAGCAAAGCTAAGCATCATTTTGAATGAAAAAAAAATGGACATTTAATGAATTGTCAGGCTTCCAGCATCTATTTTGAAGTCTTGGGACCAGGAGCTTTAACCCCAGTATCTTTGGATTTGTACTCTGCAGGCTTGGTCAGTAGGATTAGCAGCCTTAGAATCACTGGGCTTTGTAACCTTAAAATCAGACTTGGCTGCCTTGGGATTGGACTTGGTGGTCTTAGAATTGTATTTGGTGACCTGGGTATCAGATTTGGTGGCCTTGGCATCAGATCTGGTGATCCTCAGGTCAGTGGGCTTGGCAGGCTTGGGGTCAGTAGTTCTGGCAATCTTAGAGTCAGGTTTCATGATCCTGGGGCCTGGGTGTTTGGTCCTGACCCTAGGGCCTGACCATCTTGTAGCCAGCATACCAGGTACTGGCCTTGGGGATCTTGGGTCTGAGGATCTTGGCCTTGGAGGTCTTGGTGCTCAGGGCCTTTATGATTTTGGTGTTGTTGGCCTGCATCTTCTTCAGCCCCTTCTTGTTGTGTTTCTTTACAAAGTGCATGTTTCTCAGAAATTTGGGGTCAACTCTTCTCATAGATTCATATTGCTGTGAACCCATATTTCTTTTTTTCTTTTGTAGGGGATAGTCAGGGCATTTGGGGTTAAGTGACTTGCCCAAGGTCACACAGCTATTAAGTGTGTCAAGTGTCTGAGGCTGGATTTGAACTCAGGTCCTCCTGACTACCGCACTGGTGCTCTACTCACTGAGCCCCCTAGCTGCCCTGAACCTATGTTTCTTGATGCCATTTCTGTGCCATTTTTGTGATTGGTTATGAGTGGTATAGTTCTTAGACTTAGCCATCTTTACGCCGCAGTCTGTGTTAACAGGCACTCCACTAACCAGAAGAGGCCAAAGCGAGAGAGAGAAAGGTGTCTAGAGTTATTTTAAGTGGGGAATCTTTTACTATCTCTTCTTTCAGTTTTGTTTGTGATATATAGAAAGGTTGATGATTTATATGAATTTATATTATAGCCTACTGCTATTTGCTAAAATTATTAATCATTTCCACTAACTTTTTAGTTGAGACTTTGGGATTTTCTAAGCATATCATCATATTGTCTTCAAAAAGAGAGCTTTATTACCTCTTTCCCTATTTTGATTCTTTCTATTTCTTTTCTTATTGCTATTGATAGGACTTCCAATGCAATATTGAATAATATTGGTAACAGGCATCCTTGTTTCACACCTGATCTTACTGGGAAGGCTTCTAGTTTATCCCCATTACAAATAATGTTTGTTGCTTTTTTTAAAAATCAATTTAAGGAAAAATCCACTTATACCAATACTTTCACATGTTTTTAAATAGAAATGAATGTTGAACTTTATCAAAAGTTTTCCCTGCATCTATTGATATAATCATACATTTTTTTAACTTTTATTATTGATGTAATCAATTATGTTAATAGTTTTCCTTATGTTAAACTGCCCCTGCATTGCTGGTATAAATACCACTTGATCATCATGTGTAATCTTTGTAATGTATTATTGTAATATTTTAGCTAGTATTTTATTTTTAATTTTTGCATCCATATTCATTAATGAAATTGGTCTATAATTTTCTTTCTCTGTTTACTCTTCCTGGTTTAGGCATCAACATCACATGTGTTTCATAAAAGGAGTTTCGTATGCTCTCTTTTTTATTGGCAATTGCAGAGATGTCCTCAATTGGGGAATGGCTGAATGAGTTGTGGTATACAGTTGTGATGGAATACTACTGTGCTACAAGAAATGGTGTGCTCCATAATCTTAGAAAAATGTAGAAAGACTTGCACAAAATAATGAGGAGTGAAATGAACAGAACCAAGAGAACATTGTATATGGTAACAGCAATATTGTTTTAAGAATAACTTTGAGCGACTAAGTTACTTTGACTATTGTAAATGCCCAAATTAACTAGAAAGGACATATGAAGAAGGGTGCTGTCTACATCCAGACGAAGAACTGATAAGTAGAAATGCATATATAGAATAATTATACATAGAATAATTATGTATATGTGTATTATGTATATATACATATGTATATGTTTATGTATAGAATAATTGTGTACATGTATAATTGTGTATGGAATAACTATTTTTATGTGCAGGTATATTTATATGATATATATATATGTGTATATATATATATATGTATGTGTGTGTGTGTGTGTATCTATATCTATTTGTGTCTATTGGTACCCATCTCAAGGGCAGAGGGGTGGTAGGGAAGAAGAAAAAGGGAAAAAAAAGAAATATACATGATAATTTTGTTGTATATTTGAAAAGAATAGCAAGTTGTGTATAGAAAATTTTCAGTTTCATGTACAATATTTTTTATTTTACTGTGTTATGGAAATGGTTATTTTATTCCATAAATTAAAAATAAAATGAATTTTAAAAAAAGAGAAGAGAAGAAACTGTGAGTATAGGGGAGGGTGTGTGTGAATGAACGTACAGAGGTTGGCTAAGGGTGTGTTTAATTAGGTGAACAGTAGTTTGATAAGAGAGCAAGGCAGGGTCTTAATTATTCAATATAGAATGTCAGTTCTGCCCCTTGCAATTTGATTCAGACCATATGGACCCTTCTTCAATCAGAAAAAAAAAAACAGAATCTTGTTACTTTAGGCACTTACTAAAGGCTTCAACAATGAATGGCCTACAATTTGGCACTTGCCAAAGATGCTTATTTCCCCCTCTTTTTTATTTCTAATTGAATTTAACATTTATTAAACCCCTGCAGAGTACTATGCCAGTTGCTGGCAAAAATAGAAAGCTGACCAACTGGTTCCCTGCTCGCATGGAGCCTGTAATCTTTAAAAAGTTTTAAAATGCTTAATTTTAATAATTTTATTTTTTATTTTGAATTTAATAAATATAAACAATGAAGAATACTTCCCTATGAAAAGCACAACAGGAAAAAGAAACTTTATGTGAAACTGTGAATCTCTATTATACGTAGTTTGCTTTAAAAACACACATATAATAAATTCAACCTATTAACTTTCAAAGTTGTTTGGCTTATCTGTGTTTTCTTCTGAACTTTTCTGTTCTTCTTTGTGCATTAAAAATGCTTCAATGAATCTCTTATTTCTTTTCTTCTTTTTTTTACTCTAGCAACAGTGTCTCCACTCCCCCATTCAAATCCCCTACTTCTTGCAAATAGATAAACAAAAACATGATCCTTGTAATATAGTCAAGAAAAACAAATCTGTACTTTTGCCATGTCCCTAAATGCATTTTTTATCCTGCACCTTTGTCCATCACCTTCTATCAGGAGGCAGATAGCATACTTCATCACTGGTCCGTTGGAGTCATGGCTAGTTATTTCATTGGTCAGAGTTCTTAAGTTCTTAAATAACATTGTAACTTTGTAACAAAGTTGTTTTTTCTTTACAATGTTATTTTTACCACATGCATCCATGTATTTCTTATCACTTTATTTTGTATCAGTTCATACAAATCTTCTGACATTTTCCTGAAATCATCTATTTCATTGTCCTGGTAGTGGAGTTTACTGTTTTGGAGGAATTGTTACAAATTGTTTTCCAGAATGGAACAGCTGTACTAATTTACAACTCCATTATCATTGCATTAATGTGACTGCTTTTCCACAGTTCCTTTAATATTTATCATTGCCTTCTTTTGTCATCATTGTCAATCTGATGAATATAAAATGGAACATCAGAGCTGTTTTGTTTTTTATTTATCTAACTATTAGTACTTCAAAGCATTTCTTTTTCATGTGGCTATTAATCTCTCAGATTTCTTCCATTGAGAAATGCCTATTCATATCTTTTGACCAAAGGTTCTTTTGAGACCTTTGATATTTGAAAAAGATAGTTGATTGGCTGCATTAAATGTGAATTTAGTTAGATTATTTCAGTTCTGTCCATATATAAATTTAGGGCACCATGAAGCAACATACCTGGACCATATTATCTCTACTAAAATATTTCCATTGAGTTAGTATTTAATATTATGCCCTTACTTTTCATAGAACAGTAATTAAAGAAACATTCATTTACATAAAACTACCCTCTTTTAAAAAACCATAGGTTTGGGCATTGCATATTTTGTTGCTCAATGTCCATTTCACATTGTTAATGTACATTGTACATGTGTTAATTTTGTGCTTTGATTTAGTGCCAGAAAAACACTTGCTTCTACAGACAAATTTGTGCATATTAATTTCCTGGCAAAATTCTAGAAAGGATGATTTATGAGCACTTAGTTCATTAAGAATAAAGAAGTCCAGATTTATTTCAATTAATTTTTTGGAGGATCATTAGAGGGACAGATCAAGGAAATGTTATATACAAAATATGCCTGAATTTTCACCAGGCATTTGGCAAAGTATCCCATGATAGCTATGGAAAAAGGAAAGATGTGAGTTGGATGATGGTGACATCAGAAATGATTATATATCAGATTGAAAAAGTGGAGATTAATAACAAATATCAATATGGAGGAAAATCTTTAGTGGAAGAAAGTTTCAAAGAATCTTGCCCTTTCCCCTCTTCTGGTCAACATTTTTGTCAATGAATTTAGTTTACCGCTTATCAAATTGGCCAAAATATTAGATAATGGAATTGGTATGTAAAACTGTATATGTGTATATGTATACACACATGTATACATATACACACATATAAGCTAGAATAATGAGTTGAATACTATAAGATTAAATTTAATGTAGTTTTGTGTAGAGTCCTTTACTTGGGTTCAAAAAATCTACTGTGCAATTGCAGGTTGAGGGAGATATGATTAGAAAGTAGCTTGGATGAATTGCAAACACAATATGAATTAATTGTTTGACATAGTAGTCATTAGAGCAAAAATATATCATAAAGCTAAAACAACTTCAGTCTATATTAATAGAAGGGTTGTATCTGAATTGAGTTCATAGTATCAAAGTATTTTGTTCCAGTCAGAACACATCTGGAATATTATGTTTAGTTCTGGACATGAGAGTTAAGGAAGAAAATTAACAAGATATAGCATATCCAAAGTGTGGGGTTCTAGGCTTTGAGGGCACTCAAAATTATACTACAGATAGCTTGGTTGAAAGAAATGGGAATGCTTAGTCTAGAGGTGCAAATACTGAGCTAGCTCTGGCAATCTGTGTGTCAACCTCACCATCTATGTATAAGTGAAGGTAAGCCAAGGTAAGTGAACTTATCCACAGTATTCAAAATTTCTTCATTTGTTGTAACTGATGGTTCCATGTATGGATGGTGTGGAGGTGGCTGGTGGAGAACCTTGGTGTTAATTCTCAGGCCAAAATTAGCACAAGCAGGAAGAGAATTAATCCATAATTTGTTGTATCTCAGCTTCAGAGATTGCATTGAATGCACAATCATCTGCAAACAAAAAATCATGCACCAATTTTCCTTTTGCTTTATTCTTGGCTTGTAGCCTTTTCAAGTTAAATAATTTACCTTCAATGTGATAGATGACCTTGATGCCATGTTTGTCCTTGTTGAAGTGATCTGACAACATTGCTGAAAATATCATGCTAAAAAGCATGGGAACTTTTAGCCTTACTTCACTCTGTTGGCGACTGGCAAAATGAGAGGCCATCATCTATTAACCAGAACCCGGGCAAGCATGCCATCATGAAATTGACATACAATACTGGTGAACTTCTCTGGGCAATCAATTTTTGACATTATTTTCCAGTGTCAAGTAAAACAATCCAAATCTCTTCTACATGACAGCTCTCAAAAATTTGAAGAAAAGAAAAAGAAACTTACTATAAACTTAAACATTGAAACTTAAATACAAAAATAAGAAAAGAAAATAAAAGCATGCCACATGCACGGCAGAATGTAAGAGAGGATTCAAAATATATAGCAATAAATTTCCATTTCGAGAAAGCCTATATAATAAATACTACACACTGAGAGCTATCCATCTTTGCTTCCTCGTTATTTTCTTTTGTTCTCTGCCGTGCAGTTTTTACTTTGTTCTTCCCCCCGCTCCTTCCCCCAGAAGGCCACAGTTAAGCACAGATTTATTTATGTATAGATATAGATACATAGATACACATATACATATGCATACTTCATGCTTGTGTGTATCTCTTATTTCCTATCTTTCCTAATTCCTCTAGTTTACTTTTAACTGCTACCTTGCCCTCTTATTACTTAACCTATACCCCCCTTCAAGGATCTCACCCCCCATCCTCCCATTCCCATAAATCTAAACACCCCTATATACCCCACTTTGACCTATTCCCTCATCCTCCCTTCCAAAGATCCCTCCTTTATCCTCACTTCCCTCCCTATCCCCTTAGCATTTTATTTCTTTCTGAATTTGGAAGACATTTATACTCTTCTGGATGTATGTGCATTGCTCCATCTTGAACCCAATCCTGCTGAAAGTAGGTTTCCAGAACTAACAACCCCTCTCCGCCATCTAATTCCTCTGTGTCAGTTCTTCCTCTTATACCTCATTTGTAAAGGATGATTACTCTTTTTAGCTGTTTCTAAATGGCTTTACTTTTTAAAAGTCATATCATACTCAGGTCTACCCCAGTCTTTCTTATGAACTACTTAATTACTAATAATGATCTTAGACAAACATTTTACATACATAAGAAGTAAACACTGTGTTCTTCTTGAGTCCTTTGTAATTAGTCTTTGGTACATACCTTATATTTCTCTTGGCTCTTGCATGACAAACCTTCTATTAAGTTCAAGGTCAGGACAAAGTCCTGAAAATTTGACAGTTCACTAAATGTCCATTTTTTTCCCACTCAGAATTATAATTAGCTTTGCTGAGTGTGATATTTTTGGCTGGAACCCCAGTTCTTTTGCTCTTCAATAAATAATTTTCCAAGACCTGCAGTCCTTTAGTGTCACAACTGCTAGGTCTTGTGTGATTCTAATTGTGTGACCACCACATTTAAATTGCTTTTTTCTTATGGCTCATAATATTTTATCCTTGAGCTATTGGGGGTTTCAGAATTTGACTATAGCATTCCTACGAGTTTTCCTCATAGGATCTCTTTCAGGTGGTGATCTGAGATTTTTTCTATTTCTACTTTCCCCTCTTCTTCTAATGCTTCAGGATTTTTTTTTATTTTCTTTAGGATAATTTTCTTTAATCATTTCTTTGTATTATTGAATCAAGATTCTTCTTTTGATCATAGCTTTCAGGTAGTCTGATGATTCTTATGTTTTCTCTTCTTGATCCGTTCTCCAGATCAGTTGTTTTTCTTATATTTCACTTTCTCTTCTATTTTTCATTCTTTATATTTTGTTTTATTATTTCTTGATCTCTTATAATTTTGCTGGCTTCCCCTTGCCCAATTCTGAGTTTCAAGGAGTCATTTTCTTTTCTTTGTCTTTAACTTTATTTTAGATTCAAATGCTAAAACACAAATATCAAATAGAAAAAAGAAACAAAAAGATATGATGAACTTAAATATTGCAACTTAAATGCAAAGAAAGAAAAAAAACATGCCATGTACATAGCAGAACATAAGGGAGGATTCAAAATATGTAACAATAAATTTTCATTTCAAGAAAATCCACATGATAAATAATATACTTTGTGTTGAGAACTGTCCGTCTTTTATTTGCTTCCTTGATAGTTTTCCTTTGTTCTTTACTGTGCACTTTTTAACTTTATTCTCCCCTCCCCCATCATTCTGGAGTCATTTTCTTCCTTAAGATTCTGGGTGTCCTTTTCTAATTGGTTAACTTTCTTTTCATAATCTTGTTTTTCCTGGATTATTCTTATTTTTATTTTAGTTTTGCCTCAATCTTTCTCATTTGATTTTTAAAGTCTTTTTTAAGTTCCTTTATGAATTCTTTTTGAGCAGGTGACCAGTTGATGCTACTCTTTGGGGTAGAAGAGGGTTTCTTTGTTTTGATATTCTCCTCTGAAGGTGAACCCAAGTCTTCTCTATTCTTATAGGAACTCTCTATGATTGGATTCTTTCTCCTTACCTGTGCATTTTTTTGGTAGTAGTAACTTTTTTTAATCACCTCTAGTCTTAGGGTATGGGGGTTGGTGCCTCTGGCCTTAGATCTTCAGTTCTTCTCTCTGGTCTGGAACTGGAACCGAAACCTCTAGCCTCCTATAAATGCCCACATCCAGAGGCATTCCCACCTTACTGCTTCTGCACTTACCAGGTGTGTGCTGATTCCTTCTTGTCTGCTTGTCTCTGCAGCATAGCTGGATCTGGTGTTCCTTGTTAGCAGAAGTTCCCTTGATCTGCCCAGGCTCAGATGCCCAACATCTCTCACTGTCCCTATGGTAAAAGTTCCTGCCAGTGGGTGGAGGCAGCCTCCCAACCCAGGTAATCCAAGGACTTGTCTCTTGTTGTTTAAGCAGTCCATAGCCTGGAGGGCTATCATACTCTTCATAGGAGCCAAACCTTGGCCTGGAACTTTTCTTTAGATCTTCTCGGATTGGACCAGGAGGACCCCTGTTCTGCCTCTACTCTTATTTATTTTTAATCACTCCATGTTCACCTATTTCAACTCTTTTGTAGGGGAAAATCTTGAGAGCTTGGAATTTTCTGATGTACTCTGCCATCTTCCCAGAATCCTCTGCTGGCTCCTTTCTTAGAAGAAATGGCAGATCTAATCTACATTGCTTACAGTATATTGATTATCAGCTAGTTCCTTCACCTTAAATGTAGAGTTTCTCTGACACTTGCACTTGCAGAATCTTCATACTTCCAGCTTCTGAATGAGTGGCTGAATCTGTGCAATAATCCATTTTTCCTTTTAAATGGTAAAAACTACTGTAGTAGATATAATAAATCCCTTATCCTCATGATCAGATACCCATACTGGAAGGGACTAATGCCATTTCTGTTCCCTTCTAGAAACAGATGCATGTCTTGAAAAACTTGGTCCAGCTGCCCAAAGGAAGATGAGTGAGGAGGGAAATTGGGAAAGGAGCAATGGGGCTCCTTTGCTCCAGTGACAGGTGCTAAAATAAGTAGGAGTTGTACCTCCTGGGATACTGGAAGAAGAAAGGAGACAGGTGCCAGTGACACCATAAACAAGCATTAAATTAGAAACAAAGATTTCTTGGGCTGGCAGGAGAAGTTCCCTTATGTTCCTTCACTTAATATCAAATCCTGCTTTGTGAGTTTTGACGCTGTGAGGATATCACCACTAACTATAAGCATTAATATAGTACTTAAAGGTTTGAAAAGTGATTTGCAAATATTATATCATTTTATCTACACAGCAACTGTAGGATGTAGGTGCTATCATTACCCTTATTTTATAGTTTCCTTATCTGAGACAAAAGTCAAGTGACTTGTCCAGTGTCACACAGCTAGTAAATTTCTAAGGCCAGATTTGAGCTGGTCATCTGGGCAAAGAACAAGCTCCATTTTCAGGAGGAAAGCCAAATTACAGAGAACGATGTGCTAAAACTATTTAGAATGTGTAAGGTGAAAAAAGTGGAGAAATGCTGAGCGCCACCTATTGGAGGAGAGCCAAACTGCAGTGAATAGAAAGTAGAGTGAGATCTGAGCAGCTAGCTTCAGAGAACAGTGAGACAGGATGAGGGCTGACAGTTCTGCAGAGATACGACCATCACCTCTTGGGAATGAAAGATCTAGCAGAGAATTGAAGGAGGTGGGGACTGACAAGGAACAGAAACTGGCGACAGAGTTTGAGAGGCATAGAAGAGACGCTGGAGACAAACTATACCTTAGAGGTACAGTGAAGCTGTGGAAAGGATTCAGTCAACAAGCATTTCTTAAAATACTATTATGTGCTAATCACTGTGCCACCAGATGTGGATACAGAGAATGGCAAAAAGAAACTTCCTGTTCTCAAGGAGTTCATAGTCTAATAGAGAATAGAATATAGAAATAACTGAATACTTACACCAAATATACAATATAAATGAAAGAGTAATCTCAGTAGGAAGGCACTAGTTATGTGGAGAACTGGGAAAGTCCTCCTGAAGAAGACAGGATTTGAATTGAATCTTGAGGGAAGCCAAGAGGTGGAGGTGAGGAGGGAGAGCATATCAGTCATGGGTGGTGTTGGGAGATGGAGTGAAATTTATGAGGAACAGCAAAAACGTTACTGCATCATAGGATGCATGGAAGGTAGCAAAGTATAAGAAGAATGGAAAGGTAGATTGTGAGGGTGTTTATTTTTAACCTTTTAAACTTTTATCAGTAGTTGTTTCTGAAAAATCAAAGTATTTAGCAAATTACTTTAGATTCATCAAGACTTTTTTTTTAACTTAGAGCTTTAACTATGTGTAACATAATACAAAACAAACCAGGGATGAATTTCTATTACTAGATGTTACCAAATGGGTCACTCTAAAGCAGTGGGGCTATTCCTCAAGAATGATGTGGAAAGTAAAACTGAAATAAAATTTGGGAAACAAATTCACTAGCTGGGCTAGTGGATTGTGAGCTCATCCCCCCACCTCATTTGAAAGCACTCACAAAGAGTTTCTTGTTTCACACTGAATATTAAAGTGTCAATTGAACAGTTTTCTTTTGGAGACTTAAATCCTGGGGAAGGTTGTCAATGGCTGGAGTTAGATGCCCTGCTCCAACAAGATCCAGAATTTAGCCAAGACTTGAGTGTGGGTATGCACAATGGCCACCTAGAAACTCAATGGTATTCTTCATGCCTTTAAAAGTTTAGGAACCAGTTACATTAAGTTAGAGTCTAACATGAAATTTATTTTTGAGGATTAAAAAGCAAAATAAGATACATACCCTAAAAACTCTTTCCATTTCACTAGATATGGATTTCAGTTCAGCCATCCCAGTTCAGGGATATCTTGGCCAAACAAGTGACATTCAAAGCATCACTAACAACCTCAGAGTCTCTTCCCTCCAGGACAACCCTGTATTTCCTGCTTATGGCAAGGGCGAGAATACATCATCAGTTTGGTCTTGAGTGTGTGTGCATGTGTGTGTGTGTATCTATGTGTATATATATATATATATGTATGTGTATGTATGTATATATATGTATGTATGTGTGTGTGTGTGTATGTGTGTGTATGTGTGTGTACAGTCCCCTAGAAACACCGGGGCCAAACTGGGAAGGACATTTCTTAAAATGCAAGGAAAATTAATTGGATGGGTGAAGTGGGAGCAGAGCTTAGAGATTCCAACATTTCTCTTGCTTCACCTCCCTCCTCCCCATTCCCATAAGGATCAAGCTCTCACACAAACCAATGTGTGACAATAATTCTCCATAAGATACAGAAGTGCTCTTTCTGTCTCTTCCCTTCCCACTCCCACCAACAAGAACAACAACCCAAAACATTCTTTCTTCTTCCTAAGGAGTGTGTGAAACTGCTGGATGGGAAGGGGATATCCAGGGACCAATGAGACTACTTAGGGCCTCCCAAAAAGAGAGATGCTTCATGGTAAGGTGGAGGCAGGGAGCCTGTTCTCAGCTGACTTCTGCTAAACCCATGAGGTCTTCCAATCCATTGACCTGGTCATTGTTGTGTAATAATAACAATTCCTTAATATCTTTCAGTTCAAAGCCCATTTCCTTGAATTTGCTCATTAACCGAACATATTCTATTGTCTTTTCCTCTGAACACTGGCACATTTCCAAAACATCTTCTGCCAGAATGAGATGAAAGTCCTTTTCACAGAGCTGTCCAAGTGCAAATAGTCAATAATTTGCTCTGTATTTTCTCCTTTCTTCTTCATGACTTTCAAGATAAAATCATGTCAGTAGCTCATGTTGACCCATGTCTCTGCACATTGCTGTTCACTGGGGGACAATACTTGAAAGTCGGTATACTTGAATTCTAGGGACAGCTGGGAACTTTGGGCACTTTATGACGTCCTGATATGAAGCATGACTGTCAACATTGTGTTTGGAGGTGATGACTCTTCTGTACCCACTGACAAAACAGGCAGAGAAGGAGCTGGGATGGGGGGGATAGGGCTGGTGTTTTCTTGCCTGTCTAAATTTGAAGCTGACAGTCCCATTCCAAGGTGTCCATTGAGTTCTCTAATGTTGCTTTAGGAGCAAGACTTTAATGTATTCAAGAAAATGCCATTGAAGAGGCAGGCAATGCTGTGAAAAGTGCTTGCATGTTTTGCTGTCCTCTGTTTACTGTCATGTGAATCAAGTCTGGGGAAGGGAAAAGACTTGATATTGCTCATAGCTATATAAAGGGGGAGGGACACTTTGGAAGACACTGACATCTTTTCACAGTCACCTAACAATAGTAAAGTGATAAAGGGGCTTGAAATGCAGCACAGTCCATTCTAGGGATGCCAAGAATTCCTGGTCTTGTAACACAGACCTAGAGTCTCCTTTGGGCAAGTTATTGTCTAACACCTGGGCCACAGTAGGCCCACTTGTATCAACAGGAATATTTCTCAGTTCTTTCTCACCAATAATGTTTAATTCTGTGTTGGCAAATGGGTCCTCTTCATATTCAAAGTCAATGGGATTGAAGTCTGTCTTTGAGATGGGCTGAGAATCTTCTATGTATTCCATTACTGCTGAAATAGGGTGGGGTGAGAATATCATCAAAGAAACTGAAAGTCTCTGAGCACAGAGATTTGAAAGGTAACACTGCCTGTTGTTGGTCCACCATCCTGTCTCAGTCTGCACAATGTATAGCAGCCCCTAGAGAAAGTGAAAGGCAGCACCTCCAGCTCTCCACAGGCCATGAAGGTCTTTAAAAGCCAAACACAGTGTTTTAGATTTGATCCTTAAAGTTATAAGGAACCAATGGAATTTCTTGAGAATAGAGGTGACAAGGTCAGGTCTGTGTTTTAGACAAATAACATTGGCACTTGAGTAGAGATGGGAGGGGAGTGGGAAGAAACTTGAGGGCATGGGACCAACCAGAAGACTATTGTAATAGTCCAGACATTAGGTGATGAGAGCTTTCACTGAGGTGCTAATCATGTGAGTAGAGATAAAAGAATGTATATGTGAGAGTGAGTAAAGGTGGAAATGACAAGACCTGACAACAGATTAGATAGGTGTGTTGGTAAGCAAAATGGGCTCTTAGCACTTAGTTCAACCAAGTGCCCTTGAAGAGTTTGGCTTTTGTTTCCTTTGAGTGATTCAGGGTATTTCATTGAGTCTTGCTAAGTGCTAAGCCCCAGGCCCTAACCCCTATTAGGTGTAAAACCTATGTGGGTGTGGATTGGTAACTAAGGTGGGACCCAAGGTGGGGCTAACTCAGGGGAGGGCCTAGTTTACACATGAGTTTGAGTGACATGTCTGGGACAGCAGAGGCTTTTAGACCACATGGGTTTAAGTTGCCTCTTTGTGATGATTCTAGGTCATGTGGGTGAGTTGCATGTGTGACTCACCCCTGACCCTGAAAAAGTTATAAAACCAGGGGTTGGCTTTCTTTTCTTTGGAGCTCTTACCCACAGCCATGGTGGCACATGTGACTCTGGACCAGCCCTTGTTCTGAGCTCCTGGGATGAACCTAGATGTTGGTAACTATGAATTGTTTTGGGTCCATCTGTTGATGTTTGTAATTTGTTTGTATTTTGCTCTGAAGTTCAGGGTGCTGGCTTTTTCCCCTGAACTAAGTGAATGATATTTGTATGCTGAATTAAAGCTTGTCAACCCCTTAACGTTGCTTTCCTTACTAAAGCAGATCAAAAGAACCTGTGCTTTTGCAGCATGCTGGTAGCATTCTTGTTGTTGGGCTTCTGTTGGTGTTTCACCCCCACAACAGCTGCTAGCTGGATTGTTGAAACGACAGGCGAGGTGAATGTAGAAAGAGGTCAAGGATACCACTAATATTGTTATCCTGGGTTACTAGGAGGATGACAGTGCCCTCAACAATAATAGGTAAGTTGAAAGAAAGATTATCTTTTTTGGGGGGGTGGGAAATTACTTCTGTTTTGGATATGTTGAATTTGAGATGTCTATGGGACATCCAGTTGAAGATGTCCAAATGACAGTTAAAATAGAGACTGGAGCTCAGGAGAGAGACTAGGGCTGGCTATATAGATTCAGGAATTGTCTATATAGAGATGACAATTGAATTGATGTAGGCTGAAGAGATGACCAAATGCAATCATATAAGGTAAGGGTCGGCAAATCATGGACCATGGGCCAAATGTAGCCCACATTTTTAATTAATTAATTTTAACACTCATTTTAAAATATTTTGAGTTCCAAATTCTCTCCCCCTTTCCAGTCCCTCCCCTACCCCTTGAGAAGCAAAGCTTTTTAATAAGTTTATTTATTTTTAGTCTTCAACATTCACTCCCACAAGTGTTAAATTTTCTCCTCTTCGCTCCCCTCCCCCTCCCAAAGATGTCATGCAATCCAATATAGGCTCTACATATACATTCTTATTAAACATATTTTCATATTAGCCATGTTGTATAGAAAAATTAGAATGAATGAGAATAACCATGAGAAAGAAAAACATAAAACAAAACAAAAAAAAGAAAATAGTTTGCTTCAACCTGCATTCAGACTCCATATTTCTTTTTCTGAATGTGGATGGCATTTTCTAGCATGAGTCTTTTGGAATTGTTTTAGGTCCTTGCATTGCTGAGAAGAGCTAAGTCTATGAAAGTCAATCATTGCACACTGTGGCTGTTATTGTGTATAATGTCCTCTTGGTTCTGCTCACTTCACTCAGCATCAGTCCATCTAAATCTTTCCAGGTTTTTCTGAAGTTTGCCTTTCATCATTTCTTATAGCACAATAGGATTCCATTACATTCATATACCATAACTTGTTCAGCCTAATTGATGAACATCACCTCAATTTCCAGTTCTTGGCCACCACAAAAAAAGAGATGCTGAAAATATTTTTGTACATGTGGGTCCTTTTCTTGTTTTTATGCTCTCTTTGGGATATTGCCCTAGAAGTGGTATTGCTGGGTCAAAGGTAGAGACCACATTTTAAAAATGTAAAAACCATTTTTAGCTCATGGGTCATACAAAAAAGGTGATGGCCAAAATTTAGTCCATATGCTGTAGTCTGCTGATCCCTGATACAGAGCAAAAAAGAGAAAAGGGATTAGAGTATATCCTTAGGAGACATCCAGTTAGTGGCCACCATCTGGGTGAAGATTCAGCAAAGGTAGCAAGGGTAAGCCATCAGAAAGGTAGGATGAAAGTGAGGAGAGAGAAACCAGGAGAAGGTGATTAGTGTCAAAGACAGCAAAGTGATCAAGAAGGACCTGATGAGAAAAGGCCATTAGATTAGGCAATTAAGAGATCACTGGTAACTTCAGAGAGAGCAATTTCAGTTGAATAATACCAGATTGTACAGGCTTTGGAAGTGAGAGGAGAGAAAATGGAGACTTCTATTGGAGACAGTCTTTTCAAAGACTTTAGCCAAGAAGAGAAGGAGAGATACATGATGATAGCTAGAAGGGAAGGTTGAATCAAGTTAGGATTTTTCAAGGTTGGAAGAAAAATGGGCATGTTTATAAGCATCAGTGAAAGAACCCATAGAGATAGAAGAATAGCAATTGGGATGAAAGTTGGAGAAATCTGCTAGCGAACGCGGATTAGGTTAGCATCAAGGAAGCATATCAAGGGGCAAAGAGAAAGACTAACTATTCATGTGATTTAGGGGTGAAAGAGGAGATAACGAGAGAATATGTATGAGTGATAAGTGATATGAGATAAGGAAGAGGAGAGAAGAAGGAGTTCTTAGCAGTATCAGTTGTTTTGGTGGAATATGAGGTAAAATCCTTAGCTGAGAGAGTAAGGGAGGAAATGCTGTGGAAGGCTGGAGGATAGTGAGTGCATTAAGGCTGGAGGATAGTGAATGCATTAGGGAGGTCTAAAAAATTGCCTTGCTGTAGTGAGGGCCCACTTTAGGTTTTGTAACAAATTTGCAACAAATCTGGTTAACACAATTTCTAGATTTACTCCAGGTCCCATCAGCATAATTATGAATAGGAGTAGAAGAGACAGATGGTAGAAATAACCCAAGGTTTGGCACAACATCATCTTCAGGAGGAACAGGTAGGCAAGGGAATCAATGCAGCGTTCAACTGATTTGCAAAGGGAAAGAGAGAGGGCAGGGTGAAGAGCCTATATCCTGTGCAGGGGAGATAGCTCAGCAAATAATTGAGGTGTGAAAGATTGCCTCAAAAGCTGTCTTCACATTGGCGATGGATAGATAAGGTGATTTCTCTACTGACTTATTCTCCCTTCCAGATTATATTCAGAACACAGCTAAATTGGTAACAATGGCTGATTTTCATTCTATTGATGTTGACAGGGAGATAATGAGTCAAATTGGCCCTAGTTAGAAAAACAGAGTCCTTGAAGAAAATCGTAATCAAACTTCTTAGTGGCTATAGCAGGAATAGAGCATTTAAGTAACGTGAGGATTGCTGAGTTAGTGGCAATTTCTTTCCATGTTTTCTTGAAGTCTTCCCTATCTGCCCGCCTCCACTTTCATGTTACTATCAGATGAGTTAGAGTACGAAACTCTTTTATAAGAAAAAGGCTTGAAAGTGCCCAAAGGCCATTTCTCTATATTCTTTTTTTTTTACCTTTAGGGAGTAAAACAATCATTTCTTATTCAAAGAATTTTTTCTTTCTATTCTCCTTTTGAGGGTCCAGAAGAAGCAGGATCAGGTCTTTAATGAGGATCTTGGTCCATTTTTAGTCCATGTACTACTTTTTTTTTTGTAAGGCAATTTTGAATCACATTGCCTAATTAAGGTCTTCTCTGCAATGAGTACTCCATTACCTCTTGCCCACATCTCCTTTAACTCAGACCCTTTGAGGTATAGCGTCTAAATTGGCCACCCAAACCCACCTTTGACTTTGTAAGGTCAGAACCATGGAAACATGGAAATTGACTTCCCAAAGACTAGCTGTTGGACTTTACCTGATCTTTGGGTGTTTGTTACTCAGGAGAGAAAATAGGCAAGTCTGAAGTGCCTTTGATAAAAGTTTTGGGGTGTGCATTGATCAGAATGAAAGTCCTAGATGATTTAGAAACTTCCTTTTATCTAGTCCCTTCACTGTCTAGGCCTTCTACCTGAGTTACTGGAAAGAAATCAAAGGGACTGATCCAATTTTCAGTTTACCTTCCATCCCCCTTTCCCTTCTCTTTCTCTCTCTTTTTCTCCCTTCCTTCCTTCTCTCTCTTTCTCCCTCCCTCTCTCTGTCTCCATCTGCCTCTCTCTCTTTCTTTTACAGATGAAATCATAGATCAGGCAGATGAGCATATGCTTTGTAACATATTTTGTATACATATGCTCAGTATGCACATGTGTGCATTTGTGTGTGTATATATATACACATATATGTATATAATAATTATAATACTAACGTTTTTATAGCGCTTTCTGTAACAGGCGCTGTATTCAGTACTTTATAATTATTATCTCATTTGAATACATATGTATGTATGTGTGTGTGTGTGTGCGTGTGTGTGTTGTAAAGCAGGGGCTGATTTGAATCTGATCTATTATTTCATACATAGAACATATTTAGAAAGCAAAGATCAAGGGAAAGCAAACTGAAAATGCTCACGTATATGTATGCATATATATGTGTACATGTATATGAATATGAATATATGTATACATTTACATTACAGAACAGGTGCTGATATGACTCTGATCTACAATTTAATCATTAAAATGATACATTTATGCCATCTCTACAGGGAGCACTCCACGACCTCTTGCCCACATCTTTAAGTCAGACGCTTTGAGGTATAACATTTAAATCAGTCATTCAAACCCACCTTTGGCCTTGTAAGGTCAGAACCATGGAGATATGGAAATTGACTTCTGGAAAGCTGGCTATTGGATTTTACCTGATCCTTGGGTTTTTGTTGTTCGGGAGCCAAAATAGGCAATCTGAGGTACCTTTGATAAAGGGTTTGGGGTGGGTGATGAGAATGAAAGTCACAGATGGTTTAAAAATTCCTTTTTATCTAGTCCACACACACAATTATGTATACATATACATATATGTATATATTTGTATCAGTATTCATACCTACATAGACACAGATGTGTTGTGGAACAGGTCCTGATCTGAATTTGATCTATGGTTTCAGCACTAAAATATAATATGCATGTATGTGTGTATATATACGTAGTGTATGTATGTATGTGTATATGTATGTGTATGTATATATGTATATGTGTATCAATCATAGATGAGCATGTATACATATACTCATATACATATACCAGTATACATATACACATAGAGTATGTGTGTGTGTGTGTGTGTGTGTGTGTGTGTGCAAGTGATCAGTACACTGAGGTGGTTTCTTCACTGGCCATGCTTTCATGCTAATTAAATCATGTCCTGTCTTTCTAAAGAAGTCTATGCATACACACCTCTACACATACATATATCCTCTGTATTCATACACACAATACATAGATATCGATATTTTTATAAATATATATACACTTCTTAATTGGACTAGACTTGTGAGTTCAGTTACAGCGAAATCCTAGGGAGCTAAGTCTCTCTACCAATGCAGATTGACACTTGCTCTGTATGCAATTTAAGACCACCTAGCTGATCTATGATTTCATCACTATAAGGGTGAGGAAACTACCTCTGGAAATGCTCATTGGCAACTATTCTTTCCTTAAGTTCAGTACTTTAAGCAACTTTTTGAGAGTATGTAATTTGCAGAGAAGGTTCTAAACTGAATTGGTAGACAAAGTTTCCTTATCTGGGAGTTTCCTATACCTAGGAAATCAGAGGTCCAATCCCTACCCTTATCTGTGTCCTTACAGTCTCAAAGAGTTTCCTGGTGCACTGAGAAGTTAAGCTACTTACCCAGGGTCACTCCAACACTTAACACAGTGCCTGGGACATAGAAAGCACTTAATAAATGCTTACTGACTGTTTGAATTATCCAGTAGTATGAGATACAGCCTCTAACCTAGTTCTTTCTCATTTCAAGGCCTTCCCTCCATCAACTCTGCCATTTAACTCTTTGCACCTGCTTGTTAAAGGACATAGGAATAAAGATGCTATCTGTACACAGAGAATAGAAGTATGTGTAGGATAATTATATATATATGTATTACGTATATATACACATATTATACACACAAACACGTATACACATACTTATTTGTGTCTAATGGTGGCCATCTCTAGGGTGGCGGGGAGGGAATAAAATTAGAAAAAAAGAAATTTACATGGTAACTTTATTGTATATTTGGAAGGAATAGCCAAGTTGTATATGCTAGATTTGCAGTTTCATGTGTGATCATCTTTTTATTATACTATGTTATAGAAATGCTTGTTTTATTCCATAAATTAAAAATAGAATAAATTTTTAAAAAAGAAAAAAGTGTCCCTAGCACTTATATTTATTCAGATGGATATTTCCTCTGTTGAAAAACATAGCTGTCATGCTAGGTTATGGGTGGCAAAGGAAGAGGACTGTCCAGGAGCATCCAGAACTGGAAATCCATTAAAGTAGGACAGGGTCTAGTACAGAAGTTCTCAAACTTCTTGGCTTCATGGACTCCTTTGGCAGAATAATGCTTGTTGCCTACATTCACAAGTGAAGGAAATACTAAATTTCAGTTAGAAATTAGTGAAAATAAAAGTATAATTTTTCCACCCAAGTTTATAGAGCGAATAAAATCCATAGTCTATAAGCCCCAAATTAACACCCCCTAGTCTAGTAAATACTATAGGATTTAGTATGTGACTGGTTAAGTCTAGGGAGGTCAATTAAGTCAAAGAACATCACTTACTTTTGGTCAAGACATTTGAAGAGGGGCCAGAGTCTAGTAGTTAAGGACTAGTGTTAATTTGTATTATTGAAACTTGATTCCAGGGCAAGGAGTGTTCTTGTCCCTATCTAATACTACCTGTTGGGGTCGGGGTGTATGTGGCTCTGGACCTACAAATGTTGATCATAGCTATTTAGAAACATGCAGGTGAATCCTGTCCCTGTTTGAGGTAGGTGCAGATATTCAAAGGTTACCACGTAGCAATATTTCAAGGTGCATATAAATTCTGGGGGCCACAAAATGACTCAATTTAGAGGAAATATTGATATAGCAGAATCAGTCAAGTAAGCTAATCATATGGTCATAAGTCTGGAGTTTGAATGGATCTCAGAGGCCTTCTTATCCTAACCTCTCATAGTATACATGAGGAAACTGAAATATATAGAGTTAAATGTCTTGTCCATAGTAAAGCATCAGAGAGAGGCAAGATTAGAACCTGGGTCTCATACCTCCAATGCTTTTTCCCCTGTGCCACTCTTGTCTCAATTTAATGCCTCCAATGTTCTTTCCCCTGTACCACTCTTGGCCATCTATCACTTCTTTCGGGTCACTCACCCTCCCTTTTGGCCACGCATGGAAGGATGTAATAACTTTCACTAGCTGTCTCCTTTGTGCAGCTGAGGTTTCCCTCGTGATTCTGTCCAGTGAAGAATCTTCATTTTATAGGCTGCAATGTATCATGAGTGAGGAGGCTGGCATTTGGGAAATGCCAAGAATTCCCAATAACATAATTCTTTCCCTTCCTTCAGTCTGGCCAGCTAGAAAAGTTAAGACATCATAACCCCAAAGGTCTCCTTGATGAGAACGAGAATGTATTGCCTCATATCTGACCTTGACCATCTCCATTGCTTCAATATCTCTGCCCCTGGAAACCACCTGAATTGTTAGGACTCCTAAGGGTAAATGGAATGAGACTTTATGGGTTTTTTTTGGTACCCTGAGACCCTTATGTGATACAGTCTATCTTGTATTCAGTTGACTCCCTCAGGGACTGCTGGTGCTTTGCTAAACATAGCCTGCACAGTGCCATTCTGACTGCTATCTTTTCTTATTTGATTTTTGACTGCAGCCTGCATGGTTCTGGAAGTGTGAGTTTTAAACAGAATGACTAGTCAGTCATCAGTAAACAAAAGTTTATTTTGTCCATCTCTTCTATTTGTATCATTTTCCTTCATTCTCTTCCCTATCAGATACCCAGTAGTCTCTGTTCCCTGGATCTTTCCTGACACTAAGGAAAACATTGATAATAAACCCATTCCCACTAATCTAGCAGGAACTTACTCACAGACTTAGAGCTGAATGGGACCTTAGAGGTCAGTTAGTCTAACACTTTCATTTTGTAGATAAGGAAACTGAGGCTGGAGTAGAGAAGTGGTAGGCCCAAGGCTTTTAGAGAGATGATCACATGGAGAAAGTGATATTTAAACCAAAAGAATAAATTACTAATGGTAAAATTTCAAACATTAATAAGGGAGATCCTTTTTTGGGGAGGGCTTTGGGGTGTGCTTGACTGAAGGGTGGTGGCAGTGTCGACCTGGCTTCATTAAATTATAACATAGAAATAGTCACCTCTCATTTGGTTTCTGGGTGTTACTGTTCTATCTGTTTCCACAATCTGGCCAACAACTTCTGTGCGGGGGTCCAGATCCACCCACAGCCAGCACCCAGAAAGCTGCTGGACAGCCAGAAAGCCCAGGTTCTTTTGATATGCCTTAATAAGGAGAGCAAGGTTAAGGGGTTGCAAGCTTACTTTAATTCAGCACACCAATATCATTCACTTAGTTCAGGGGAAAAAGCCA
>CM053624.1:250830106-250852768 GCA_028646595.1 Phalanger gymnotis | reverse complement strand
GGATTCCAGAGTCTGAGACTGAATCTGGGTGCATTTTTGCTGCCTGGCCGTGTTCCCAGCCAACTCACTTGACCCTTGCGTTTTTCAGTGGGGTATGACTGCTTGTAGACTAAAGAGTTCTATGTTCCAAGCCTTGGGGGATGCGACAGTTCTGCCACACCAGCACTCTTCCTTCCCCAAGACCCCCCAACCAGGACTGGACTTAGATCTTCAGCAGGCTCTTCATTCCTGCTCTGATCCACCACTTAATTCCTCCCACCAGGTGGGCCTGGGGCCAGAAGCAACTGCAGCTGTAGTTTTGTAGCTGCCCCACCTCCACTGCCCCTGGGGTGGTGGCCAAACCGCAAACTCTATCCCAGTCCCCAGCAGCTTCTCCGACTAACCTACTCTGTTGTCCTTGGTGTTTGTGGGTTGAGAAGTCTGGAAACTGCCACAGCTCACTGATTCAGGGCGCTAGGGCATGCTCCTCCTGGCTCCTGGTCTCGCAGGTCCGCACCGCCAGCTCTGGGCTCCACTCCGCTCAGCTCTGCTCCCCTTCCACTCCCAGCTCTGTGTGGGATAGACCTTACCCAGAGACCCTCTAGGGTGTCCTGGGCTAGCTCCCTCCTTCCCTAAGCTATTTTGTGGGTTCTGCAGTTCTAGAATTGGTTCAGAGCCATTTTTTATAGGTTTTTGGAGGGACTTTGTGGGGAGCTCATGCTAGTCCCTGCTTTCCAGCCACCATCTTGGCTCTGCCCCCCTGGGTAGGTGATTCTTTGTTTTAATCCTAGCTCCGTTGACCTCAGGAATTTTGTATTCTAAGCCCTTTGATCCCTTAATGTAGAAGCTGCTAGATCTTGTGTTATTCTGATTGTGTTTCCACAGTTCTCAAATTGTTTCTTTTTGGCTGCTTGCAGTATTTTCTCCTTGAACTGGGAGCTCTGGAATTTGGCAACAATATTCCTAGGAGTTTTCTTTTTGGGATCTTTTTGGGGAGTTGATCGGTGGATTCTTTCAAGTTCTATTTTACTGTCTGGCTCTGGAATATCAGGACAATTATCCTTCATAATTTCTTGAAAGATGATATCTAGGCTCTTTTTTTGATCATGGCTTTCGGGTAGTCCGATAATTTTTAAATGGTCTCTCTTGGAACTATTTTCCAGGTCAGTGGTTTTTCCAATGAGATATTTCACATTGTCTTCCATTTTTTCATTCCTTTGGTTCTGTTTTGTAATATCTTGATTTCTCATCAAGTCACTTGCTTCCACTTGCTGCAATCTAATTTTTAAGGTAGTATTTTCTTCAGTGGTCTTTTGGACCTCCTTTTCCATTTGGCTTATTCTGCCTTTCAAGACATTCTTCTCCTCATTGGCTTTTTGGAGCTCTTTTGCCATTTGAGTTCATCTATTTTTCAACGTGTTGTTTTCTTCAGTATTTTTTGGGTGTCCTTTAGTAAGTTATTGACTTGTTTTTCATGGTTTTCTTGCATCGTTCTCATTTCTCTTCCCAATTTTTCCTCTACTTCTGGAGGCTGGAAGCAACTGCAGCTGTAGTTCTGTAGCTGCACCACCTCCGCTGCCTCTGGGGTGGTGGCCAAACCATGAACTCCTTTTACTCTGTCCATGAAGCTTTTCCCATTAACCTTCTCTGTTGTCTTTGGTGTTTGTGGGTTGAGAAGTCTGGTAACTGCCAAAGCTCACTGATTCATGGGGCTAGGGCCTGTTCTGCCCAGCTCCTGGTCTGGTTTGTGTGGGTGCAGCCCATGCTGGGCTCTGCTCCACGCTGCTCCCAGCTCCGTGTGCGATAGACCTTACCCTGTGACCATCCAGGCTGTCCTGGGCTGGTGCCCTGCTTCCCTCTGCTATTTCGTGGGTTCTGCAGTTCTAGAATTTGTTCAGAGCCATTTTTATAAGTGTTTAGAGGGACCTGGAGGGGGGAGCTCATGTAAGTCCCTGCTTTCCAGTAGCCATCTTGGCCTCTCCCAACTATTCTTGTGGTCTTCTCACCCTGGAATATCCTTCTGCCAGACTGATCCCCTTCTTCTATTGATGACTTCCTCTTTGCCCTCCATTTTATGTAGAGGTCAAGGCTGGCCAGTCTTCATTCCCCTCCCATCTCCATTCATGATGGTCAGGACTTCAAAGCCGTGCCTCAGCTGCTGTCTTATCCTAGAACTTTCCTCTGCGTTTGGGATTTCTACACCCTAGAACATCCAATCATCCTTATGGCTTTCTCATCCTGGAATATCCCTTCTGTAGGCTGGCCCTTTTCCTATTGGCGAATCCCTCTATTTTGTAGAGAGGACTACACTGGCCAGCTTTTATTCATCCCCATTTTTACTGCTCCTGAATCTCTAGACTTCAGAACCATTGCCCTGCCCTGGTTATCTTCATTCTGTCTCCCCTCCACTTTCAGCTTCCTTATGTGTATGGTCTTTTGTCATTAGGACATAAGCTTCTTGAGGAAAAGGATTTTATTTTTTGTTTGTTTGTTTGCATTTGTATTCCCAGTACTTAGAACAGTGCCTGGAACAGAGTAAGAGCCTAATAAATGTTTGCTTTCCTCCCTCCCTTCCTTTCTTCTTTCCTTCCTTCCTTCCTTCCTTCCTTCCTTCCTTCCTTCCTTCCTTCCTTCCTTCCTTCCTTTCCTTCCTTTTGTAAGGAAAAAAGTACACTGACTGGCCCTCTTCTTTGTCTCATCACCCTCTGTCTTGTGTTGTATTTATTTACATACATGTTTGATCCTCCTTAAGGCAGTGTGATACATTGTTCCGTGCTTGGGGTCAGGAAGAACTCAGTTTAAATCTTGCTTTAGCTGCTAGTTAGTTATATGACTTTGGGCAACTCACTTAAACACTCTGAGTCCCAGCTTCCTTATTTGTAAAATGAGGGGTTTGGACCCAAGGACCTCAAAAGTGCTTTTCAGAACTAAATCTAGGATATTATGATCTTTAGTAGATTGTAAGGCCCTTGAAGACAAGGACTGTGCCATTTTTGTCTTTGCACCGTGACTTTTTATACGACTTTTGAAGGGAACTACATGTATGATTACATTTGTGTGAGGAAACTCCCTTCACTTATGCTTAAGAAGCATTGAGGAAAATAAGCAAAAAAGGAGACCTACCAAATTCTTTTTATGATACAAATATGGTACCGATACTTAAACCAGGGAGAGTCAAAACAGAAGAAAATTATAGACCAATTTCCCTAATGAATATAGATGCAAAAATTTTAAATAAAATATTAGTAAAAAGATTACAGCAACTTATCATGAGAATAACACACTATGACCAGGTAGGATTTATTCTAGGAATACAAGGCTGGTTCAATATTAGGAAAACTATGAGCATGATTAATCAAATCAACAACAAAACTAACAGTAATCATACGATTAGCTCAATAGATGCAGAAAAAGCTTTGGACAAAATACAACACTCATTCCTATTAAAAACTCTAGAGAGCATAGGAATAAATGGAGTCTTCCCTAAAATCTTAAGTAGCATCTACCTAAAACCATCAGCAGGTATTATATGTAATGGAGATAAGCTAGAAGCATTTCCAATAAGGGTGAAACAAGGAGGTCTATTCTCACCCCTGTTATTCAATATGGTACTAGAAATGTTAGCTTTAGCAATAAGACAAGAAAAAGAAATTGAAGGAATTAGAATAGGCAAAGAAGAAACTAAGCTATCATTCTATGCAGATGATATGATGATATACATAGAGAAGCCTAGAGAATCAAGTAAAAAAACTACTTAAAATAATAAATAAGTTTAGCAAAGTTGCAGGATATAAAATAAGCCCACATAAATCCTCTGCATTTCTATATACTACTAACAAAGCCCAATAACAAGAGATAGAAAGAGATAGAAAGAGAAATTCCATTTAAAGTTATTGTAGAAATTATAAAATATTTGGGAGTCTACCTGCCAAAACAAACCCAGGAATTATATGAACACAATTACAAAACACTTTTCACACAAATAAAATCAGATCTAAATAATTGGAAAAACATCAGTCGCTGATGGTTAGGCCAAACTAATATAATGAAAATGAAAATTTTACCTAAATAAAATTGCTTATTTAGTGTCATACCAATCAAGCTAGCAAAAATTATTTTATAGAGCTAGAAAGAATAATAACAAAATTCATCTGAAAGAACAAACGGTCCAGAATATCAAGACGATTAATGAGAAAAACGCTAGAGAAGGTGGCCTAGCCATACCGGATCTTAAATTACATTATAAAGCAGCAATCATCAAAACTATTTGGTACTGGCTAAGAAATAGAGTGCTGGATCAGTGGAATAGGGTAGATACACAAGATACAGTAGTCAATGGCTATAGTAATCTACTGTTTGAGAAACCCAAAGACTCCAGCCTCTGGGATACGAACCTGCTGGGGAAACTGGAAAATAGTATGACCAAAACTAGGCATAGAACAACATCTTACACCACAAGTCAAGATGGGTACACGATTCAGATATAAAGGCTGATACTGTAAGCAAACTGGGGGAGCAAAGAATAGTTTACCTGCCAGATTTATGGAGAAGGGAAGAATTTATGCCCAAACAGGAGCTAGAGAACATTGTGAAATGTGAAATGGATAATTTTGTTTACATTAAATTGAATAATCAAAGCCAATGCATCAAAATTAGGAAGGAAGCAGAAAATTGGGAAAGAATTTTTACAACCAGTATCTCTGATAAAGGCCCCATTTCTAAAATATACAGAGAACTGAGTCAAATTTGTAAGAATACAAGTCATTCTCCAATTGATAAATGGTCAAAGAATAGGCAGTTTTCAGAGGAAGAAATTAAAGCTATCTGTAATCATATGAAAAAATACTCTAAATCATTATTGCTTAGAAAAATGCAAATCGAAACAACTCTTAGGTACCACATCACAGCTGTTAGATTGGCTAACATGACAAAATAGGAAAATTATTAATGCTGGAAAAGATGTGGGAAAATTGGGACACTAATTCATTGTTGGTGGAGCTGTGAGCTGATGCAACCATTCCGGAGAGCAATTTGGAACTATGCCCAAAGGACTATAAAACTATCCACACCCTTTGACCTAGCAATACTACTTCTAGGGCTGTATCCCAAAGAGATCATTAAAATGGGGAAAGGACCCACATGTACAAACATATTTATAGCAGCTCTTTTTGTGGTAGCAAAGAAATGGAAATTAAGGGGATGTCCAGCAATTGGGGAAAGGTGTGGTATATGAATGCGATGGAATACTATTGTGCTCTAAGAAATGATAGCAGGCAGGAAAGATTTATATGAATTGATGATGAGTGAGAGGAGCAGAACCAGGAGAACATTATATACAGTTACAGTTACATTGATGACTGACTTTGATAGACTTAGCTCTTCTCAGCAATGCAAAGTTCTCAGACAGCTCCAAAAGCCTCATGATGGAAAATGCTATCCACATCCAGAAAATTAGAGATTCTGAATGAACATTGAAGCATACTATTTGCTTTCTCTTTTGTTTTGTTTTGTTTCTTCGTTCTCGTGGTTCATTCCATTGGTTATAATTCTTCTTCACAACATGACTAATGTGAAAATATGTTTAATATGGATGTATATGTAGAGCCTTATCAGATTGCATGCTGTCTTGGGGAGGGGGGAGAGGGAAGGGGAGAAAATGTAAAACTTAAAAGCTTGTGGAACTGAATGTTGTAAACAAAAAATACATTTTTTAAAAAAAGAAGCATTGAGAAGACAAATGACTTACCCATAGTCATACGTGTCAGAGGCATCTTACGAGACACTATCACAAAAGATCCCAAAGCAATCCAGCTTTATCTAGGGGAAATACTCACAAAATGGAAGGCAGTTAGGGAGAATGATAGAAATGGGTCAGGTTCATTGGGGCCCAGTTGGAATTAAGCCCTGTGATGTAGCACCAAAGTAATGATGTACCCTCTCTCAAAACTCGCAAAGTTTGGTGAGTTTTCCTTTATATATGTCAATTAGAACTAGGTTTTGGGGAAGGGAGCAGGAACCTGGACTTGGAGATTGATGTTAGAGAGAGGAAAAAAGACTCTTGGGATGCAAATTAATATTTAAATTCTACATTGTCAGGAAAGGACTTTGGGGTGATTGCCACTGCTCTTACTTTGACAGGAGGCTCAGGAAATTTTGAGTTTGCCTGGAGCTTCTTTGTCAGTGGGGTTGGACAATCCATTTTAGGGAAGCAGTAGGAAGACAAATGACTTAGCCATAATCACGAAACCAGTATGTGTATAAGATGAATATACTGTATTCTATATATACTATGCTATATACTTATAGTTTTGTATGTAGTAGGTGCTTAAAAAATAATAATTTTCACTATTTTTATTTCTGTAAAATGGCTTCTGCTGGAAATAGCCCTTTGCAGGGTATAATTTCCATATGCACATGGTACATAAGGGAATAAAATTAACCAATCCTTTTATTGTAACCTAGAAGTTGGGAGTTGATAGGAGATCTACATTATCCAAAAATGCCTTACTTATGGGACAATGGGCATTCAGAAAATGTGGGCTGAATGATATGTCTTAAAGGGGTAATTCATTAAGGGCAGAGAATAAGGTTGGCTGCTCATTGGTGCAGAGTTTGAGGAGGGCAGCTATGGGAATTGGGGGTAAAGTGAAAGGAGAGCACACAGCTATCTCTGAGCCAGGTAACCTTTGGTTAAAGGTTAAATGCAAAGTTCATATTTTTCTATTATATTTTAAATGACAAGCAGCTTTCTGAAGAGCTTATGGGTTGCAAGAATCAGTGCTGCCAGGAAAAGCTAATGTGTGCTCATGAGAAGACAAGAGAATGGTATGTTTACAAAGGGAAGGAACCAGGCAGGTACAGACCTCATGCCACTAGTGCATGTGTGGAAAGCACCAAGGCAGAGGTAGTCAAGGAACATATCCAGACATTTGATTCATTTAAAAAAATAATTGTAAGAAAAAATCTGAAACTCATGTGGATCTTGTTAGTGTCAAGTAGACTTTTATTGGTTCCAATTTGTATTGTTCTATTCATTTCTCATCTTATGTTTGGAGTGATCACTGTAGCCTATTAAGAAGAGCCCTCAAAGACCCAAGGTGAAGGGTTAACAGGCTGACATGGCAGTTAGTTGAAAGAGATTCTAACTTTAGTTGTATAAGTGGAATGAGAGCACACTGAATTAGAGAGGCAGCACGATGATTCAGTGCAACCAATAGGATTTGAAATCATAGGAGAATTGATTAAGAGGTGGAAGGGACCTCATAGACCACCTATTCCAAGGAAACTGAAGCCTAGTGACTTTTCCAAGGCAACATAGGTAGCAAGCATCAGAGGCAAGATTTGAACTCAGCTCCTCTGACTTCTGAGCTGATGCCACAGGACTTTGGCTCACACCAAGGATATGCCATTTACTACCTGTGTGAGTTGGGGCAAGTTACTTGAACTCTCTGGGTCTTAGTGTCCTCATCTATAAAATGAGAAAATGGAGTAAACTTACCTTCCTTCCTTCCTTCCTTCCTTCCTTCCTTCCTTCCTTCCTTCCTTCCTTCCTTCCTTCCTTCCTCCCTTCCTTCCTTCTTTCCTTCCTTTCTTCCTCCCTTCCTACCTTCCTTCTTTCCTTCCTTCCTCCCTCCCTTCCTTCCATTCTCTCTCTCTCTCTCTCTCTCTCTCTCTCTCTCTCTCTCTCTCTCTCTCTCTCTCACACACACACACACACACACACACACACACACACACGCACCTCACATAACCTTTCTCTTCTTCCCTTAGTCTCAGAGCTTCACAATGTGAAAACTGACAGAACTCGAAGAAATAACTTAAAAATTCATTTAGATTCCAACACAACCTTTTGGATAACTCCTTTATCTCAATGTGTGGAATTATTGGAAATGAGATTTTGACATGGTTTTGAACAATCTTCTTATATTGTGGAAGAATAAAAGCCTACTCCAGGGAGCGTCAGTCAGATTTTTCAATTAAAAGTCTTCTGTTCATGGACCTCAGTTCTTCCCTTCAGATTAGGTACAGCTGTTGTACAAAAAATAATAAAGGCGACTGTGCCCTTTGACTTCTTCAGAGGATTTGTTTCATGAACAGGTTTTCAAGTAATTGTTTTCTTCCTGACATTGGAGGGTTTAAATGTGAAGCATGGATATACGAGGGCTCTTACTTCTATGGTGGGAGTTGCAGGAAGGCTAATCACACTGAACACCAGCCGGGAAAACTGAAGTTAGGATTTGCTTGCAGAAATTTTCAACTCCATTCTGTCTCACTGTCCTAAAGGATAATGTATTTCCCTTTGTTTTGGAGATGAAAAACTGGCTTAGAGAGGATGGTTTGCCCTAAATTATAGAGCTGGCAAAAATAAGTTAAAGCCCATTCCTTCTGACTCCAAATTCAGTGATTTTTCCACTACAGTGACTACACTTGGGGGCAGGGACTATTTTTCATCTTTATATTCCCCAGAGCCTAGGACAGAGCCTGGCACATAGTAGGTTCTTATTAAATTGTTGAATAGGACTATAACACCCCGCCTAGTTTTTGAGATATAGCAAATTTTATAGCTCTCTTTCCCTAACCAAGGAGAGAGGTGTTTTTAACTGTTTTGAAATCTTTATACAAACCTGACCCATTTTTTTTTTCCTGTGGGGAAGATGATGGGAAAGAGGGATGGTGGGTAATTCAGGACCAAGTGAAGAAACTATTTGAGAACAGTTGGTGGCCACAGATTGTTCTTCATAAAGCAGAGAACCAAGGAAGTAGGTTTGCATTGAAGCCAGAAGGATTTATGTTAGATTTGTCTGGATTTTCTTTTAGAAGCAAAGAACACTTTTGACCCCTGCCTATAACTTGAAAATCATTCTTGTTAAAAATTTAAAAAGTAAAAATGTTCTTGGATAGCATATTCGGGCTTATCAAAAAACATCTTGCCAATCTGAACATTATCCTATATGTCAATCATAGATGGATTTAATCAAGGAATTAGAATTAGAATATGCTTAAAATAAAAGCTAGAAGGAACATATTTTGATTTTTCTTTGATGATTCTGGAGACCCTTTGAGACTTTCTATTATCTGAGAGTCGTTATTATGGACATTAGGGAAAGATGGATAATAGATATTTCTGTAGGGTGGAAAGATGTTTCAATGAGAAATACAAAAATCTCAGAGTGGGTCAGTTTGTATCTATTTTGCATATATTTACTCTGACACATGTTGCCTTCTTTGATACAACGTGAGTTGCTTTAGGGCAGGCACTGTTTCATTTTTGTCTTTGTTTACTCTGTGCCTAGCACAGCACCTGGAATCTTATGCAGGCTTAATAAAGGCTGAATAAGATCCCCTTCTATGACATATTCAGCAAGTGGCCTTCCAGGCTCTGAGTGACCACTTCACTAAAGGGAGAAACTGCTATCTCCCATGAGAATCTATTCCATTTTGAGATAACTGTAATTTTAAGGACTTTTTTATTAGTTCAGATCTAAATTTTCCTCCTTCAACTTTTACCCAATATTTCTAATTCTGCTCCCTGGTCCAACCATAATAAGTTTATTCCTACAGTGGAGAGGAGGGTAGAGAAGGCCAACAAACATTAAGTGCCTACTACATGCCAGGCACTATACACTTTACAAATATTACCTCATTTGATAGAATGTTATACTTAGGAGTCAGGAAGACCTGAATTCAAATCCTGACTTTGACACTCAATCATTTAGCCCTGTAAACCCTCTCTAAATTTGAGTTTCCTGTTGTAAAATGGATATAGGGCATCTAGGTGACATAGTGGATACGGTGCTAGTCCTGAGTCAGGAAGCCACATCTTCCTGAGATCAAAAACAGCTTCTACCACTTATTAGCTGTGTGACCCTGAGAGAGTCACTTAACCCTGTTTGCCTTAGTTTCTTCACCTGTAAAATGAGCCGAAGAAGGAACTGGCAAATAATTCCAATATCTTTGCCAAGGAAACCCCACTGGGGTCACAGAGAGTCAGACATGATTAAAAATGACTGAACAACAACAAAATAGGAATAAAAGCACAAAATGGATATAAAAGAACAAAAACAACAAAATAGGTATTAAAAATCCCACTTCTTAGGGTTTTTGTGATGATCACCTGAGTTAACAAATGAAAACACTTCACAAATCTTAAAACACTATATAAATGCTATTATTATTATTATGTGAAGACAGCTATTTTATCACCTTTAATTCGTAGCTAGTCTAAATGTCCCCAAATCTTTTCACTGACATGGCTATAGCATGAACTTGAGTTGAGATTCTTTATCATCCTGACTCTTCTCTCAGAGCTCAAGAGCATATAAATTTCCTTCTTAAAATGCGATTCCCAGAATTGAGGATAAATACTCCAAGAGTGTGCTAACTCATTCAGAGGACAGCAACAAATGAGAGAACAGATACGAATATTTAAAAGGAATAAAGTACAATACAAATAACCATAATAATCCACATTTAATTTTTAAAAATTTAAGTTTTGCTAAGTACTTTCCTTATAACAACTCTATAAAGTAGGTTGAACAAGTATTATTATCTCAGTTTTACTGATGGAGAAGTAGGTTTTGAGGACCAAAGTCCCTGTGCCCAGGGTCATAGGACTACTAAGTGTTTGAGAAAGATTTTGAATTTAGGTCTCCTGATTCCAAATCCAGGAGTATAACCATATTGCTTCCACATATTAGGGATGTAAAGTTACTCTCTGAATAATGTGTCTGGGTTAGCATGCCCTATTTCATGCAAAGTTTTTACATTTTGCTGTCGTTGAGTTGTTTTTTTTTATTCATGTCCAACTCTTTATTAGCCCATTTGGGGTTTTCTTGGCAAAAATAGTCAAGTGGTTTGCCATTTCCTTCACCAGCTCATTTTACATATGAGAAAACTGAGACAAATAGGGTTAAGTGACTTTCCTAGGGTCACACAGCTAGTAAGTATCTGAGGCTGGATTTGAACTCATGGGGATGGGTCCTCCTGATTCCAGGCCTTGCACTCTACTGCTGTGCCACCAAGCTGCCCCATGCTTTTACATTACTACAACAATTAACAGAATGCTATTGAAATGTGGATTATCTGCTAGGTCAGTCATTCTGAGAATGTAAACATGTATGTATAGTCCCTTGCGTTCTCTCAGACGACACAAAGTAAGATCATAAAATCTCTTTACTAGAAAACTTTGAGAATCAGGGACTAAATACAATAAACAAAATTACTACAATGTGAATTTGAAAGAGCAACCAAACATACAAAAAAAAATCAAATGTGAATGTTGCAAAATTATAATGAACAAACATGGTTTGAAAGAAGCGACATGGTGAGACATGCATTTGCAGAGGTATGAAGTTCACAATTGTTATACATATTTTCGGACTTTTTCTGACATATCAATCAGTTGTGTTTATTTCTTCCTCTTTTTTGTTCTTTAAAATAGTACTTGTCAGGGCTGCTAGGTGGTTCAGTGAGTAGAGCAATGGCCCTAAAGTCAGGAGCACCTGAGTTCAAATCCAACCTCAGACACTTGACATACTTACTAGCTGTGTGACCTTGGGCAAGTCACTTAACCCCAGTTGCCCTGCCTCCTCTCCTGCAAAAAAAAAAGTACTATTTGTTATACGGGATGCCTCTCTGGGAGAGGGGAGTACTGGGAGAAACTTTGGTAACATAAAAAAAGAAATCAATGAAAGTTTACTTGAAAAAAGTATCAGTGACTAAACATTGGGGAACACAGACGTATAATCACATCACTTAGAAACACATAGCCAGACCAGGATAAGAGCTTTAGAACTGGAACAGACCTTAGAATCCATCTATCTAGCCCAATTCTCTCATTTTCAGATGAGGAAATTAAGGCTCACAGAGGAAAACTGACTTGACCAAGGTCACACAAATATTAAGTGTCAGAGCTGGAATTTGAACCCAGGGCTTGCTGACCCCAATTCCACTGTTCTATTCACTCTGCCAAGCCATTTCCTTGCCACCTCTAAGGGTCTAGGGTTCGCTTTTGCAAAATCAAGTTGGTGTTTGTATTTAAGTTTTTCTTTTTCTTTTTTTTGGTAATAACATTCTTCCACTAAATCCCCCAAAATACATTCCCAGAGAGAGTTTGCTGCCCAGGGAAATTATTTTGAAGTGAGATTCTTCACACACACACATACACACACACACACACACACACACACACACACACTCACATACACATACACATGGCGATTTTGTATGTTTTCCCAAATACTCCCCTTTGTCCCTTAGCTGCAAAGACCTAGTGATAATCATGTTTTGATTGTGGTTTCTGCTGTTTTCTGAGGCAGAGGTCACGATGTCAGCTGAGGCAGGGTTTCAGAGCATTCCTCATAACCCTGCCTTTTCACCAGTTTCATGTGGCTCCAAGAAGTAAAATCTATTAGAATAATATATTTCAATAGTAAATTCTCCTAGCTGTGGATGATCATGCCCCAGTATCTGAGACTCATGTTTAGAAGCAGGCACATTCAATACGTCTTAATGCTTTTGATCAGAAGCCATGTAAATAGGAGATAAAGCAGAACACAGGAAACAAAAGGGAAATGGGGAAATGGGTTATTTATTCAGGGAGATGTATTGCATCTTATCTATTGCATAAAGATAGTCTCAGCTCATGAGTCATTTTAATGTATTTTCAGAGCAGCCAAGACCACATAGTCTCAGGGATGCATTTGGGAATTCCAAACTAAATTAAACTTACCAAACAAACTTCAATTTTTCCCCCCTGTAAATATATTCTTGGGTTTTGATGTTTTTTGGCATTCATTTTCCAAATAAAAGCAGCAAGAGCTATATACTTAACAATACCTTCTGATTCGCTTGGGTGTACTCACATAAGAGGTTGTGGGTCCCTTGCCCTTCGTTACTTGTGAGATGCTATAATGTTAATACAATTTGAAGATTTGTAAGACTGTTGATCTGTTTTAAGTTGCTTTCCTTTAGAAAAGCAGATCAAAGAACCTGTGCTAGCAGCCCTCCTGTGTGCTGGTGTTATTGGTTTTACATCCCCACAGCAGTTGCAAGTAGCATTGTTGTTACAGATGCTGATACCAGATACGAGTTCCAGGGCCATCTCCAGTCATCTTATCTATATCTCACCACTTGACCCAGATGGCTCCAGAGAAGAAAGTGAGGCTGGTGACTTTGCACAGCCCTTCCTCACTTAAATCCAATTCACTTGCAAGTCATGGCATCACCTTCCTGATGTCATGGTCCTTTTCGAGAATAAAGGACAAACGACGAGAATGGGCTCAATTGATTGACCTCTAAGGTCCTTTCTTGTTCTAGAATAGTATGTCTGTATGCAGATCCATACCAAGGGTGAGGCTGATGGGGCTCTACCCCAGGTCACTGAATTTGGAGGATAATGAATTAAGAGTATCCTGTTAGCGCTTGCAATTCTTCAACAACATAGAAACAAGAGAACTCAACGCCTAGTTAGCAAGAATTGTTAATTAAAATAGGAAGCTCTTAGATGGCAGGCAGGGCTAAACTGCCTCCTTCCTACCCCATGGCTTCTCCAACAGTAACCCTCAGGCTACATGGAGTCTCTGTCTTGCTCCCTCATCCTCCTGCCCCTTGCCATTGGCATGGCTTATGGTACTTTCCCCAGGCAGAAAAAATCTAGTTTTGACTCTGGCCTTATTATAGTAATTGGGTGATGCTAGACAAGTCATCTACCCTCTGGGAAGCAGCTAGATGTCTCAGTAAATAGTGGGCTGGGTCTGGAGTCATGAAGACTTGCGTTCAAATTTGGCCTCAGACACTGACTAGCTATGTGACCCTGGGAAAATAATTTTACCTCTGCTTGCCTTATTCTACCAGAGAAGGAAATGGGCAAACCACTCCAGTATCTTTGCCAGGAAAACCTCATAGACAGTAAGCTCTACGGGGTCACAAAGTGTCGGACATGACTGAACAACACAGAAAGTCATCTAACCTCTGGGCCTTATTTTTTTACCTGAAAAATGAAGTTTCTAAAGTGCCTTCAACACTAAACATTCTATAGTTCTATGATTATTTTGGGTCACACCAATCTCTCTTTCCTCTACCTTTTAACACTCATTGTCTACTCTATATCATATATCTAAATGTGTGATCAGTTCCTGTCTTTTGTTGTTGTCTGTGTCTGTGTCTGGTACAATAATAATGTCTTCCCACATACATGTCTAAGTCCTTCACGTCAGGAACTCTGTCACATACCTTCTGTTATCATTCATGGTCCTTAGTGTTGTGCTAAACACATTCGTAGCAGATATTAAAAAACCATGTTTTCATATAAATCACATCACATTGCTCTTTTAAGAAAACCCTTGGTTCTATAACTCTTAATCAGAAATCTCAAATATTTGTGGATGCTTCCATGATAACTCAATTTGCTACATAATTGATATCATGGGCATGCCATTTGTGAGAAAAGACTTTGGGTAAATGGAAATCGAAAAGTTAGGTCTGCAAACGGCAGAAACAAGGCATAAATATCCATTAAAGGAAACCTGCATGTTCACTCAAAATAGGAGATTATTGGTCTTACATCTTACATCTGCAGATCCTCATTTAACATAATCACTGTTAGTGTCATCTTTGAAAACAGACATGTAGTAAACATATATGAGAAAAAACATGTGTGGTAGCTATAGCCTAAATTCATGCTTATGTTACCAAACGGATGAAGGGAGGGGAAGGAAGGAATATTTACACATGGTACGCTTCTGTTGTTAAATGTTTTATTACTTGAGGCTTTCTTAGTTGACTGTAGACATTTCAACCTCTCAAAGATATGTTTGGATTTCATTACATATGTCAGTAGACAGTCAATCCTTAAAAGCAAAACCCATTTTTTACTTTGTCTTTTTATTCATCACTCCTGGAATAGTTCCTTTACATACATAATAGACAGTTACTAAATGCTTCAGTTGTTATGTAAATTGAATTTATTTATTCTTTCAAAATATATTTTATTTTCCCCCAATTACATGTTAAAATAGTTAAATTTTATTTTAAGTTTTGAGTTTCAAATTCTCTCTCTCTATCTGTTCTTCCCTCCTCCCCTCCCTGAGATGGTAAACAATCAGATATAGGTTATACATGTGCAATCATGTAAAATATTTCTGTATTAGTCATTTTGTACAAGGAGACTCAAATAAAAGAAAAAGGATGAAAGGAAGTAAAAAATAGCATGCTTTTGTATTCAAACAGTATTAGTTCTTTCTCTGGAGGCAGATAGTATGTTTCATCATTAGCCCTTTGGGATTGTCTTGGATTGTTGTATTGCTGAGAATAGCTAAATCATTCACAATTCTTCATCATACAGTAGTGCTGCTACTGTGTGCAATGTTCTCTTGGTTCTGTTCACTTCACTTTGAATCAGTTAATGTAAGTCTTTCAGATTTTTCTGAAGCCATCCTGCTCATCATTTCATCTAATACAATGATATCCCATCACAACCATATATCACAGCTTGTTTAGCCATCCCACAATGCATATATCTATTATTAAGGAATATTATTAGTACTGCCTAACAATGACTATCTTTTCAACACATCTATGATCAGGACCCTCATTAATGAATTCATTATGACTCTGTGGTTCTGAGGTCAAGATCTAAGGGTTCGTTTATTTTTGTTTTGTTTTAAACTCCTGACATGCAGCTGGGTAAAGCAGTGGTTAGGGTACTGGGCTAGATTCAGAAAGAACTGAGTTCAAATCTGGCCTCAGGCGCTTACTAACTATGTAACTCTGGATTAGTCATGTAACCTCTGTTGTCTCAGTTTCTTCAACTGTAAAATGGAGATAAGAGTACTCACCTCTCATGATAATTATGAAGATCAAATGAGATAATATTTGTAATACACTTAGCACGGTGACTAGTGTATAGTAGATACTTAATAAATACTTGTTTCCTTTGTTCTTGACATATGACATAACCTTACGATATAAGCTTAAGCCGCTAGATCATGCCGTGTTTTTGTGTTTGATCTTATCTCACTATCGTAACACTTGGGCTTACCCAGTATGGCACTTTGTCGTTTGTCCTGCCACCACCCCTTTTTCCAACCAGCATCAGAAACTTTCCAGATCAGGAACTTCAGAGACCCCATTCTGTACCCCAGGGGAGCTAATACACTCAGATTTGGGACATTGCCCTGGGGCTGAGTTGTCTTAATTGGTGGATGAATGAGTGACTACATCTCATCCACTAAATCTAGCAGCATAATGCATAGGACAGTATGCCATTATTTCTTTTCCTGTAGCAAAGAAAATGTTTATTTGGTTATTTGGGGTGGGGAGATAGGAAGAATATCTGTGCAAATGTTTACTAGGACACAAGGCCTGACAACCATGGACACCTAGTCATATGGCTTGCTAACACGCTAAACCACTCTCGTTTTTCTGTCTCTTTTCTTACCCCCACCAATAGCAACAACAAAAAAATCACCAGTGGAAAAGAAAATGATGGTCTATTGTCCTATTTTTCCATTCACAATGACTGTGACAGTGTAGACCAAAACTCTTCCCTAGTCCCCACTCCCTTTTATGTGTTTCATTTCCCTATAGTATCTCCTAGAAGTGGCTGTTTTGCTTTCTTTGTCTCTATATCCTCAAGCACCTAGCAGTCAGTTCTTAATAAATCTTTTATTATTGATTGATTGATAGGGCAAGTCTAATCATTTGACCTGCACAGCAAAACCAGGCATTGCTGATCACCTGCCCATTGCTCCCAGGATCACAGACATAGTCCATGGACAGGTTCAATAGAATCCAAACTATGCAATAATGGCAAACTCTTGAGAGTATATAACCATTCATATTGGGTCTTTATCCGGACAAAAATGTCTTTCTCGCTATAGCATTGGCACATTTATTGCCAAAACATTACTGCTTAATGCTTCTCTAATAGGTCACTGAGTGTTGAAATTATTTTCCTTCAAATCCTCTCTGTAACTCAGGATTAACTTTAATGTTTATAGTTTAAGTTAGGTACCACATACTTTTCTATGCTCTCTATCTTGTTTTGTCAGGCTACAACTACCTTATTTGAAATTCATGTTCACCAAAGTCAATCTGTATCCAAGAAGTACCTTTCCATGAAAACCTGGAAATATTATGTGAAATCCCTTTCCTTCCAGATTTTTGCAATTAAATCCTTGATAATTAATTGCTAATCAGTCTGCAGGTGATGCCAGTGATTGTTGCCGCAGGTAGCAATCACTGCATGTGGTTGCCACAATTATCAGGCCCCTTCACGTTGATTGGAATTTATTAATGGGTGTCAGGGAAGTAACAGATTATTCAAGATTATATGTAGTATTAGAATCTCATCAGTTGAAAATTGTGGCCTTGCTCTTGAAAATGGCCTCTCAGCAGTGAGCTTCTGGTAGAAAATGTATCCATGTTCTTACATTCTCTTTGATAGCATTTAAAGAGCTGCCTAAGAAAGAAGGTATTCTCAGGCTCAGAAGATCACAGAGTCAGAGCTGAGAAGGGCTTTAGGGAGCATTTAGCCCAGAGATTCTGAAACCTTTTTATGTCGTGCCCTCTTTGGCAATCTCTTGGAGCTCATGGATCCCTATGTTTCTAAATACGAAAAGATTAAAATACCTAAGATTACAAAGGAAACCAATTAAATTTAAATAAAGATGCAGCTTTTTCCACCCAAGTTCACAGACCCATGGAATTCTATGGATCCCAGGTTAAGATCCCCTCTTTTGGTCTATCCATTTTCTCAATGGAGAAATGAAAGCCTAGTGACTAAATGACATGCCAAAAGTCATGCAAGTAGGAAGTAGAATAGCTGGGATTTGAACTCGTGTTCTTATACTCCAAACCCTGAGTTTTTTGTCATATTGTATTACTTTGCTCCAATGTCTTGTTTGAATCCAAAACTCTCCCCATTATGTGAGAGTCCTTTTGCAACAATGTTATGTCTCATGAGCCTCCAAGAAAAAGTTTTAGAAAGGTTCCTTCTCCCTACATATAAGTAAGTGTGAAATGAATAGATGTCATGAAAGCCATGGTGAAAAAAATTGTATCTGGAAGTTGAGAACTGGATTCCAGCGCCAACTCTGCCACTAACTGTCTGGGTAACCTTGGGCAAGTTGCTCTGCCTCTCAAGTTTCAATTTTCCCTTCTGTAGAACGAACTGGATGATGTCCAAGTAAATTCTAGGTCTTCCATCCTGTGGGTCTATGATATTGCCAGCTTGCAAAAGGCGTTACTTGAGTATCCCCATAAAGGAAGATGAAGAAGACAATTGGCGGATCCTGTCTCCTTTGCTCTGATTCTGTCACTATGTCGCCTTTTTCCATTTTATATTCTGTACAAATAAGAATTTTTCCACTAAAATCTTATTCAGTTGCCCCTCATAGTGTGGATGTGGTACTGACTCCTGCCGGATAACATGCTCTTATAATCCCCACTAGGTTGGAAATATTTTGAGTATAAGATTGGAAGTGTCATCTGAGAATCAGTTTCATCACTAGAAGAGTCAGAGACACTCATTGCCAGGTTGGCCAAAGAGTGAAGACTTCTTTGGCTACATCAGCCATCTCAAAACACATCTACTAGGTTGCATAAAGATGGCAATATGGACTGGTAGAGAGAAGATTTATAAGAATGAAATCATGGATCCATAAAGTATTGAAGAGTAATATTAGAACTCCACAAGACAACCTCAACAGGTTAGTTACCTCCTATAAGTACATAGGATTTCATTAAAGTGAAGGCAGCACTTTAGATAGCCTAAGGCACCTCAAATGATACTTTTTAAGCATCTTAGCAGAAGAAGGCAATTCAACCATTGTCTGTTACTGGTTAGTCTCTTGGAGCAGTTCTAGACTCCAGGATGTTAGTCCCTTGCAGGGGTTATTTATGCAGTAATTAGCTCCATTCAAAGCACCACTGTGATAAAGTAGAGGCTTAGTAAATGTTTGCTGAATTGGGTGATACAAATGGTTGCTTCACAAGAAATCCCTTCCCCCATGGACCTGAACTATTCAAGCAATTCACTGTCTTTTTTCTTCCCAAGTAAGATACTGTGGATTTAGTCAGATGCCCTGGGTTGAATTCTCAGCTCCACTATTTATAGCCTTAGGCATGACACTTAATTTCACTGGGCCTCAATTGTAAAAGCAGAAATTTGGAATAGGTGACCTCTGAAGTCACTTCAAAGCTCTACATTTATGGAGCTATACTATGAATTGAGTTTGCCTAATTCCCTTTAGCAATCTCCATATGTTAAGTGTGAGAGTATTTTCCACTTTCTCCTGTTATACAATTTTAATGGCATTTATGGAGAGTTGCTCTATCCATGTAAGCTTTCCTTCCCCTGCCTCCTACCCCCAACAGGCATGATTAAGAAGTGCTCTTGATTGACGGAAGCATATGTCTGAAACATCACATGCATAGAATAGAAAAAAATCTTTTGACTCATTCTCCAGATGTTCCAAAGACAATGCTATTTCCCATGGGTTCCTCAGCATGGCACCCCAAGGCAGGGAAAGAGCAGGTGATGGCTAAGGAAGAGGCAGTGTCAGTGGTTACTTCACATCATCACCCTTGATGACCAGGTCGGTGTCTCCTTGACCCAAAGGTCAAAGGAACAAGGAAGGGTATCATGAGTTCGTCCTGGAAGATTCAAAGAAACACAGAATTTTGGAGCAAGAAGTGATTTCATATACCATACCAGTTGAACATGAATGAGAATCTCTTCTGAAACATTCCCAACAATGGTCATCCAGCCTTTGTCTGGAGACCTTCTGAAAGAAAGAATCCACTGCCTCCTGAGGCAGCCCATTTTATTTATGGATAGTTTTAATTTTCAGGAAAATCTCCTAGCTCAGCACTTAATCCACTGTGCTGCACTGTTTCTTTTAGATCATAATTCTCCTTAGCCCTGATCTTCTGACCCAATCTTTAATTCCTGATCCACCAGCCTATTACTAGGTCAAAGTACCTTGACCATATTTGCTTTGAATCCAGCCTAGATGATGAAATCTAAGGCATGCTGAATTTGTTAATGGGTCACAAGAGACAAGGTCTGTATTTGACTCCTGGGAACTGTGTTTTTTTTAACATGTTTGAAAATACTATTTCTTTCTCATCTGAAAGAAAGGAGAGAACTGAAACCTCTTAGGAGATTTAAGAGGTGAGAGGTAGGACAGGACTTTCTCAAGATGGTGAAGGATGAGAGAGAGAAAGACAGAGAGAGAGAGAGACAGGGAGGGAGAGAGACAAAGAGAGAGACAGAGAAACAGAGAGAGACAGAGAGAGGCAGAGAGAGAGGCAGAGAAGCGGAGAGACAGAGACAGAGACAGAGAAAGACACACAGACACAGACACAGAGACAGACAGAGAAAGAGAGAAAAGAAACAGAGTTTCTTTTTCCAAATCATCGGGATTTCTGGCTGGTTGTTTACCATGAATCAAAGAGATTACACTGACAAATGATATTATAATTACCCTCAAAGCAGGGAAAAGAACAAACCATGTGAATGAGCAATGGTATACAGGCAAATGAAGTCTTAGTAAGTAGCTTCCCTGAAGGCAATGGTCTTGAGCAATGTACTATGGAATATGGTGTAAGGTCTTGATCTAAGTAAGTCTGGTTAGTAAGTCTAGATTGCTTTCTAGTTTTTCCCAGCAGTTTTTAGTCAAATAAGGCTTTTTCCCTAGGCAATTTATCTTTTCCATTTTATCAAATGCTGATTTTTTCTTATCTAGTTTGTTCCATTAAATTATTGCTACTTTTTAATCAAGAGATATATATATCATAACTATTACAATGGGCTTTCTGACCTTTTCTGTCTCCCTTCTCCAAACTAGCTATCCTTTAGGCGGTTGCCAGAAAAATTCTCTTATGGATAAATTTGGTCATGTTACTCCTTTGCTCAAAATTCTTCCATGGCTCCCTATTGCCTACCAAGTAAAGTTCAAACATTTTTGTCTGGCATTGAACTATTTCCACAATGTGCTGTTTTCCTCCTATTAGAACTTTCTTACTTTTCTAGACTTATTTCATATTACTTCCCTAACATATGCATTAAACTGCACCCCCCCCCCCAGAAATATCCTTTCTTGCTCTCTGAGAGGCAGTGTGATGTTGTATATAGGATACTAGACAAGGGAGTCAGAAAGGTGGGTGGAAATTCTACCACAAACACCTTCTAGTTTTGTCACCTTGAGTATGTCACTCAACCTTTCTATGCCTCAGTTTCTTCAATTGTAACATAAGGGGGTACAATTTATTGACTTCTAAGTTTCCTTCCAGCACTAAATCTATGATTCTACTCTATAATCCTTTGTGCATGCTGTTTCCCATGTTTAGAGTGTCTTATTTTCCCTTCTATACCCACTGAATTCCCACCCACTTTTAAAGTCCAGCTCAGTCTTTAGGATGGCAACTCCCCTACGAAGCCTTTCCTGATCCCTACTCTTGGTAGTAATTATCTTTTATCTCACATGGGACTTTTTTGTGCCTCTCTGATACACTTACCAAACCTTATAGGTATATTTATAATATATAATATACACTTATATTATATTATATTATGTTATATTATATTATATAAGATATATTTATAATCCCTCAAATAGTCACCAAGGTCTATGATGACAGGGACCTCATCTTATCTAAATTTTACCTTTTACTCCTGTTCCTTAGCACAGCGTCCCACATAGAACAGGTGCTTAACAAATATATATTGAATTGATTAAATCATGTCTTGTTAAACTTTATGTTGTGTTATATATTGTGTTTTTATGCTATACTTCCTATGACATTATGTATGTTGAAGGGAAACATTCCATTGTTAGCATGACTTAATCGCTTTTTGTTACTTCGAAGAGAAGATGATGCTGAGGGAAGGAAGCAGGTATACATAATTCAGGGGAAGGGAATGGAAGATTCTTGGGAAACACAGTTCTCTGTCAGAGGAAGGCAGGCTGGAGTCAGGTGCCAGAGTGTTGGATTGGGAGCCAGTAGCTTGAAGACATCAGATACAATTGGACTAGAACATCAGAAGGAGTCATAGTGGGGCATGCCTCCTTTGTTATTCAGCCCAGAGCTGTTTCTACTTTACTCCGAAAATCCCCCCACATAGTACAAAAGTGTACTGACAAACCTAATTGTGATCAACTAATGGCTCATTACCATATTGCTAGAAAAAAAGTTTCCTTCAGCCTGTCTTCATTTGTCTAAACTTTGAGAATCCAGTCCATTTCTGCCCGTGGCCCTGTCCCTGGTCAGCAGACCATCCAGCCACATAATCAGCAAACACTTACTATGTACCCAGCAAAGCCGAGAGCTGAGCTGGGGGATTGAGCCATTAATGGCTTCTTGGAGCAGCTTCTGATTTTTCCTGGAAGCCCAACTCCATTTTAATGATATTTTGAACTATTTTGTCAAGCAAGACCTTGGTTCTCAGTTTTATGACTTCAGAACAGAAGGCTCCTCTCTGTCTGGTTTGACCATTTCCAGAATTTTATAATGAAAGATATTAACTCCAAAGAAATAAAATGAATGGGGGGGCGGAGCCAAGATGGCGGCTGGGAAGCAGTGACTGGCGTGAGCTCCCCACCAAGTTCCTCCAAAAACCTATAAAACAATGGCTCTGAACCAATTTTAGAGCTGCAGAACCCACAAAGTGGCAGAGGG
>CM053624.1:250787384-250829606 GCA_028646595.1 Phalanger gymnotis | reverse complement strand
AAAATGCTACCTTAAAAATTAGACTGGAGCAAGTGGAAGCTAGTGACCTGATGAGAAATCAAGATATTATAAAACAGAACCAAAGGAATGAAAAAATGAAGACAATGTGAAATATCTCATGGGAAAAACCATTGACCTGGAAAATAGATCCAGGAGAGAGAATTTTAAAATTATTGGACTACCTGAAAGCCATGATCAAAAAAAGAACCTAGATATCATCTTTCAAGAAATTATCAGGGAGAACTGCCCTGATATTCTAGAGCCACTGGGCAAAATAGAAATTGAAAGTATCCACAGATCGCCTCCTCAAATAGATCCCAAAAAGAAATCTCCTAGGAATATTGTCGCCAAGTTCCACAGTTTGCAGGTCAAGGAGAAAATACTACAAGCAGCCAGAAAGAAACAATTTGAGTGTTGTGGAAACACAATCAGAATAACCAAAGATCTAGCAGCTTCTACCTTAAGAGACTGAAGGGCCTGGAATACAATGTTCCAGAGGTCAATGGAGCTAGGATTAAAACCAAGAATCACCTACCCAGCAAAAATGAGTATCATGCTCCAGCGCAAAATATAGACTTTCAAGAAAATAGAGGACTTTCAAGCTTTCTCAGTGAAAACATCAGAGGTGAATAGAAAATTTGACTTCCAAACACAAGAATCAAGAGACACATGAAAAGGTAATCAAGAAAGAGATATCATAAGGGACTTACTAAAGTTGATCTGTTTTGCTTACATTCCTACATGGAAGGATGTTGTGTATAATTTGTGAGATCTCAGTATTAGCAGAGCTGAAGGGAATATACACATACATACATATATATGTACATATATGTATATATGGACAGAGATTAAGGGATGAGAGAGGAATATATTGAGAGCGGGAGAAAGAGAGACATAGAATGTGGTAAATTTTCTCACATGAAAGTGGCAAGAAATAGCAGTTTTGTTGGAAGGGAAGGGGAGTAAGTGAGGGAGAGTGAGTGAATCTTGCTCTCATCGGATTTGACCTGAGGAGGGAATACCATACACACTTAACTGGCTATCTTACCCCACAGGAAAGAAGGAGGAAGGAGATAAAAGGGGAGACATAGAAGGGAGGGCAGATGGTTTCAAAAAGGAACAGGATCAAGGAAGAAAATTGAATAAGGAAGAATAAGATAGGAAGGAGTAAAATATGTTTAGTCTTTCACAACATGAGTATTATAGAAGTGTTTTGCATAATGATACACATGTGGTCTATGTTGAATTGCTTGTCTTCTTAGGGAGGGTGGTTGGAGAGTGAAGATGGGAGAGAATTTGGAACTCAAATATTTAAAAGCAGATGTTCAAAAAAAAGTTTTTGCATGCAACAAGGAAATAAGATATATAGACAATGGGGTATAAAAATCAATCTTGCTCTACAAGAAAGTAAGGGAAATGGGGATCAGGGGAGTGGGATGACAGAAGGGTTAACTGAGGAAAGGGGCAATCAGAATATATGCTGTCTTAGAGTGGGGGGAGAGGATAAAAATGGGGAGAAAATTTTTAATTGAAACTCTTGTGAAAACTAATGCTGAAAACTAAAAATATTAAATAAATAAATAATGATTTTTTGAAAAAAAAATTAAATTGTAGAATGCAGAGTAAATATGTATACACTTATACGTAAACATTCTTTTTTACCCAGTAATTCTCTATACCCACATCTCTGGGGGAAAGGGCTATACTACAATCGGGATCCAGGAGAGATTAGATAACACAAATTTGCTATGGACCTAGTCAGCGCTATTTGGAGACTTCCTGCAACATGATTCAGCACCTTATAGGTAGAAGCAAAGGAAACAGATAGTGGTAGTAATCCAGCATTAGGGTTTGTCATGCATGAGTAACGATAATACAAGGGGCCAAGGTATTTGCCAATAGAGGACAATGTAATGTTGTGTAACTGTAGGTCAAATACATTCTCTTAGTTGACCTCCACAGCAACCCAGTAATCTAGCCTAGATTCACAGAATTAATAATTTGTAATATATTCCAAACAGGAACTCCCCCAGCGCCATTTCCAATAAGTGGTCATTGAAACTCTGCTTGAAGATCTCCAGTGAGAGGAAACTTGCTACCTCCCAAAGAAACCAATCTCACTTTAGAGGAGTGCTAGTTGTTAGAAACTTTTAAATACATCGAGCTAAAAATCTATCTTTCTGTGTCACTCACACTTTGTTTCTAGCTCAAAGAGCTTTCTCTAGGATGAGGCAGAACAATACTAATTCATCTCTCACATGATAAGAACTTGAAATACCTGAAATCCTGGAACACACCTATTAATGTTGTTCCCACCCACCAAATTATTTTTTTTCAATGCTTTTATCTCCCATTCCAACAACTTTTTCTTATGAGACATACCAGGGTGCAAGGTATGCAAGAAGGACTAGCACCTCGGGTGTGAGGGTTTGCTGAGCCCTTTTCAGGGCTGTTCATCCACCTTTAGTGTCTGCCTGGCACTCGACTCTCACCTGTGGCTCCATCACATGTAACAAATAGTATTTTTTTAAAGACAAAAAAATAACAGAAAAATTAGAACAAATGATCAATATACTGAAAAATCCAAAAACCTTTTCACTGAGCAACATTAATGAACCTCCCAATTCTATGAAGGGATATTAAAAGGGAGATAAAATCATATTTCTTCCTTCAAGCCATGCTCATTCTTTGTAATTTTGCAACATTCACTTGTAATTTTTTTGTATGTGGCTGTTCTTTCCATTTATACTGTTGTAGTCAACATGTATATTGTTTTCTTGGCTCTACTTACTTCACTCTTTATCACTCTACATATATAGCACTGCTCTCTGTATTCATCACATTCATAATTTCTTAAAGCACAGGAATATATATTCCTGTACTACAATTTGTGTAGCCATTCCCCAAACTATGGCTTCTATTTTGTTTCCAGTTGTTTGCTATCACAAAAAGGGCTACTTGAAATATTTTGGTGCATATGGAAACTTTCCTCATAACAAAGGCTTCCTTGTGGTATCAGGAATACTTGTGGTGTCAGCTCAGTAATAGAATCTCTTATTAAAAGGGTAAGGAGACTTTAATTACTTTAATTGCATAATTTCAAATTGTGTTCCAAGATGGTTCTACCAATGCATAGCTCTACCAACAATGAATAAGTGTTCCTATCTTCCCATAACCTGTCCAATATTTACTGTCATCATTTTTTGTTATCTTTGCCAATTGCAGAGCATGAGATGATTCCTCAGGGTTGTTTTGATGTGTATTTCTCTTATTACTAGTTATGTGGAGTTTATTTTTCATATGGTTGTTAATACTTTGCAATTCTTTTGAGAAGTCTGTTTATATCCTTTAATGACTTATCTACTGGAGAATAGCTATTTGTGGCAGATAGAGGGATAAACAGACAGACAGAAAGATAGATAGACAGACAGACAGACAGACAGATATGTTAATTGCTTCTTGGATACGAAACCCTTATCAGAGAAATTTGATACAAAGAATTTTTCTCCATTCTACAGCTTCCCTTATCCTAGGTGTATTAATTTTGTCTGTGCAGCAGGTTTTCAATTTTATATAATAAAAGTTGCCTATTTTATCCTTTATAATTACCTCTTTCCCTTGTTTGGTTAGAAATATATCTCTTATTCATATCTGTAACAGGTATATAATTTGTATCTCTTATAATTTTTGTATAGTGTGATATTGAATATTAAGGTCATGTTGCCATTTATGAAATATGGCATAAGATATTAGTCTAAGCCTACTTTCTGTCAGACTGCCTTCCACTTTTTTCATTAGTGTTTATCAAATAGGGAGCTCTTTCTTAGGTAATTTATGTTTTCTGTTGTAATGAATACTGGGTTATTGAGTTCCATTGTTTCTGATTTTCCCTATCTCATCTATTCCATTGATCTACCTCTCTTTTTAAACCAATGCTAGATGGTTTTGATGACTGCTACTTTATAACATAGCTTGAGATATAATTCGAGATCTAGAAGTGCTATTTTCCCTCATCCCTACCTCTTTTCATCATTTCCCTTGATAATCTAAATCTTTTGTTTTCCCAAATGAATTTTGTTATAATTTTATCAGGTTACAAAGTATCTCTTTGATAATTTGATTGGTTTAGCAATAAGTGTAAATTAACTTTGGTACTTCATTTGATATCAGTAATTAGATGCTTGTTTTTCTTTTAACAAGATTCAAGCTTGTACAATTTTGACATGTGAATGGGAGACACCTTAATGAAGGAGACCATTTAAAGCCTCATTTTACAGAAACAAGTGGTTTTGTGGTAAAAAAAAAAATACTAAACAATTGGGATCTTGTATGTTCTACACTTTTTAGTAATTGTGTAACTATAAAGCTATGGTCTGTTGTAGAATATAATTCATAAAAACCTGTTTGTTGCCTTCTCATGACTTCATCGAAGATGCCTTCTACACATGGGTGAATTATTCTCAGAAACACTTTTAGAGATGAGAAAGTAACCATATGGATCTATAATTATTAATATTTTCTTGGTCACCTTTTCTTGGTAGTAATAAGTTCCTGTGATGTTTCCAAGCATGTGGTATTCTGTCTTTCAGATATCTTGAGAATCAATCTCTCAGTTGTTTATGATCTACACTAATCTCTAAAGTTATATCTAAGGATAAAGGGAACTTTTCTGGTCAAGAAAGATGGAAGAATGGGTCCCTTAGAGATCGTCCCTATTTCCCTAGCTTTCCCCTATTTCCAGTCTTATCAAAGTCTTATTTAAAAGGCAGTTTCTCTTAGAGATGCTTCAAGAATTCAAAGTAAATTTTTTCTGAAAGAATATTCCTTCTTTTATATTTTTCCTTTTTGGTGTGTTAAACTTGTCTGTATTTTCATTTCATCATTCAACCATTTCCTATTTGGGAAGGTAGTAGAGAGATCCCAAGTGGGTTTTTCCCCATCAGATATTCTCTCTGTACGTTTTTTAATAGGCCTCCTCCATTCAAAGTTACAAAGGAGAATATGCCAGATTTCTTCAATGTACCATTGGAGTATATTCTAAAGTGCATTCACATTCAAATGGTTGAAAATCACCTAGATTCTCTTCCAATGTGTCTCCTACTTTTTCTAGAATCCATTCCCAAAGTACAGGTTTTTGTATCAGTAAGGCGAGATTCATAATATCGATGGTGACCATGAATATGCCTATATAGTTTGGAAAATATGAGAGACTCTCTATATAGAAGGCAGACGAAGTAAAGCATTCATTCAGACACCACAGAATCAAATCCCAAAACCATTAATTCCAATTCAGCATAGCAACAATTGTATCCCCAAACCGGCAAGTCAAATTCAATGTAACAGCAAGGAAATTAAAATGCAATATCACAGCAAAGATCCAAGCCATCCTGTGAACTTTCCCCCTGCTGGAGCCTTCCTATAAACACTCACTCACAAATCCTAATTGCCTGCTTGCCTGTGTCCTTTCCTCTCAAAGTTCTGAGAGTTTGCAGTTCTGAAAGCCCTTGCAGTTCTCTCTGTCTCTCTGTCTCTGCAGTCCTTTTCCCCACCCCTTCCAGTTCTCTCTCTGTCTCTCTGTTGCTTCTTCTTGGGCTGAATTCTGAGCTTAATGGCTACCCTCAGTGTATATATAGGGCCAGAGGGCTTCACACCTAATCAGAAAAAGGGTGTGGGCCTGGGGCTTAGCACCTACTTAGCAAAAGGGTGTGGACCTGGAGCTTAGCACCTAAGCACCAAAATGGTGTGGGCCTTCCTACAAACAAGCCTCCCCTAACCAAGCTTCCCTTAACTAGCCCCAGCTGAGGCCTATTAAATGGGCAGGGAAGATCTTTAATCATGATTAGTACCACAGCTTTATCCTTGACAATTTAGAAGAGAGAGATGAATCAGATTGCCAACATGACCAACATATCCTCGAAATTCTTTGCAGTATAGGTAAAAATATTCCTAGTTTTAAAATCTAACAATTCTTTTTTATTTTCCTCGAAGTGTCTTTTTTTGCAGAAGTATAAGCATTTTGACAATTGAGGTCACTAAAGTCAATGCCATTGTACATGGCTGACCTGAATAGGGTTTGTCTTCCAGTACACCTTCTCTAGATTTAGTTTAATTTAATTTAAGCTGCTGTTTTCTAAGATCTGCATAAGACTTTTATCTGTATCTTCTTAGGCTATCATAATAATACTGAAAATGTAGAACAACTTCCTAGGTCTACACATTTCCTATGTGTAGGCAATTGATCAAGGTGATGAGGTTACATGATGTCTCAAAGTGTTTGAGTGGATTTCCTTAAAACTCAGAGATTGGAAATTAATTGATTGGATAAGACATTGGTGGACTGGGCCAAAAGAAGGGAATTTTAATTACAGAGTTGTCCTTCCTTTATTTTTTCAAATAGACCCTGTGAGCAGAGCACAGACTGAAATGGAGCAGAGGTAAAAGAGCAGAACTGGGTCACCACTGTTAGGATGAGGAAACCACTACATGTAGAGAGCCTTTCCCCACTTCCCCTTGATTCCCAGGAACCAATAATGCCAGCCTTGATGCAGAAGCATATTGTCTTCTCTCTATTCACAAAGTCACAATCTTAATTCAGGCCCTCATCACCTCTTGCCTGGGCTACTGAAATGGCCTTATACTTGCTATTCCTGCCTAAAGTCTATCCCCACTTTCATCCTACCTCCATTCAGGTGCCAAGGTGATTTTTCTAAAGTACACATACACAAGATAAAGTCATAATGGGCATATGGCTTAGAAATAAGGAAATTAGGGGAACATGGAATAGTTTACCTGTCAGATCTATGGATAAAGGAAGAATTTAGGACCAAGCAAGAGAAAGAGAGCATTACAAGATATAAAGTGCATAATATTGATTACATTAAATTAAAAAGTTTTTTCACCAGCAAAATCAATATAGCCGAGATTAGAAGGAAAGCAGGAAATTGGGGAGGGGGGTGGAAATTTTATACAAGTTTCTCTGACAAAGGCCTCATTTCTCAACTATATAGAGAACTGAGGCAAATTTATAAAAACACAAGTCATTCTCCAATTAATAAAGGATCAAAGAATATGAACAGGCAGTTTTTGGATGAAGAAATCAAAGCTACCTATAATCATGTGAAAAATGCTCTAAATTATTGTTGATTAGAGAAATATACATAAAACAACTCTAAGGTACCACCTCACATCTATCAGATTGACTAATATGATAGAAAAGGAAAATGATGGATGTTGGAGACAGTGTGGGAAAATTGGAACACTAATGCACTATTGGTAGAGTTGTGAACTGATCCAGAAATTCTGGAAAGCAATTTGGAATTATGCCCAGCACTATAAAAATGTGTATAACCCTTTGACCCAGCAATACCACTTCTAGATCTCTATCCCAAATAGATCCACACAAAAAAAGGAAAAGGAAAAAGGCTTATATATACAAAAAAATTTAGCAGCTTTTTTTTGTGGCAAAGAAATAGAAATTGAGGGGATCCCCATCATTTGGGGATGACTGAACAAGCTGATTGTGATGGAATACTATGAGGCTATAAGAAATGATGAGCAAGATGGATTCAGAAAAACTGGGAGACATGTACATGAACTAATGCAAAGTGAAGTGAGCAAAAGACAACCAACATGCCCATCATAGTCATATTGTGAAAGAAAACACAGACAAAAAAATAGAGAGAAAAAGTAAAAATTACTATGCTTATAGAGTCTGAATGCAGATAGAAGCATACTAATTTTTACTTTTTCTCTCTCTTTTTTGTCTGTGTTTTCTTTCACAATATGACTATGATGGAAATATGTTTTGCATGATGCCACATGTTGGTTGTGCTTCATTCTCAAAGAGGACCAAAATGACATCACTATGCTAGAGTCATGTTTAAGTGTGTCCTGCTGTGGCTGATCAGAACAATACAAGCTTGGAATGCTCTACCATAGGTTGGGCACAAATAGTCTGCATGAACATTTGAGGTGGATACTCCAAATTTGCACATCCTGCATTTCCTTTGAGCTGTCTCAATTCTGCTTTGCTCATAGAGCGTAGTGCCTTCTCTGATTTGGCAATGCCATGCTGAGTGGTCCTGTGCCAGTGTCTCCCATGTCACACAATCAGGTCCAAAGTTCTTGAGAGAGACCTTGAGAGTGTCCTTGTATAGCTTCTTCTATCCATCATGTGAGCTCTTGCCCTCTGTGAGTTCTCCATAAAATAGGATTTTTTGCATTCACACAACTTGGCCAGTCCATCAGATTTGCCCTCCCTTAGTTCAAGTAAGGACCTCAATGTCTGGTGCCTTATCCTGCCAGGTGAGCTTCAGAATCTTCCTATGACAATTCATATGGAAGAGATTCAGTTTCCTGGCATGGTGCTGGTAAACTGTCCAGGTTTCACAGGCGTACAACAATGAGGTCAGCACAAAGGCTCTGTAGACCTTCAGTTTGGTAGTCAGTCTAATACCTCTTCTCTCCCATACTTTCTTCCGGAGCCTTCCAAACACTGAGCTAGCTCTGGCAATGCATCAGTCAACTCCATTATCAATGTGTACATCCCTGGAAAGTACACTACCAAGGTATAACTTATATCATATTCCTTGCCACCTTAGGGAAGGGTGAAAGAGAAAGACATAGGGAGAAAATTTGGAATTCAATACTTCAATAAATAAATGTTAAATAGTTTTTACATGTAATTGGAAAAAAAACCAAAATATTAAAGTTCACCCTCTCCCATTCAGTAAGCTCCAGTGCCTTCCTATCACCTTCAAGATCAAATATAAACTCCTTTATTTGACTTTTGATAAGCTGGCCCCTTTATTTCCATCCATGAATTATAGTCTAGCTACAATGGCTTACTTTCAGCTCCTCAAACACCAAACTCCATCTCCTGTTTCTATGCATTGACTGTCTCCCATGCCTTAAATACTCTGCTCCCTCACCTCTACTTCTCAGTTTCCATGGTTTCCTTCTAGACTCAGTTCAAACTCCACATTCTATCAGAGTCTTTCCCAGTGTCGTTAGCTGCTTTTGCCTTCCTCTTTGATATTATATTCCAGCTGATCTCTCTATGTGTATACATGTGTACACACATATGTGTGTATGTATATATAGATATAGATGCACTTAACACAGTGCCTGATATATAATAAAAATATAAATAAAAAAATTTTAAAAGCCTTTTGATCCATGCCTAAAGATCCATGTACTTACCCGTGTCCCAAGAGGTGGGATAAGTTCCCACATTCTGAGTACCTGGACCAAGCCATGGAGAGGCATTGCTGAAGCCCCTAGGCCCAAATGACGTCAGCATCCAGGAGTTGTAAGAAGTACTTGACCCAATCATGGAAGTGTCAGAGACTCAATACAATTGCATGGGGCCCCAGGAGAAGAGAACTGTGTAACCAAATAATGAAAGCTCCTAAATCCTGGTCTCTTAGGAAAGGGGATCTTCTGGATAATGTCAAGTTTATTCCTAGAGAGCTCAAGAGATCTAGTCCACAAGGAAAAGAAGGGTGACTTCCTAGATAGCAAAGGAGTAAGTCAAAATACCAAGGAGAAAGAAATTGACTTCACTTTCCTGCACTACCATGTAAGTCCAATGGGAAGATAGTTGTATTTCTAGAAAACCAAATTTCATTTCTGTGTGGAGAAATCCAAATCCTAAAGGTAATACAGTAAGGTTGGAGACTGTATATGCCTCTGGAGCATAGGCAGACCTCAGTGAGATGTTGGAGGGAGACTGGCTATCTGGCAATCCCAAGTTTGTTTACCTTTTGAGGAAAGTCCAAACCAAAGGATGGCTCCATGAATCTGAACCGTATCTATAGGTCTCTGGATAGAAGGATGGATTCACCAGAGGAAGAGGAGAATTTGTCTTTGTTCAAGGGCTAATCAGACTCCATTTTGTTTTCTGCTTTTTTTGAGCAGTGAAATAAAGGTGTCAACATAGAAGCCAGAGGCCCTTACACCCATATGAGAAGAAAACTAACCATGAGTCATATTTTGAGATACCTAGAGAGAAATCTAGATGATAGCAAAAAATAGTTATGATTTGAAAGACCAGCCCTAAGTTGAATCAATTCCATGTAAGCCCAAAACTTGGGTTGCTGGGCTACTGGTTATATCTCTAAGGTAAACTTCTTGTCACTTGTTCTTAGAGAAAGAGCTCTTAATAATAAATCCTGAAACACTGGACAGAGTCCATAGCCCTGTGCTCCAGTCTTAATTCTGACACTAGTCAACTATATCACCATGCAAAAGTTACTTTCCCTATATGGGTCTCAATTTCTTTTTCTTTAAAATTATATCAGTGGGAATTGGACTTTATGATCCCTCAAGACCCTCTTAGCTTTCTGGATATTATTTTTTTAATCCACCTCAGCCTTTCTACTTTTTGTACTTCAGAAGTCTTGCTCTGATTCTCTGGCGCTCATAGGTCTCCAGACAACAAAGCCTTGTGATTTGCAGTAGTTAGAGTCATATAAAACTCATTATTCTTTATGGCTCCATCAAAGCACTTATTAATAACAATCTTCTAGTATCCCACCAGGTACTTGGTAGTCAGTGCTCTCATTAAGATTATGTAATTAAGAGTTCTGACTGCCATACCTCTAAATCTCAAGAGCACCTAAGAGCACCTTATATTTATGAGTGTTGTTACTGATTAGCATTCCTTCAGATGCAAGGAAGCCAGTGAGCCACATCTTAAGAAACTCAAGGGAAGAACTTGAGAAGGCAATGCATCATTTGGGGAAAGATTCTCTATCAAAGGCAGAAAGCCCTTTGTTCACAGAGGAAGTGGATATAAACACGAGCCGTTTAGACATGGTTGAGAAAGCATCTAGGCCAAACCACCTTCATCTTTTCCTTAAGCCTTGTTGATTCAGTCCTTCATTTTCCTTCACTGTCTCCACATCTTTCATTTAAAGGATTGAATTAAGTGGAGCTTGGGCAGAGACCTATTCATGAGCTTCAGAGGGTAGTGGGTCTAAGGTTTTGTGGAAGGAAGGAAGGAAAGAAGGAAGGAAGGAAGGAAGGAAGGAAGGAAGGAAGGAAGGAAGGAAGGAAGGAAGGAAGGAAGGAAGGAAGGAAGGAAGGAAGGAAGGAAGGAATCTAGCCAGTTAAACCCCAAATTAAGTGGGCAGCTTCTGGCCATCAAAATTTTAAAAATCTAAATTTACCTTCCTTTGGAGAGGAGAAGGAGAAGGAGAGAGAGAGGGAGAGAGAGAAGATGAGCTGAGTTACTCCCTTTCGGGCAGCTCAGTCTACTCACAGGTTGTGTTTGTCCTTCATTTTTGAAGAGGATCATGACATCAGGGAAATGATGACATGATTTGCAGTTGACTTGGATTTGAGTGAGAGAGGGCTGTGCACGGTCACCAGCCTCATTTTCTCCTCCAGAGCTATCTGGATCTAGTGGCCTGATACTTATCAGGATGACTGGAGATGACCCGGGATACAATGGCAGACCTTGGCTCTTTTAGGCTAAGGCCTTTTCATGTACTCACTTAGGGTAAGGTAACATCCATTCAGTGAATAGGACTTTTTAAGAAATGAGTCAAGGGATAACCCCTTTAATTAGCAAAAAGGGGGAAAAATCAAGCTGGGAGGGGAAGACTCTCTGGGTTGCTGTTCCAAAGAGAAACAGTTACCATTGACATTCACTCTGAGCTAGGAAGGCCCAAAATGTAGGCATTAAGTGGAGGCAGAGTCAACTGCAAGTCATCTTTTCCCTGAAGTCTTGGTCCTCTTCAAAAACAAAGGAAAACAAACAAAGGATTGAATAGGAGTAGGCCCAGCTGGATACTACTTAGGGATGAATTTGCCTAGGGCTATCTAATTTTTCAACACCCTTACACGACCATTATTTCATTCAATTTCCTGGCAAAGATATTGGAGTGGTTTCCCATTTCCTTTTCAAGCTCCTTTTGCAGATGAGGAAAGTGAGGAAAACAGGGTTAAGTGACTTGCCCAGGGTTACACAGCTAGTAAGTGTCTGAGGTCAGATCTGAACTCAGGGTTTCCTGACTCCAGACTCAGAGATCTATCCACTGTGCCCTTCAGGATCCCTTTACACTCTTCAAAATTGAGGATCCCCCAAAGAGTTTTTGTTTATGTAGTTATCTCTATCAATACGTGCAGTATTAGTGGCAGCTAGGAGGCACAGTAGGTAGAGCACTTGCCCTGGAGTCAGAGGACCTGAGTTCAAATTTGGCCTCAGACACTTGACACTTACCAGCTGTGTGACCCCAGGCAAGTCACTTAACCTTTACTGTCTTACCAAAAAAAATACTTCTAGTATTAAAAATTAAAATGCCTTAGTGTTATTATAAATGCTCTTGACCTTACAACCCCCCTGAAAGGGTCTGAAAGGCCTACAGGAGATCCCAGATCACATTTTGAGACCCAAAGTTATAGGGTATATAGCATGATTCAGTTGAAGTAAGGAAGACTTGTCATTCCATCTCTGATGTTTATTAGCTGAGTAAGCTTGGTATACTGGGCCACAGCTTCTATCTCTAAGATTGATTTTAACTTCTTATCTCCCATTCTTGGAAAAACACCCCTTGATAAATTACGGAACACTAGCTTTAGTCAGTAGCCCCATGCTTAAGTCACTCTCCTTCTCTCAAAGCCTCAGCTTTCTCATCTATAAAATGGGAATAATGATGCCAACAGTGCCTAACTTATACTGGTGTCGTGAGTCAAATTAGATGATAAACATAAAACACTTTGCAAGTATTAGAACACTATATAAATGTTAGTCGACATTAACCCAGATCTGTTAACTTTGGCCCATGAACCCTAGATCATGAAGTCTTCCTGTACAAACATCCTTCAAAATAGGAATTAATTCTCTCATTAATTCTTGCCTGCTTTAGCTTATTGGCAATAATCTCATTTTCCTTTTTAAAGATTTGAGTCAACTTCTCTTGCTCCTTCTCTTTCTCCCTTCATTCCCTCCCTTATCCCCTGCCTTTGGACTTCCTTTTTGTTGTTTCTTTTGTTTGTATTTTTTGGAGAGGGGAAGGCAGGGCAATTGGGGTTAAGTAACCTGCCCAAGGTCACTCAGCTAGTAAGTGTGTCAAGTGTCTGAGGCCAGATTTGGACTCAGGTCCTCCTGACTCCAGGGCTGGTGCTCTACTCACTGCACCACCTAGCTGCCCCTGTTGTTTCTTTCTGATATGATTGAGGTTTTGCTTTTCTCCTGAATCTCTATCTAAGCTCCAAGTCGTCCATCAGTTCACCAGTTCCCACAATGCAGCTGGTGGTCATCTTGCCCAGCAGAGTGAGACTTGGGCCAAACAACATCTTAGGAGAATCTCAGCTATGTGAAAAATTTCCCCCAAGTCATATACTTCAGAAGACAATCCTACTCACCCATTTGCCAGGAGTCTGAAGAGGATAAGGTGGGTTAGATAATTCCCCAGGTGGCCACAAGTTACGGGGGCAGGTGTGGAGATGCAAATTACAATCATCTTTTATTTCAGTTGTATGAATTCAACTTTCCATTTCCTTCAGCACCAGCTGGTGGTGGCCAGACATGAATTGTAGGACCAGGCTGGGTGGTCAGATAATTACCAGAGTCCTTTGGCAATTGGGACTTTAAAGGACATGGTCTCAATTGATCTTTGGCAGAATACAATAAAAATTATGGTATGAAGGAACAGAGTAAACTGGGGCCCAAATTTAAAAAAGCTGGAATCAGATTAAGCAAATCTATGCTGGATTTAAGAACCTATCTACAGAAGGTCGGGAAGTTATTTCAACATCTTAGAAGGTGGGGCAGAGATTTAATGAGGTAAACTGGGCATGGGGCTAGACGCGACTTCCCTAGCAAGGGACTCTACTATCTTCAGAGTCTTCAGATCTACTAAAATTGCACAAACAAATCCCATGCCCCTCTAAAGTGGGTGCCATTGTTGGGGTACTTAGGGATGAACAGGGGGATGAAGTTAACAAGACATAATTTAATAAGAATAAACATAACATCCTGATTTCTAGTTCAAAAGATAATAAATTCCAGGAGAACAGGGTGGAGAAAATTGTGGTGCAGTAGAAAAAGCACTGGTTAGAATCAATAGACATGAGTTCACCTGTTTCTGGTGCCAGCTGCCTGTATGACCTTGGGCAAGTCATTTAACCTCTCTAGGTCTCAGTTTCCTCATCTGTAAAATGAAGGAGAGTCAGATCAAATGACTTCTAAGGTCCCTTCTAGCTTTGATTCTATGTATGCACAAAAATGCGTATAATATATCTATAAAACAGTTCATGTGAATAAGATCCAGGAGTCTAGTAGATTTGACATGAGCCAACACTGTGATATAACAACAGAAAGACTAGTATGACCCTAAGCTACATTAGCAGAAAAATAGTCTCCGTCTAGGTGGTACAAGGGATAGAGGAGACCTGGGAAAGATATTAACTTCAAAAGACCAAGGTCTCCCACTGCATCTGGGTCATACTGATCTATGTCTTGCCACTGGACTTGGATGACTCTGGAGGAGAATGATGCTGGCTCTGCACTGCTCTGCCTCACTTAAATCCAATTCACTTACAAGTCAAGACATCAACCTTCTGATATCATTGGCCTTCTTTGAGAATGAAAGATGAACAAGAAACAGGGGACATGTCATAGAGTCATGAGCACTAGAATTTAATCCGGCCTCAGGAACTTAGTAGCTGTGCAACTCTATTTGCCTCACTTTCCCTAACTATAAAATGGAGGTTATTATAGTAACTTCCTCCCCAGAGTTATCTCAAAAGAGGTAATATTTGTAAAGCACTTAGCACAATATCTGGCACATAGTAGGCGCTTTAAAAGTGCTTTATTCTCTTACTTCCCAAAGACTTCAGGGTTTTACACTTTGCCAACTATTATTCCTGCAAGACATAGGGATTGTGAATGGTGTAATATAAGCTGTCACAATCACAACTAGAAACAACTGAAGCCAAAACAATTAGCTAGAGGCAGAGAGCTATTTACACACCAATCGCTCTTTATAGCCATTCCTTTGGCAGGAGAAGCTAGGGGTATAAAAATATTTCAGTCTAATTGCCTTTGGAGGGTCAGAAACTACTGGCTATATAGCTTTTTTAAAGTTAATTAGTCAAAAAAGAAGACACTCAGCAAATAAACAGTAGTCTTTATTCTAGAAGAAATTAAGAATGACCCTTATCTTATATATTAAACATACGCCACAAGAACTTGGAACAGTGCCCAAAATAGAGTGTCTTGCCTGCCTTCTCTAATCCCCATGTTCTTACACATTAAGAGTACCTTACTTTCTGAACTGCTTTGGTCTCTTCATCCTAAACTTCAATAGTTCATCTTCTAATGCTTATAAGCCTATCAGAGTAAGAACAAATATATTCAATTCTGTCACCATAGGGTTCTATCACCATTCCTCTCACTCAGATATTTCTATATGGGTGAAAGGGAAAAAGAAGTCAGAACAAGGAAGATGGATCAATCCCATCCACTTTATCTCGGTTGTGTAAGACATGGTCTAGGAGATCAATCTACTTCTTACTACTATTATTTACTTACTAGCTTCTACTCATATGCATGATGCCCAGCATCTTTCAATGTTGTCCCTTTAAGAAGATAAAGGGAATGCAGCTCTCATGTTTGCATTCAAAGTCTACTTTAATGGATCGATGATTTCACCAATGTGGGCAAAACTTCCATTGGTATAAAAGGCAACCTATTTTATCCTATGAGATGCTCATCTTTATCTTTCCATAAATTCTCTCAAGGACCCACCTAATATACTTGAACCCATCCACTGCTTAGTTTTTCTGGGCACTGGTGCCACAATTAGACAAGTAATTCTATTATCTCATTTTCTTACTATATAAGGAATTTACCCTTTTTCTAGATATACAAAGTGCTTGAGGTCTTTTGTATCAGTTTTCCCATGCAAGTCGTCATTGGTAACATGCTTACTCACACCTACTAACATCTTACAATTACCCTTGGTATTAATTATAATTCTGATATTTCTGATTATGGTTCTTCATGGTTGCCATATAACATCAGTGGGTTTGCAACCTCAGGACCATCTTTGATTCTTCTCTTTCTTTCTATGCCTCCCCCAATCCCTGCCATATCCACCTGGTTGTCAAGTCTCATAAAACCGACTTACACACTGTCTCTGTCTTCCTAGTCACATAGCCACCAGTCTACTTTAGGTCCTCAATCCTGAGAGAATTGAGGGGATTAGACCAACAAGTGGTAGTGGGAATTGAACGAACCATACTCAATCTATCTTTCGACCCAATTCTGGAACTGGCTCAGTTCCCTTTCTGTTCAATTATGGGTCCAGTCCCTTCTGTCCTTTGAAGAAATTTTAGTCAATTGTGGGAATTTGAGAGGATTTTGTTGCATTATTCAAACCTGGCCCTGCATGGCTGACAAGCTGGACCACCTCTACCTGTTGTTAGAGACTCTTAAGTAAGGACCTAGGTTATGCTGACCAGAAACCCAGCCAGATCTGAAGATTGATGCAAAGAATTTTCTCACATTTATATATCTCAAGAAACTTATGTCTTATCTGAAAACTGGCCCCATGGTGTTCAATCTGTTATTGTTCCCATGTACAGATACTTGGAGAGGAAAGTGGTACGAGTCCTTTTCTGAATTCAGGAAGTTGTACCTATTCACTCTCCCCCTCCCAACCTGGAAAGTCCCTAATCTTTCTTCCAATTGGAAATCAGATTACCTAGTTTTGTATCCTTTTCAATTGTTTTCTTTTAATTAATTGGTCTTATTTGATTAATTGTTTTTAATTTATAAAAATTAATTTCCCTCTATATTTGGGGTAAAGTGCCAAAGCTGAGAAAGTTTGCTCCCAATTTGTTGGGCAATTGGCACGCATTGCTTAATAAATTAATGTTCTTGGAACCCCTAACCTTTGTTTCCTCACTCATTTCATCTTTCACAGCCCACAAATGGAATAACTTCCTCCTCTCTTCTACTTCTTGAAATCTGTAGCTTCCTTCAATGGTCAATTTATGTGCCACCTCCTATGAGAATTCTTGCCTAATTTCTTTGGTTATTAGTGTTTTCTTTCTCCTCCTCCTCCTCAAATTATCATTAATATATTTATCTGCTTACATGTTCTATCCTCCCAGTAGAATGTAAGCTTCTTGAGGGTAAGAACTGTTCTTCATTTTGTCTTTATACTCTGTCTAGCATAATGCCTTGCACATAATAGGTACTTAATGTATTTTTAACTGAATTGGAATATTAATGTAGGAAGGATGGTGACAGATGATGAAAAGAGTGATTTGGCTACTTGTATTTCCTGTTCTGCTCCCTTCAACCCTGCATTGGTTTATTACCTAGATGAGTTTTCCAACAAAAAAGAAAATACTCCTCTACTCTGCTGCATCAAATGATCTGTAATTCTCCCTATTTCTCTCTTTTTTTTGTTTTCTCTTAAGCCTTGAGCCTCTGTCCAGAGGAAAGACACCTCGGTGGTAGATTCTCTCTCTCTCTCTCCCTCCTCCTTCCTCTCTCTCTCTCTCTTCATCCCTCCCTCTCTCCCTCTCTTTGTCTCTGTCTCTTTCCTCACCCTTTGTTTGTTGTTTTCTGGGGATGTTTCCTCCTCAATGGCCAGTAGGCAAAGGCAAATAAACATTTATTAGGCACCTATTACATGATGGCAGCTCTGTTAAGCAGTAGGAATATACAAAAGGCAAAAGGCAATCATGCTTTCAAAGAAGCTCACAGTCTAATTGAAAAACCAACATGCAAACAAATATATACAAATAACATATATACCCAATAAATTGGGCTGATTGGCATAAGAGTGACATTAGAATTAAGAGGGATCAGCAAGGATCCCTATAGAAGATGGACTTTTAGCTAAGACTTGAAAGAAGCCAGGAAAGTCAGGAGGGGGGGAATGAGGGAGAAAATTCCAGATTTGGGATGTCAATAGCCAGTGAAATGTACAGAGTATGGAAAGTATGGAAATGGAATGTCTTATGCAAGGAACAAGGAGGGCCAGTGTGGATCACAAATGACTTGTGAATGTTAGTCTAAGCATCCTTATTTGGAATGCAGTTGGGAGGAGGCAATTGAGGAGGAAACATCCCCAGAAAAAGAGAGAATGATAGAGAGAAACAGACAGAGACAGAAAGAGAGAGATCAAGCCCTGAGATGTTTTATCAGAGTGCTCTCTCTGTCCGGAGATTCAGAGGCAATGATTAACACTGTTTATTTTTTTAAAGTAAAGATTTAAAAGAAAGAAAGGCATATAGACTTTCCTGCCCCAGAGGTAAAAGCTTCAGACTTATCTGAGGCAACCCAAAAAAAGAAAGCGGATACAGAAATACCTTGGGATTTGGAGGTAGAGCAGAATTTGGGGGGTTGGGATTGATCAATACAGCTTCTATTCCAATATTCTTTGTGCCCAGTCCATGCATCTATTCAAAGTTTTGCATTCTTTGCCAGGGATGAAAAGGAACAACCACATTTGAATTCAATCACCTCAGTACTCTATGTACCATGTGAGAAGGTAACATGGCACTTAAAGTCAAGCAAGAATAGTGACTAGACATGACTATAGCTATAGCTATTCATGTCTAGATAGATCTAGATAGTGATATCGATATAGTTACAGATATTGATGTTGATACAGACATATAGATACAGGTATAAATAGGATGTAGATATATAGAAGAAATCTATGCTAGATGCTACGTAATTTAAGACACTCAGGGATTTATTTCACAAAGAAGTCTCTGAAGGAATTTCAAAAGACCATTGAACCAATGAATGTGAAGAAGGCGAAAAGTCAGGGTCTCAAATAACCCTCCACATCTGTGCTACCTAGAGGCCTCACCCTGTGTCCTCAGATTTTCCAAAAACTGGCAATAAGTATCAACTTAATCCATAATCTTTACAACCATCATGGCATTCATTCTGGACCGTTGTCAATATGATCAATTTAAGGAGTCCCACATCAACTAAGGAACCATAAAAATGGTCCTTGCCTCATGCAAAAACCCTATCCCACATTCTTCTTTACCTTGGTGACCCATCACGCCAATGTGAAAGGAAAAGGAAAGAATACAGGAGAGAGAGAGAGAGAGAGAGAGAGAGAGAGAGAGAGAGAGAGAGAGAGAGAGAGAGAATGTCTGCAGCATAATGGCTATGGCAGGGGAGGGAAACATAGTAGAATATACCTTATATTCTGTGAACTATATCCCTTTTTGGTACAAATTTCTGTCCCAATCCCACTATAGCCATTTTGAGACTTAAAGGAAATTTCACAAAAGCATCAGGCAGAGCAGCTAATTCTTAAAGCAACAGGACATTATTATGGTGCATTTCGCCTAAGGAAATAACAAGGAGAGGGAGCAAAGAGATAGGGGCAACAAAAAAAAAACAGATGCAACCAAGATGTCTTGTGGACACACCTCAAATCAGAACCAGTTAAGTAATACAAACAGTGTGTCTTGATGACACAGGCAATAGCTGAGTTTAAAGTTGGCAGAGAAGGGAGAAGTTTCTCCCTTAGGTTGAGCTGGTTTGTTCCTATGCCTGAAGTTGAATGCAGGGAGATATCAGGGATTAGCTATGGGAGGGCCAATTATACATGCATTAGACATGGCAATTTCCAGAAAATGGCAGGGCAAGGTTGGCAAGGAGGAGGAAACAACTGTCTAGAGCAAAAGTAGCCTGCCAGAAGAAAGGTTAGGTGCAAAATCCAGTATAGTTCTTCATACTGACATACTCGTTGCATACAAGAAGACAAAAGTTGACCTATATGCTTGGCACATTGTAGGAATTTAATAAATGCTAATTGACAAACTGACTTTTAAGACTACTTTGTCATCTTTACAGAATCTTAATGAGAATTAGCTGTGCATGAAATGAAGTCAGGGATATGCTGGTAAATGTTTAACAACCAGTTCTCCAGGCACAGGAATGTAAAAATAACAAACTTATAAATTTCATCTACATTATTAACATTCTCTCCATCACTTTCCCAAGTCTAGACAATCAACAAAAAGGAAAATCATGCCCCAATTTGTAGAATTCTCTGATTTCAGAGACGTCAGCGCTCACACTGAAAATTCAACAAGTCCTCTCAAGTAAGAATTGGCAATATAGCTCAACCTAGACCAGAGTCGGGGAAACCTGTGGTCTCAAGGCTGCACATAGCCCTCCAGGTCCTCAAATGTGGCCCTTTGACTGAATCTAAACTTCACAGAACAAATCCTCTTAATAAAAGGGTTTGTTCTGTAAAACCTGGACTCAATCAAAAGGCTGAGTCTAACCCAAGGACCTATAAGGCCACATGTGGCCTGGCAACCATGGGTTCCCCACCCTGCACTAGACTAAGGGTAATTTTGATTAAAAATTAAAATATTCAGCAACAGATCATATCAGTTACACACCTGAGACAGTCTCACAACGCAGAAATATAGAATATAAGATCCTATTGTACGCATTTTTTGTTTATTCCAAAAAAGCATTTGACTCAGCAGCAGAAAATATAACCTAAAGACCTAGCCTCAAATGTGGTATCTCTCACTCTTAATAAAGCAAAAGAGGAAGGAAAACGAGTATTTATTAAGTACCTAATATGTGCCAGATACAATGCTAAGCGTTTTATAAGTACTGTCTCCTTTGATCCTCAGCTGAGACAGATGAAAGTTAAATGATTTGCCCAGAGTCCACAGCTACTAAGTGTCCGAGGCCAGATTTGAACTCATGAAGATGAGTCTTGCTGATCCTAGGCCCAGTATCCTATCCAACACACCACCTAGCTGACTTCATCATCATCATCACCACCATCATCTTGTTTTTCTTCTTTATCATCATCATCATCATCACAAAGATTCTCTTGACAAATGGTCATGTGGTGTTACCACCACACTAAAAAGCAAAAGCAGAGACCAATGAATAACTGGCAAAATAAAAGAGGATTTATTGAAAAATATATGGGGGCAGCTAGATAGCACAGTGGATAGAGCACTATGAATCAATGAATCAATAGCAGTGTTCTTAGACAGCAATCTTTCTCCAACAGAGGACAATGTTAGTCTGAATTGCCCTCATATTTAAATGAAGGACAAGCCTTGGTTCTGACATCATTTATTAGCAAAGTTTCATCTTTAATCTTCCTTCAAATGTCCTAGGAGAGCTAAATGACCAGCATAACGTTGAGTTCATGGACAGTCTTTATAAACTCATAACTGGTCTTTTGAACAGCTCAGCCTGGCAAATATTCTGTACCTTTTGACAGACTTGGTCACAAGTGGCTGTTAGCTATGTGGAAGACATACTGGAGAGCTTCTCTCGGATCGCTTTAATCAGTGGCTATTACCTGAAAGTCAACCCATCGCAGTTACTAATGATTATCCTGCTAACAATATTGGAAAATCTATCAACCCCAGTTTCCATTATTTCCCCCATACCCACTTTTGCACTGAAATCACTAAGTATCCAAGTATACTCTGACTTTGCAGAACTTTGTAATGCTCTTCAGGGATATTCAATCTCTGCAACAGATGTTAGTTTATAGGCTGAAATTATATTCATGATGATCTGCTTGTTTATACTTACCATAAGAACTACAATTCCTATATATCACAAACATAAACTTACAAGAAGAGATAATAAGAGATGCCCCATTTAAAATAACTCTAGATAGTATAAAACACCACAAAGTACACCTGGAAAAACAAACCCAGCAACTATATGAACACAATTATGAAAAAATAAACTTTTCATACAAATAAAATCAGATTTAAATAATTGGAGAAATATTGTTCATGGGTAGGCAGGGCCAATATAATAAAAATGACAATTTTATCTCAACTAGTTCAATTCCATCTCAATTCAATGCCATCCCAATTAAATTACCAAAAAATTATTTTGCTGAATTAGAAAAATAGCAAAATTCATTTGGAAGAACAAAAAGTCAAGAATATCAAAGGAACTCATTTTAAAAATGTACAAGAAAGAGGTTTAGCCATATCAGATCTTAAACTATGTTATAAAGCAGTAATTATCAAAACTATCTGATACTAGTTAAGAAATAGGAAGGTAGATCAGTTGATCATAGTAGATATACAATTTATTGCAACACATAAATATAATAACCTTGTTTTTAACAAGAGTAAAGATAAGACTTTAGGATAAGAATTCATTATTTGGTAAAAAAAATGTTGGGAAAACTGGAAAGCAGTCTGGCAGAAACTGGGCATAGATTAATACTTTATACCATTTGGTATACCATACTAAGATAAAGTCAAAGTAGACATATGACCTAGATATAAAGAGAGAGACTACAAGAAAATTTGAAGAACATAGAACATATTACCTATCAGATTTATGTAAAGAAAAACAATTTATGAATAAACAAGAGATAAAGAGCAGTGTGAGGTGTAAAATGGGTAATTTCAATTCTATTAAATTCAAAATCTTTTGTACAAATGAAATAAATATAGCCAAGGTAAAAAAGAAAGCCAAAAATTGGGCAGGGGGGAATTTTATAGACAAATTTTCAGATTAAAAGTCTCATATCTCAAATATATAAAGAACTTTGTCAAATCTATAAGAATATGAGTTATTCCCCAATTGATAAATGGTTAGAGGATATGAACAGGCAGTTTTCTGATGAAGGTATCAAAACAATTTATAGTCATATTAAAATGCTCTAAATCATTATTGATTGGAGAAATGAAAATTAAAACAACCTGGAAGTATCATTTTACACCTACCAGATTGGCTAAAATTATTGAAGGGGAAGGTGACAAATGCTGGAGGGGAAAATTGGGATACTAATTCCTTGTTGGTGGAACTGTGAACTGATACCACCATTTTGGAAAGCAAACTGGAATTATACCCAAAGAGGTATTCAACTGCCTATTCCTTTTAACACAACAATATCACTACTAGGTCTATTTTCCAAAGACTTATTAGGGGAAAAGAAAAAGAACCTATATGTTCTAAAATAGTTATAGCAGCTGTCTTTGTGGTGGCAAAAAAGCTATAAATTGTGGGGATGCCCGTCAATTGGAGAATGGCTGAACAAGTTGGTATATGATTGTGGTGGACTACTACTGTACTATAAGAAATGATGAGTTCATTGATTTTATAAAAACATGGATATGCTTGCAAAAAATAATGAAGATTGAAATGAACAGAACCAAGAGATTGTTGTATACAACAACAATAATATTGTTTTAAGAATAACTTTGTGCTCTAAGTCATTTCAACTGTTATAAATGCCCAAATTAACTACAAATGACCTATGAAAGAAGATGCTATCTGCATCCAGAAAAAGAACTGATAAATAGAACTATGTATAGAATGATTTTACGTATATACACATATTTGTGTCTGATGGTAGCCATATCTAGAGTGGGAAGGAGGAGAGAGAGGAAAAAAAAGTTACATGGTAACTTGATTGTATTAGGAATAGCAAGTTGTAAATAATAGATTTACAGTTCTATGTGTAATCATATTTTTATTCTACTATGTTATTGAAATGATTGTTTTGTTTCATAAATTAAAATAAAATAAATTTTTTAAAAAGAACTGCAAAGCAAGAGGACTTAACATTTCATGAAAAGATGGTCCTTGTTGCCTATGGATCCATAATAAACCAACTCTGGAAATCTTTAAGCCATCTTTTTTTGCAAATTAGCTCCAAATACTTTGTTTTGTGGCTTAATTTGTGGTTGGAATGTCAATACGGATGTAGTTTAATTCCTCCAGGAGAATATCACTTTGTTGGCCATTGGACAAAGATTACAAATTGAGTTCCATCAATTATATGAATATTTGTGGATGGCCTGAGAACTGTGTGATTCTTCATCTTCTTTGTAATCTTTACCATCATTCTGCCACTGGTTGTACAGAAGCAGATGGCGTCTGCTTAGGATTGAAGACCTTTTTGAATTTTTATCTGTTTCACAGGTCACTACCAGGCACTTAATAACAATTGTCAGTTTGACTGTCACTCAGTCAATAAGGCACTGTGCTAAGCTGCAGATGCAACAAAAGGCAAAAGATATGCTCCCCCAGCAGTCTAACAGTAGAGATAACATGCAAACAACTCTATACAAATAAGAACAAACAAGATATACAGGCCAGACTGGAGATGACAAAAGGAAGGCACTAGAATTAAGAGAGATTGGAAAGCCTTGCTATAGAAGGAGAGCTTTTAGCTGGGACTGGAAGGAAGTCAGGGAAGCCAGAAGGCAGAGATAAGGAGGGAGCACATCCTAGGCATGGGGAATAGGCAGTTTAAATGCCCAGAATATCAAAGACTGTCTTCTGTAAGGAAAAACAAGGAGGTTCAGTTTCATTGCATCAAAGAGTACTTGGAGGGAGGAGTGTAAAGTGTGAGAAGATTGGAAAGGCAGTGTCGGGAACAAGGGAAGAAGGGGTTATGAAGGGCTTTGAAGGCCAAACCAATTATTTTATATTTGGTCATGGAAGTCAGGGGGAGTCACTGGAGTTTATTAAGTGACATAGTCACACCTCCAGTTTATGAAGATCACTTTAACAGCTGTGTAGAGAATGGCCTAGAGTGAAGAGAGACATGTGGCAGGCAGACCAGCCTTAAGTGGAGCCAGGTGTGAGATGATGAGGACTTGCGCCAGAGTGGCAGCAGTATCAGAGGAGAGAAGGAGATTATTCAAGCAACATTGCAAAGGTAAAATAGAGAAGCCTTGGCAACAGACTGGATATGGGGGAGGGTGTTGATAGAGAGTGAGGAGTGGAGGATGACACCTAGGAGGACTGAGAGGATGATGGTACCACTGACTATGATGGGGAAGTTTAGAACCAGAGAGGGTTTAGTGGTGAGAAGAAATGAGTTCTGCTTTGGACATGCAGAGTTTAAGATTCCTATAGAGCATCTAATTCAAGATGTCTAATAGGCGGTTGGATATTGAAGTCTGGAAGTCAGCAGAGAAGTTAGAATTAGAGAAATAGGTTTAAGAAACATCAGTATAGAGATGACAATTGAATAAATGGGAACTGATGACATCACCAAGTGAACAATTTATTACCTAGTGGCCAACCTTTTGGTGATGTATCCTTGGGAAGGCTGGTCCTTGGATAATAGTATGTCAATAACTTGTATTGTATTCAAAGCATTTTTTGCTTGTTAGGAGCTGTCAGATTTTGGTCATCATTGTTTTGGCCTTCAAGAATCTAGATTTGCCACCACATCATGAGAAATCTAGAGATCTTTCTGTAAACGTTCACCATAATGGGGTATTCAATGGAGCACTCCCCAAGCATAACAAATTGCACTAGTAATAAATTTAAACTCCTGCCACAGTCCAAAATTTTTTGAATTTTGATATCTATCCTAGATCCTACTTTGTTTTTTTTCTCTCTCTTTCTGACATATTTTGACCATCTACATTTATGTTCCCATTTTAGCTTTTGGTATTTTGACTTTCTTACCTCATCTACTGGCTAAAGTTCCAAATCAGAACCCGTGACTCAGACCTTGCCCATCATTTGGTTTCTCGCTATTTTCGATACTATACCCTGAAAACCACTCCCCCACCTGTCAACTGCCCCTTCACATCACAGAAACATAGGATTCCAGGCTTGGAAGTGACCTCAAGGACCATATAATTGTACTTGTATTTAATAGGAATCACCTCACCAAGTTCAGGCTCTACTTGATGACCTCCCTTAAGCCATCTTTTGAATAACTGTAATAATTAGAAAATAATTCATAACGGTGGCAGAATCATGGGAAATCATAGGTTTGGAGCTGGAAGAGACCTTAGAGGTAATCTAGTGCAACCCTCTAATTTTATAGCTAGGGAGACTCAGGGTTCAAGTTCGACAACTTATCCAGGGTCGCAAGAGTGGTCAGCATCAGAGAGGTAGGATTAGAATCCAGGTCTTCAGATTCCAGAGGCTACATTATGCTATGATGACTTAATCTTCTTCCCTGCAGCCTCTATTCATTTCCCTGGTTGTTATTTCTGTGATAACCTTTTAAAGACTTGAAGGCAGTTATTACGTCTTTATTAAGTTTTCTCTTCTCCAGGGTAAACATCCCTTACTCATTCCACCATTTCTTATATGGTATGTTCCAATCCTATTGCCATCTTGGCTACCATTCTTTAGACATGCTCCAATTCATTGATGTTGTCCCTAAAATGTGACAATGTATATCTACCAATCTTGACCATCATTTCACTTAATCCACTTTAATGGGACGTGATACTGATACTCCAAATCACCACACGCTGTGGCTGCATCCTGTCTACTTTTGATAGTAAGTTTGAATTTTGATGATTTCAGAGTTTACTCTGTGTATTTTGTGGTTGGAGATTTTTGTTTATTTCCATTTTGTTTACTCTCTTAAAGTCTACTCTAATTACAATCTCACCAAAGGCCAGGCTACCTCTAGGGTATTGTGGATGAGATGTGTCACAGCTAAAGACTTAATCATGGTTAATGTCTCCAGCGGGAAAGGGCAATGAGCACAAACTTCAATGATCTGTTGATGTGTGTTATTAAGAAAAATCGCTTGCTTTAATTGAGACTCCATTGGTTAGAGGTATCAGAATATGAAAGTGTTGGCTGGACTGAACTTAATCCTGTGAAATAAAAACACATGAAATTCTAGACAAAAGTGAATAGTGTCAAAGACCTAAGTTCAGATCTCAGATATGCCACTTCCTAGCTGTATGACCATGAGAAATCATTTAACCTCTCCGAGCCTCAATTTACTGATACACAGATACATAGCCACAGGGTTGACATGAAGAAAGCTATTATTCTTACTTCTCATAGCCATAAATAACCTTAATCATGACAGATTGACTTATACATGTGATTAATTTTGACAATAAAAATGTGAACAGAACCCTTTGATACAAATGTATTAGCTGTTTTTCCCTGATGGTGACATTAGCCTGTGTCTTTTGTCAAGACAAAATTGAATAGAAGCTGACCCTGGCTGGACCCACTCTACCAAATTGCTGATATTTAATCTGCTAGAGGCAAGCAGCTAGACAGTGTAGTGGATAGAACACCAGGCCTAGAGTCAGGAAGCCTTGACTTCAAATCTGGCCTCAGATGTTTACTAGTTGTGTGACCCTGGGCAAGCCATTTAACCCTGTTTGCCTCAGTTTTCTCATCTGTAAAATGAGCCGGAGAAGGAAATGACAAACTGCTCTAGTATCTTTGCCCAGAAAACCCCAAATAGGGTTACAAAGAGTCAGACGTGACTGGAACAACTAAACAACAACAAAAAATCTAGAGGCGGTGAAATGGCATAGTGGATAGGGTGCTAGCCTTGTAATCAAGAAGGTTTGAGTTCAAATATTTCCGCACAAACTTACTAGCTGGGTGACCCTAGGTGAATCACTTAACTTCTCTGTACCTTAGTTTCCTCATCTATGAAATGGGGATAAAAATAGCACTTACCCCCAAGTGTTGTTATGAACATCAAATGAGGTAACAAATAAAATACTTTGGAAACCTTAAAGCACTATATAAATGCTGCCGCTGCTGCTGCTACTGATGATGATGATAATTAACGATCCATCCACAAAATCTGCAGGCACATATTAAATCAGAACCAGGTGTCATGTGGCTGTTTTTGTTCACCTCCCAGAGAAATGGAACCTCACATTCCAACACAACACAGAAGTGGAACAGAGGCCTAGATAAGAGATTGAGACACCCAACAGGAAGCCCAAACAGCTTCCTCTTGCAGAATAATGTGTTTTGGGTTCTCGGTAGGTGGGCTCCATCCTGAGGAGCAGATGGGTAAATAATCAATTGTCTAGCTGAAAAAAGGCTCACCATTGCCTCTGGCTGCCTGTGTTGATCATGAAACAGGGCTTTGTTTGAAATTTCCAATATGCCAGCTCTGTAGATTGTACTGGAAGGAAGGGGGTGGGGATGCATTGATGCTGTATATTGGAGCTCTTCCCAACACCCCACACCTGCACACACACACACACACACACACACACACACACACACACACACACACACCATATCCCCTCAGACCATTTACTAGATGGACAGTACTGGCTCTTCTTTAATATGGAACTTAATTAAAGCAGAGCCCTGTTCATGCCCTACAGGGAGAGTTGCTCTCAAGGGAATATCTACACATCCCTTTGCTGAAAGGATGTTTGTTTTTTGTAGGAAATTTGGACCCCATTTGATCTAAGGATTTTATATCCATCTGATCAAAGGAAAAGGTTGGTGTTGTGATGTAATTCAAGAAAGCATCTATCACAATCTTCAGAAATGTCCTCTTTTTCAGGGAAAGCCTTCCTAGGCAAAAGTCCTGTGATCATCTGCTGGAGTCCAATGGCCCAAATGATCTAGAGTTCCCAGCAAAGTCAAACTCCTTTAGGTGTCTCTCAGTCTGAATATCCTCAAGACAGTCAGTCAATAAGCATTTGTGAGGGACACACTATGTGCCAGGCACTGTGCTAAGCACCGAGAGTATAAAAACATGGCCAAAGACAGTCCCTGCCCTCAAGGAGCTCATGATCTAATGTGGGAGACAACAAGCAAACAACTGCGTACAAACAAGCTATACACAGGCTAAATAGGAAATAATTAAGGGAGAGTAGGTGCTGGAATTAAAAGGGGTCAGGAATGGCTTCCTAGAGAAGGTGGGATTTTAGTTGGTACCTGAAGGAAGCCACAGAAGCCAAGGAAGAAATGAGGAGGGAGAATATTCCAGACATGGAGGATGGCCGTGAAAATGCCCACAGACAAAGGCTTTAAAGAATAAGTTAACAAAAGGACAGAGATGGTTCTGTAAGACCATGGATTTAAAGGTAAAAAGCTTAGAGATCATAGGCCCATAGAATCTGAAGAGGGCTTAGAGATCTAGTTCAACCCACTCATTTTATAGATGAAGAGACCAAAGCCCAGAATGCAATGACTTTCCCAAGGTCACACAGGTAGTAAGTGGAAGAGTGGGGATTTGAACTCAGGTCATCTGACTTCAAACCCAGCACTTTGTCTACTACCCTATAACTGTCGTAAGGTCATCCAGTACAACCCTTCATCTTACTTATGAACTGAGGTCCAGGGGGGTTAGGCAACTGGGCCAGGGTCACATAGCTGATAGGTACATGAGATAGGATTAGAAGCCAGGTCTTCCTCCTTCTGGGTCCAATGTTCTTTCCACTATGCCATGGCTGACCAACAGAGCTAAGATCTATCAAGTTTAAATGACATCAGTGACACTACTAGGGCTTGCACAGTGGTGAGACGGGTCAAACTGGGTCGAATATTTGGCATTCAAGGCCTCACACAAGTGGACACTCCTTACATTTTTTGCCTTTTCCACACCCTTTAGCTAAATCACTCCCTGAATCCTCCACATACACCCCACTCCTGAAATCACTCAGAACTCTCCCACATCTGTACCTTTTCTTAGTCAATTCCCTGTGCTGGGAATATCCTCCCACCCATGTGGGCTACTGCAACAGCTTCCTTTCTTACCACCTTCACAGAGAGAAGTCTCCACTGATTGATACTTTACCCCTCTGCCAGATTATTCTTTATTATGCGTATATCTGGTGGAGTCACTACTTTGCTGAAAAATACCCAATGACTCCCTATTGTCTCCCAAGTAAAGTTCTAATTTTTGGGCATTCAAGACCTCCCACAGACCTATCTTTCCAGTCATCTCATGCACCATATCATGCCCACAAACAAAATCATTCTCTGTAGCTACAAAACATACTGTGTACTCTCATAGTCTGTACCTTTGCTAAGGCTATCTCCTATGCTTGGAATGTTTTTTTCTCCCCCTATTGTATTTCTACTCATCCTTTTAAGTCCAATCAAAACTACCGCTTCCTCTAGGAGGCCTTCCCTGATGTAGCAAACCTCCCCCTCAGACCTCACTTTAACCCTAGAGATAGATATAGATAAATCCATCTACAGATTTCTCTATAGATAGATATGAATGGGTATAGAATCAGTCAGGGTTGGGGAACCTGCAGCCTCAGGGCCACATGTGGCCCTCTAGGTCCTCAAGTGTGGCCACTTGACTGAATCCAAACTTCACAGAACAAATCCTCTTAATAAAAGGATTTGTTCCGTAAAACTTGGACTTAGTCAAAAAGCCACACCCAAAGGCCTAGAAGGCCACATGTGGCCTGAAAGTCACAGGTTCCCCAGCCCTGGAGATCTATCTAGAGATAGAACCATCTATATCTATCTATCTATCTACCATTAAAAAAATAAGTATATTAGAGAGTTATTTCCCAAAGTGCTGTGTGAGTGAGGTCTGAGGGGTAGGTCTATCACTCCTAGAGATCAGGGAAGGCTTCCTAGACTAGGTAGTGGTATCTGAGTTAGGCTAAAAGGATAAATAGGCATACATATATCTTCATATCTCTCTCTCTCTCTCTCTCTCTCTCTCTCTCTCTCTCTCTTTCCATATACATATCGTATGTATGTATATACACACATATATGTATATATATATATGTGTGTATATATATATATATATAATATAGGTATATATGTGTATGTGTGGGCAGCTAAATGACACAGTGAATAGAAAACTGGGCCTGGAGTCAGAAAGATCTGAGTTCAAATGTGACCTCAGACACTTACTAGATTTGTGATATAGTCATAGACCTCAGCCCGCCCCAGTGTTACAGTTTAAGATTTGGAAGGGACTTACCTCCCAGCTTCCACAAAAGCTGGATAACTTGTACATTGTCACACAGGTATTCAGTCAATCAGTAAGCACTTATGAAGTGCCTACTGTGTGCCAGATACAAACGGCCCCTGCTTTCAAGGAGCTCACAGTCTAATGAAGGCGACAACAATTATATATAAACGAGCTATAAGCAGGATAAATTTGGGGTAATCTCAGAAGAAATTTTACTCTAAGACTAAGGGGGAATGGAAAATATTTTTGCAGAAGATGAGATGTTAGCTGAAATTTGAAGGAAGTCAGGGAAGACTGGAGGCAGAGATGAGGAGGAAGAGAATCCTAAGCATGGGGAAGACACGAGTTGGAAAATGGGGTGTTTTGTGGGAGGAACAGCAAGGAGGCCAGTATCATTGCATGATGATGATAAGGAGGGGAAGTTTTCTAACTCCAAATTTAACAGTTTTCACCATGCCACACTATTTACTACTATTATCCCTTCCACATTGCAGGGGTTAGAGGGGGCAGCACCCCCTTGATCTAGAAAATCCACTTTCAGTTTTTGGCGCTCCCTTAGTACCAGAGAAGAATTCTGAATTTTTCCTTTTTCTTTTATGCGATGTTTACAGTATCTTATTTTAAATTTTTGGTTATTTTGGTCATAGGCTCTGTGTCATCTGGCAGCCTTTAAGTGTTATCTGCAGTTTTGGCAAAACTCTCCAAAATTCCTGTTTAATTTCTTATACCAACCCGCAACATATTGAAGCAGCAATGGGGAAAGTCACAATATGGGAGAGATAAGTGTATATCCCTCTAGGTTTCAGTTTCCTCTTCTGAAAAAGGAGGAAGCTGACCTAAATGACATCTAGGGTTTCCTCAAGCCTCTGACTGTGACTAGAAAGAAGGGCATATACTGAGAAGGGCCAGACAAAAGAGTGATTTATGGGAGGCCACAGCTGGGCGACTAAAATAAAGTTTTTGTAAACGTTGTTAAAGAAAGGAACAAATATGACTTCTAGGGCTGCATCCCGAAGAGATCACACAAGTGGGAAATGGACCCATAGGCACAAAAATATTTATAGCACCTCTTTTTGTGGTGGCAAAGAATTGGAAATCAAGGGGATGCCTATCAATTAGGGAATGGCTAAACAAGTTGTGGTATATGAATGTAATGGCATACTATTGTGCTATAAGAAATGAGGAGCAGACAGACTTCATAATAACTGGAAAGACTTACATGATCTGATGCTGAGAGAGGGGAGCAGAACCAGGAGAATCTTATACACGATTACAGACACATGGTATCTCTGATAACTAACTTTGATAGACTTGCATATTTTCAGCCATACAAGGTTCAAAGACAGCTCCAAAAGACTCATGATGGAAAAAGGTATCGACATCCAGAGAAAGAATTACAGAGTCTGAATGTAGATCGAGGCAAGCTATTGGCACTCTCTTTTTAAATTTTTCCCCTTCTTTTTTTGGTTTTGTTTCTTCTTCTTTCTCATGATTCATTCCATTGGTTAAAATTCTTCCTTACAACTTGGCTGTTGTGTAAATAAGTTTAATGCGAAAGCATATCTAGAACCTATACTGGATTACATGCTCTCTTGGGGGGAGGAGGGAGGAGAAGAAGGGGGAGAAAATTTGGAAGTCAAAACACACTTCATAAATGCTTATTGCTTTCTTTCTTTGGCCCCAATAACCACTGAAAATTTTCAAAGGGGTTGCAGTCTTCATTGGTGAAGGGAATGACTACACTAATATAATCATGGATTTTTTTGAAGAAATGAAATGTAATATTGTAACCTTCTTTTCCCAGTGGGTCCCCACATCACTTCTGGAGACCCTGTATTATTTCTGAGTGTGTAGTTTGGGGTAATCAACTGTTTAAAACCACAACCCAACTCTCCATAAGCATATATCTATGCCAGCCCCATGAATCTAAAAATAAAAGGCATTTAATTAAGGAAAATCTCCTTGTATTCAATTTCCCTGTCCAGGCTGACCCCTCTCTCTGGGGAGATAGACACATTGAAGCCCATTTAACTCTTGGCACTCATGGGAAGGAAACAAACATTTATTAAGCACCTACTTTGTGCCAGACACTGTATTACACACTTAACAAATATTATCTCATTCACCAGTAGGGAAGCTTAGGGTCCAAAGGCATCTGCCTTGAGCTTGTTTTTCTTTTTTAATTTTCCCCTGTAGTCTCAGCAGGGCAGGCTGAAGAAAGCACTGAAGGCTCAGGGACAGACATCTGTGGAAACCTGTTGCCACAGCTCCCAAATCATCCTACCATCACCAGACTACATCATGCATCCCCTCCTGGATCCCCAAAGGCCCCACCAATGTCTACTCCCCACAGCTCAATTGCTGCTCCAGAAAGCTGCCGTATCCTTCTTCCAAGTCGGTGCCTCCTGCGCTCTCTCTATGAGGCCACTATATCTTTCTTCCAGTCCATGCTGCCTTTTCTGTCTCACATCTGGCTGCTACTCTTCTTACCTACCCAATACGACCTTGCATCGAGGAACAAGGTATCCCCAAAGGCCTCTATCCTGGAGTTTTCACCAATGAGCAGTAGCTCCACTAAACTGGGGGCAAACTAAAACTGCTACAAAGCTTTCTATGAAAGACAAAAACTTCTTCTGCCTGTATTACAGAAGTAATTACAGATTATAACTCCAAGAATAAGAACAGCAGAAATGAGATATGGTGGATAGAGAGCTAGCCTTGAAGCCAGAAGGACCTTGGTCACACATCTAACATAACCCCTGCACAATTCTTAAGTTTTCAGTCTCCAGGCAATTCTCAAGTTGTAAAAAGTTGTAAGTTGTAAAAAGGTGTCAGTGTGCATTGGTAGAGCAAATTTCCTCACCTGAGAATTCTCTAAACCAGTGAAACCCCAGATATAGTGTCCCTCCCCTAGAATAAGAAGACAGAAAACAAATGGCAAAGGAGAAGTTAAGTGTATAACAAAAGATGGCTGTAGTTTCACGGCTTCCCCAAGTGGTTGAAATGTGAAAGGGATGTCAGTCAACTAGCATTTATTAAGCACCTACTATGTGCCAGGCATGATGGTAAGTGCTGGATCTACAAAGAAATGCTAAAGACAGTCTCTGTTCTCAAGGAACTCACAGTCTAATGGGAGAGAAAAAATGCAAATAATTATACTTATATTATTACATAATGATTATAATAGGGCAAGCTATATCATACAGGATAAATTGGAAATAATCACATAGGGAAGGCACTTAGATTAAGGAGAACCAAGAAATGCTTCTCACAGAAGATGTCTTTAACTGAGACTTGAAGGAAGCCAGGAAAGAAGGAGGGAGAGACGAAGAGAGAGATCCAGGCACGGGAGGCAGCCAGTGAAAACACTCAGAGTCAAAAGATGAAATGTTTCTTCTGAGGAAGAAAAAGGAGGCCAGTGTCACCGGATCACAGAGTACATGGCAGGAAATGCGGCGTAAGAAGATGGGAAAGGTATGAAGGGGCCAGGTCGTGTAGGGGTTTAAAAGGCAAACAGAAGATTTTATATTTGATCCTGGAGGCATTAGGGTGCCATTGGAGATTATTGAATGGGGGGAAACAGTGATACCATCAGACCTACATTTTAGGAAGAGCATTTTGATGGCTGAGTGGAAAATATGAAAGTATAGCACATGGAGTGGGTAAAAGAAAGGGAAGGTCAAGGCACTCATATCAAGAGAAGTAGGAGGAAAGAGTAAGGGATGGATGATGGCATCTCAGCAGTTTTAGCTGTTAGATGAACTCAATAGGGTGATTCTCAGGGGCACCAAATTTACCTCCCCTCTTCAAAAAAAACCTCTTAGGGGAAAAGATTGTTCATAAAGTGACAGCTGCAGCTAGAAACATTTGAAAAATAACACAAAAGAGCACTCAGTGAAAAAGAAGGCCACAGGCTCTCATCCAGGTCTTCTACGTCTCCACAGCTGGGCCATCAGAACTTGGCTTCAGGCTTATGTCTTCAACAGGTGGCAGTTCATCTGAAGTTCAAGCCAAGCAAAATAATATGTAAATAAATATGACCTGGAGTTCAAGTGCCAGATACACTCTTACAGACATGTATGGGTTATAAATGATGTGGCCTATAAATATTGATGATGGGTTACATGAATCATTTAGGGCTGAGCTGACTGGCTTTTAATTTTTCAGGGATGGTTTCGCTGACTCAGACCTGGGGATGTTGGCAAGTGGGAAAATTTGGCTTCTGCCGATTCCTCAATAGCCCACGTGGGAGGCATGTGAAGAGTCAAGAGTTTGAGAAGGGAAAGAAAGATCCTGAGTGCCTGACTTCATTCAGATACCTCTTCATCAGCAAATATTGAGAAAGGAAGGCAGCCTCATGAAGTAGAAAGAGAACTTCGTTGGGAGGCAAAGGATGCCAGGCTCTGCCACTAACCAACTGATACATAACCTCTTTGGGAGTCCTTTTCCTCAGCTGGAAGAGGTGGGGGCCTAAATGACCTCTAAAGATTCTTCTAGCTCTAAATGCATCAGATGAAGAGAAAAAGCTCACAAAGCTGACCTTTTTTTCCCTGGCTTACTCTGATAACCCACATCCAGCCTCAACTCTCCTTCTGTTACACTTGGGCTTGGTTCCACAGGTTAGCAACAGGTTTCTGATTGTTCTTTGTGGGTCGGTTTCTTTCCTCTGATTAGACTATAAGCTTTTTGAAGGCAAGAACTATGTCATCTACCTTTGTAGCTCTCTCAGTGATGATTAAGAATAAATAAAAATGTTTAGGGCAGCTCTCTTTGTGGTGGCAAAGAAGTGGAAATTGCAGGAATGCCCATCAATTGGGGAACAGTTGAACAAGTTGTGGTATATGATTGTGATGGAATACTACTGTGCTGTAAGAAATGATGAACCCAGCGATCTTAGAAAAACATGGAAAGACTTGCACGAAATAATGAAGAGTGAAATGAGCAGAACCAAGAAAATGTTGTATACAGTAACAGCAATATTGTCTTAAGAACGACTTTGAGTGAAAAGTAATTTTGACTAGTATAAATATCCAAATTAACTACAAAGGACACGTGAAGACTCTATCTGCATCTAGATAAAGAACTGACAAATAGAAGTATGTATAGAATAATTTTCCATATATGTATGTATACACATATATATGTATATACACATGCATATATATATACATACACATACACACACACACACATATATATATACCTATTTGTGTCTAATGGTAGCCATCTCTAGAGTGGGAAGGAGGGAAGAAAAAAGAAATTTATATAACTATTATATATTTAAAAGGAATACAAGTTGTATATGACACACTTGCAATTCCGTGTGCAATAATTTTTTATTATGTTATGGAAATGCTTGTTTAATTCCATAAATTAAAAATAAAATAGATGTGAAAAAAGAATGAAGTTAATATACAGTAGGATCTCAACGAATATTTGTTGAAGTAGAAGTCTAGAAGGGGAAACAAGCAAGCAGAGCAATGTTGGAACTACTGTGGTAAATTTAATACATACTTAAAAAACAAGCTATATGGAATAGATTCACAGTTTCATATACAATTCCCTTTTTCTGTTCTTTGTATAGAAATTGCTCACATTTGTCATGTTAATAACAAAAATGAAAAAAGTTAAATAAATATTTATTAACATTTAACTGAAGGATGGGCATCTCTCCCTCTCCCCAACACTGATCCCTAATCTTCATCACTGAATCCCTGAGTAACCAGAGACAAAATTGATGATACCTTCAGATAGGGACCGTACCAGTGATTTCATTGCTTTTGGGAATGTCTGGATGAGGAGAATCCTTCTAACGATGAAAGTTGGCCCCATTTCTAATACTTATTTATAGTTTTAAAAGTTGTCTGTAGCACTGCAAGAGTAGATGAATACCCCAGGGTGACATAGCCAGTTATGTGTCAGATGGAGTGCTAGGTGGCGACATAGTAAAGAGTACCAGTCCTGGAGTCTGGAAGCCTCACCTCTGGGAGTTCAAATCCAGTCCGAGACCACTGTGTGAGCTACTACTAGCCGTGTGAACCTGGGCAAGTCACTTAACCATGTTTGCCTCAGTTTCCTTGTCTGTAAAATAACCTGCAGAAGGAAATGGCACTTTTCTAGTATCTTCACCAAGAAAACCCCAAATGGTGTCATGGAGACAACTGAAACAACGGAACAACTATAGCAACAACCACAGTCAGATGTGGGACTGAAAACTAGGTCTTCTTGGCTCCGAAGTTGGCATATTTGCCCCACTGCCTCTCTAACATCATAGTATAGTATAAGTATGGTATAGTATAGTAAAGGCTTGGATAGGATAGGATAAGATCATATAGGATAGCATAAGATAACATCAGATAGGATAGGATAGCAATTGTGCAGGATAGGATAGCATGGGATAGAAGTGGATGGGATAGGAGATGCTAGGATAGAAGGCGATAGGAGAGGAGAGGAGAGGAGAGGATAGGATAGGATAGGATAGGATAGGATAGGATAGGATAGGATAGGATAGGATAGGATAGGACAGGACAGGACAGGATAGGATAGGATGAGATAGGATAGGATAGGACAGGATAGGATAGGATAGGATAGAATAGGATAGGATAGGACAGGATAGGATAGGATAGAACAGGATAGGACAGGATAGGACAGGATAGGACAGGATAGGACAGGATAGGATAGGATAGGATAGGATAGGATAGGATAGGATAGGATAGGATAGGATAGGATAGGATAGGATGAGATAGGATAGGATGGGATAGAATAGATTGGGATAGGAGGGGATAGGATAGGATGGGATGGGATGGGGTGGGGTGGGATAGAAGGGGACAGGATAGGATGAGATAGAATAGATTGGGATAGGAAGGGATAGGATGGGATGGGATGAGATAGGATGGGATGGAGTGGGATAGAATAGATTGGGATAGGAGGGGATAGGATGGGATGGGATGAGATAGGATGGGATGAGATAGGATAGGATGGGATAGAATAGATTGGGATAGGAAGGGATAGGATGGGATGGGATGAGATAGGATAGGATGGAGTGGGATAGAATAGATTGGGATAGGAGGGAATAGGATAGCTTGGGATATGAGGGGATAGCATAGCACAGTGTAAATAACCCAGCTTAACTAGCATAGCATAACTAGCTGGGGCATTGGAATTAGAATCCAGAAGACCTTGGTTCAAATACTGCCTCAGATTTTTACTTGCCGTATGACCATCTGCAAATCACTTAATCTCTTTGTGTTTTTGTTTGTCTGTAAAACAAAGGAACTAGATCTGATGGTCTGTATAGGTCCCTTCCAGTTCTCAATCTATGATCCAATGATTATTATCATCCTCAACAATAACCATTTATCTCGTACCTTTCAAATATTTTCACTTCTAGGAGCTCATATTTACCCTCGTGATATTTCATCGCTGTGCCCCAGGTGTTCCCTTCTAACATGCCTGGCGTTGGCCAATGCCAGCCCCTTCCCTGGGAACACTGCTTTGTTACTCCGTGGATATGTGCTAGAGTATGTCGGAGGCAGGTTTAAGCAGCTAGCCCCGATTATTAAATTTTCAGTGTGAGCTTTTATACTTCAGAAATCCACAATTGCTACAAATCAAGGTTTGCTCTATTGTTTTGTTGATCACATAGACAAGAAAGCAATGGAGAAAATGTGAACGATGCAGATTAAACTTAAAAAAGGCTTCGCGTACATATTTTCCTGAAAGAGTCCAATTGTTAACTTTTTCCCAGCATACCTCTGGCCCGCCTAGAGTGGATAAGAACAGCACCAAAGAATACCTATCACCCCTGCAGTCTGCGCCTCAGTTGCCTTCTGAATGTCATTTGTCATTTTGGAGGAGAGGGGGAAATTGCTTTTTGCAGGTAGTTATTTCCCCTGGTGACCTCAGAATTTGTGTCCCAGGTAGTAAAGCAGAATTGCCAATCAAACAGCTTCAACTGACTTTTTGGAAAGAAAATGTCATTAGAAAAAAAAAGTTTGCTAGGCAAGGAAATAGATCACAGAGGTTTAACTAGCCGAAGTGTTAGTGCCCGCGAGCCAGCTCTCCCTTTTTGCAACTTTTCCTACCCAAATCCCTAATTGTATTATCAACCAGTTCTCCTGTCCTTCTTTAGGTAGAACATTAAATTTATCTATGGCCTGAGGAATCAAAACTCCCTTTAATCATAAAAAGCAATGAAACAAAGTGGAAATATTTCTAGTTTGATATTGAGACACATTAAATGAATTTCTGAGGACATTTCCAAAAAAATTGAAATCTTTTATTGACCCATAATTTCATCACTGATCCTGTGGTTGGCAGGAAAAAAATACTATCACTTAGCATTTTTCATATTCAAGGTGCTTCTTTCTCATGCCAAATAGTGAATTATATCCCCAAAGTCAGGACCCATTGATGTATTTAAGCTTCTTGGGGGCAGGGGTCTGTATCTAATGTATCATTGTATCCCCTACAGAAACTAGTACAGGGCATAGTAAGGTTGATTGATTGCCGTATAGATGAGTACTCACGAATCCTTGGCCAAGATATACATCAGATTTACAGAATAGATTCATATCTATTTTTGGAGAAATCCATGAGGTTATGGGAGATTCTTAAAAGAGGTGACCTTTCCCCACACACACAGAGCTCGATAGAGTGCTAGATTTGGAATCAGGAAGTCCTGAGTTCAAATCCTACTACAATCACTTAGTAGGTACACTGGGAAAATCACTTAACCTCTCTGTGCCTCAGTTTCCTCATCTGTAAAATGTGGATGATAATAGCATTTACCTGATAGGATTGTTGTGAGGACATAATGAAGCAGCAGATGTAAAACTGCAATTAATACCTTCTTCCTTCCTCTCTGTGAGACATTCTAGACTGTTCCATGTTACAGAAACATTCTGGAAGCTCATTTCAGCTCTTGAATTCATACATTGGAAGTACTCTCCACACCGATGTCCTTTCTCCCAAGGTGTCCAGAAACGGGGAAGGTCCAAGTTCACCCACAGTATGGGCACCATGAATTGAGCTGGTGAAGGAAGAGGGCTACCTTCTGAACATCTGCTTTCTCTTTTGCCCTGTGGCCCCAGAATCAGGCTTGGGGTTTTCTTAGGGGGCAGCTAGATGGTGCAGTGGATAGAGTACTGGGCCTGGAGTCGGGAAGACCTAAGTTCAAATCCAGTCTCAGACACTTATTATTTGTGTGACCCTGGGCAAGTCACTTAATCCTGTTTGCCTCAGTTTCCTCATCTGTAAAATGAGTTAGAAAAAGAAATGACCAACCACTCTAGTATCTTTGCCAAGAAACAAAGAGTTGAACTCTACTGAAAATAACTGAACAGCAACAACAAAGATCTTGGAGTCAAGATTTCAGGCCAGATGTGTGGCCATACCAACAGGGAAGTCATAAGAAGTCAGAGTGGCCACACTTGAGACTTTGGACTTGGAGCTTGGTGAATCTGTGCTATATAGAAACTGTTAGACTGTGAACCCAATCCCCTTCCCCTTCTCAGAATATGAGATAGGAAAGGACTTATGCCCCAAAGTGTTGGGGTGATGTCTATGGTTTTTTTTCTTGCTTTTGAAGCAAGATATTCCTTTTGAAGAAAATATTCCTTTGTAAAAGCTAATCCTACTTTTAAGTTGTAAAGTGAAGTGGAATGAAGGGTACCCCCTAAAATTGAGGGAATATAATCAATGCAGCCAGTGGCAGACAGGTTAGATGCCTCTAAACCCCCTTAAAGGCACTGCAGCACCCTGGGAGAGGAGTAGAGAGGGTGGAGGGTGGATAGGAGGAAGTTCCTTCCAGAGCCATCTCATCATTTCCTTAACAGCTGGACTACTGGCCTGCATCATGCCCCCATGCTCCATACTTCCTTTCTCCCCTCCCCATTTCAGCATCTTTTTCTGAATTGTCTTCCCTCTTTAGACTGTGACATCTTTGAGGGCAGAACTGTCATTTACCTTTATATCCCCAGCACTTAGTGCCTGGCACATTGTAGGCACTTAATAAATGTTTATTGACTGACGGCCTGATTGAAATGTAACATAAATGACTTTCAGGCAACAAGGGTCAGAGTAGTCACTGTTACAATAATGAATAGTTTGATTGATTGATTGATTGATTGATTGATTGATTGATTAGGTGATCTCTGAGGTTTCTCAGAGCTCTGACATCCTGTGACTGTTTGACTGGTGACACAGAAGTTCACGATCAACAATCCACATTTATTAACAATCCACTAAGTCCTCTTTGCTGGGTAAGAGGCCAGAGATCAACTTCCCTTTGTAAAGGAAGCAGGCATTGAAGCTCCCCAAGTGACAAAAACTCCAAATTATACTTTTCAAACCACTAATCTCTCCACCCATGCTGCCACCAAGAAAGAAGGGAAAGAGAAAGAAAGGTACGTACTTCATTCTCCTCCGCAGCTTAAACTGCTGAGTGCGATGCATCACTATGACAACAAACCACCTCCCTCTGCTCCCCATTCTCCTTGTTGGGTAGGAAAAACGTGGTGAGTCCTTCAAGTCAAACAGACGTGCACCGGAACATTTTGTGAGCAAATAGCGGCGTGCTGGCTTACACCAGTTCCTAGCATTATTGCTTAAATAGGGTGAATCACTTTTTAGCCGAAGACGAATAGCTGGCTACTTGCCGAAAGGGTTGAGGTTAAATGAACCTTCGGAAAATCTTTCGGTGACATTGAGAACTAATCCATTTTGCTCTGGGACCTGAGCTCATCAATGTACGGATTAAAAATCAAATTGTGAAGTCGAATGGGAGTTTTTGGCAAGTTACTTTATAGCAACTTCAGCTCCCTTTTGGAGACTGACATCATCCTGTCTGTCCTTTTGATTTGAGCAGAGATCCTTGTGGCTTAGTCTGTTGGAATGCTGCCAAGTGAAGTAGGTGATTATTCATTTGGAAATGAAAGGCTTTATTTTGGCCATGAGAGTTAGCTTCTCAAGGAGGCTGTTTTAGCAGCCGCGCAATTCCTGATGCTGTTTTTATTGTTGCTAGGTGATATTCTCGTCCACCTTTTCTGTAGGGAGGGTGGTTGTTTGGTTATTCTTCAGTTGTGTACCACTCTCTGTGATGCCATTTGGGGTTTTCTTGGCAAAGATACTGGAGGAGTTTGCTATTTCCTTCTCCAGCTCATTTTACAAATGAGGAAACTGAGGCAAACAGGGTTAAGTGACTTGCTCAGGATCTACTAACTAGCAATTGTATGAGGGCAGATTTGAACTCAGGCCTTCCTGACTCCAGGCCCAGCACTCTATCCACTGTACCTCCTAGCTGCCCCTAGGTGGGTAGAGAGGACCTAATTGGAAATGAAAACTTCTCTACCCTCAAAGGAGGGGCTTGCCTTCTCATGCAGTAACTGGGACAATGGCATGCTCAGAGTGGACCAACATTGGTATACTCCCTAATAGTGATGGCACTAATAGGAAGGAAGGAAGGAAGGAAGGAAGGAAGGAAGGAAGGAAGGAAGGAAGGAAGGAAGGAAGGAAGGAAGGAAGGAAGGAAGGAAGGAAGGAAGGAAGGAAGGAA
>CM053624.1:250768277-250786884 GCA_028646595.1 Phalanger gymnotis | reverse complement strand
AGTCATGAGAAAATGTATAAATTAATTCAATGCCTAGTTATACCTGGAAGTTATATGGGACTCCATGCCTTCTTGGGGAGGGAGGGGGGGAGGGAGGGAAGAAAATCTGGAACCCAAAATTATGTAGAACTGTTTGTTACAATCTAAAAATAAAAAAAAAAAATTAAAAAAAAAAGAAATTATCAAGGAGAACTGCCCTGATATTCTAGAGCCACAGGGTAAAATAGAAATTGAAAGAATCCACCGATTGCCTCCTCAAAAAGATCCCAAAAAGAAAACTCCTAGGAATATTCTTGCCAAATTCCAGAGCTCCCAGATCAAGGAGAAAATACTGCAAGCAGCCAGAAAGAATCAATTTGAATATTGCGGAAACACAATCAGAATAATGCAAGATCTCGCAGTTTCTACATTGATGGATCTAAGGGCGTGGAATATGATATTGTGGAGGTCAATGGAGCTAGGATTAAAACCAAGAATCAGCTACACAACAAAACTGAGTATCATGCTCCAAGGGAAAATATGGATTTTCAATAAAATAGAGGATTTTCAAGCTTTCTCAGTGAAAAATCCAGAGCTGAATAGAAAATTTGACTTTTAAACACAAGAATCAAGATAAGCATGAAAAGGTAAACAAGAAAAGAGAAATCACAAGGGACTTACTAAAGTTGAACTATTTTGTTTACATTCACACATGGAAAGATGACGTGTATGATTCATAAGAGGTCAGTATTAGGGTAGCTGAAGGGAATATGCATATGTGTGTGTGTGTATCTATGTATATGTGTGTGTGTGTGTGTGTGTGTGTGTGTGTGTGTGTGTGTGTGTATAGACAGAGGGCAGAAGTTGAGTCGAATATGAAGGGACGATATCTAAAAAAATAAAAGCAAATTAAAGGATGAGAGAGGAATATATTGAGAGAGGGAGAAAGGGAGAGATAGAATGGGGTAAATTATCTCACATAAAAGTGGCAAGAAAAAGCAGTTCTGTAGGAAGGGAAGAGGGGACAGGTGAGGGGAAATGAGAGAGTCTTGCTCTCATCAGATTTGACCTGAGGAGGGAATACCATACATACTCAACTGGCTATCTTTCCCCACAGGAAAGAAGGAGGAAGAAGATAAAAAAGGGGGACAATAGAAGGGAGGGCAGATAGGGGGAGGAGGTAATCAAAAAGAAACACTTTTGCAAAGAGATAGGATAATGGGAGAAAATTCAATAAAGGGGCACAGGTTAGGAAGGAGCAAAATATAGTTAGTCTTTCACAACATGAGTATTGTGGAAAGGTTTTACATAATGATATGCATGTGGTCTATGTTGAATTGCTTGCCTTCTTAGGGATGGTGGGTGGGGAGGGAAGAGGGGAGAGAATTTGGAACTCAAAGTTTTAAAAACAGATGTTCAAAAACAAAAACAAAAAGTTTTTTCATGCAACTAGGAAATAAGATATACAGGCAATGGGGCATAGAAATCTATCTTGCCCTACAAGAAAGTAAGGGAAATGAGGATGTCGAGGGGAAGTGGGGTGAGAGACGGGAGGGCTGACTGGGGATCATGTCAATCAGAATATATGCCATCTTGGAGTGGGGGGAGGGTAGATGTGGGGAGAAAATTTTCAATTCAAACTCTTCTGAAAATCAATGCTGAAAACTAAAAATATTAAATAAAAAAGAAATTCTTCTGTAAACACATACAGCCCAGGAACTTTTGAGGATTTGGAGTTGGGAAGATAGAAGAAAATAATATTTAATATTTTCATTATTTCTTTTCCAAAACTGGTTATTAGAATCACCTATTTCATATTGATAAGTTTTGTATTTTTAAAATAATCATCCATTTCAGTTTAGATCCCCTAACTTGTCAATATATAACTATGCCTAATATTCTCTGATCATTTAAAAACTTCTTTTCTTCTGATTGCCATGCCTCATCTAGTTTTGATCATTTGAGTTTCTTTTCCTTTTACAAATGATTGTACTGCTGGTTTATCAATTTCATTGATCTTTTAAAAAAACAATTTAGTCTAATTTATTTTCTAATTCTTTTTTTCCACTTTCTATTTTATTTCATTTCTCTCTCTCATCTTGATTATTTTCTCCTTCCAACTCTGCTTTGCTTTGTTCTTTTCCTAAAACCTTCAAGTGTGAGCTTTATTCATCATATTTCTCTTTTTTTCCTCTAGTTAATAGGAACTACACACTGTGAATTTTCCTCTGAGAGAAATTTTGGCTGCAACCCAGCAGTTTTGAGATGCAGTGTTTCTATGTCCATTGTTATTTAAACACTGTTTTGTTTTCTGTATTTCCTTTTTGACTCAACTGTTTATTTCATTGATTATTTTAAAAATTTTCTATGTAGTTGGGTACCTTTTAATTATATTTTAGTAACTGACTTCTACACTAAATTCCTACTTGGATATGTTATTGTAGTATGGAAGTGACCCAGGCCCTGAAAAGTTAAAATAGAGCACACATTCCAGCCCCTGCCAAGTTGGAAAGATTTCAAGTAGGGACCGAGGGACTGACTGTAGGATTGTTGTTCCAGGACCAACCAGTCCAGGTTCAGAGAGGCTCATCACCAGAGCTTTGGCCACCAGGTGATAAATTATTTTATTGCATAGCATAAATAGGAATTCTGGTACTTAGAACAAATTCAGTTAAGCTGCAATGTGAGAGATGGGGCAGAGGGGAAAGGTGAGAAATCTAGGGAATGACCACTCATGAATGAGGTTGTCTAGAGACAGACACCATGGGAGCTGGAGGGAGGGGTGTTGAGGAAATGGAAGGCCAGGGTGTTTGAAGGAAGAAGAGTTTGGGGTGGACACCATGTACCAGGTACTTAATTGGTTGTGATGAGAGAGGACATCCTGTAGGTCCACCAATAGCAGCCCCAAGGATCTGGGGAAGATGGAATGAGCTTAGAGGAGAGGTTGCAGCTGAGGAAGAGTTTGAAAGTGGCAGTGAAGGAAAAAAGGAGTATACTGATCCATCCTCCTGGCTTTATGACAGAGTATGGGAGAAAAGGAGCATCTAGACTTGGAGAAGGGGCCAACATGTGTGATGCCTACAGCAGAAAGCAAGGTTTCAGAGAGTAACAGGAAATGGAAGAAATCTGGGAAGAAGAAATCTAGGAGAATAGATTTAGAACTAAAAGAGATTTTAGGTGTCCCCTAGTCCAACCCCATTATTTGAGAGAGAAAAAAAATTGAGGTAAAATGACTTGTTCAAATTATGCATTGTGTAATTGGCAGCGTCAACATTTTAACTCAAGTCCTACAACTCTAAATACAGAAATATTTCTAACACAGCAAAATTGAAGAAGCTTCCTAAAGAAGGTCCAAAGAGAATAGTGACTGTGAGAAGCTAGGACTGAATGTAGTAGGAGAGGTAAAGGGCAGCTGAGGCAGTTGACATGACCAAGAGCAAACTGCCTTAGCCCCAATTCCTCACAAATCCTGACTGCCACATGGCACTGATCTCCAAACCAAGGGATTCCTGGTGGTGTTGGGAGGGGTGTATAGTGGGTTCTACCTTCTTAAGAACACACTCCTGGGAAAAAGTTAGAAACACTATAGGATCTTAGTGGAATTGGAGAGAGGGTAGCATCCTGGGTTGTATGAGGAAGGAGGCATGTCAGGGGTTGGTATGAAGGTAAGCATGAACAAACATGTGAAGGGAGAGAAAAGAATTGTACCGCAAACCCTGTCCCCCACAAGGATGTCAGCATCTGCTGGTTCTACCTCTGGACCAGAAGATAGGTGTTGGGATCAATATCAGTAAATAGGGTATCCACACCAACGAAATCATAGTTCTTTTGAGTGTTTACTTCTAATTTTATTCCATTGTCGGTTATGTAAAATGACTACCTTTTTATATTTATTGACAGCATCTCTATGGCCAAACATGGAGTCAACTAGAACTTAATACTTAAAAACCAAAATGAAAACAAACGGAATTGTGTGTGTATGTGTGTTGTATTTTGTTTTTCCCATCTAGTCCTTTATTTAGGCCTATGAATTTAAGTTACAGATCATCATTCACTGCTATGATTTCTTTACTGTTTTTCTGCTTTCTTGATTTATCTTTTCTGATCTATGCAATTGAGATCACTTACATATATCAGATTTCCACATGTTCTCTCTTGGGGTGCTGTTAGCTTTTGTTTACAGGTATTTGATTGCTATGTTATTTGGGGGCCGGTGAATGTCAGGCCACTGGACCTAGATGGCTCTGGAGGAGAAAGTGAAGCTAGTAATCTTGCACAGCCCTCCCTCACTCAAATTAAAGTCAACTGCAAGTCTTGTCATCATTTACCTGATGTCATGGTCCTCTTCAAGAACAAAGGACAAACACAGCCTGTGAGTAGTCTCTGCCTCTGCCTCTGCCTCTGCTTCCTCTCCATGCTCCATTTTGATGGCTGAAGCCTGCCTCTGTAACTTTGGGTTTGCTGGCCAGATTTCTCTCTCAGAAACCAAGCTTTAAACCCAACTCACTCTGCAGCTCATAAATTGTACAATAGGTCCCTGCCCTCCTAGCACAGAGTGAATGTAAATACCAAATAGTAACTGTTTCTCTTTTGGCCAGGAACCCTGAGAGTCTTCCTCTCCTAGTTTAATTGTTTTTTTTTTTTAGTTTTGACTAAAGGATCCATCCTTTGATTAACTTCTTAAAGAGGCCTATTCACTGAATGGTTGTTACCTCACTCAAAGTGAGAACCTGAAAAGACTTTAGCCTGAAAGGGCCAGGATCTCCCAGTGCATCCTGGGCCACCTCCAGTCATCCCATTGAATATCAGGCCACTGGACCTAGATGGCTCTGGAGGAGAAAGTGAGGCTGGTGACCTCGCACAGCCCTCCCTCACTCAAATCAAAGTCAACTGCAAGTCATGTCATCATTTCCCTGATGTCATGGTCCTCTTCAAGAACAAAGGATAAACAGAACAATAACCTATTTGGGGGAAGAAAGCTAAAATGTCATATTTTCCTTATATATTGTGTATTTCAGCATTATATAATGTTCTTGTTTAACTCAATACAATTTGACATGAATTGTGTTTTATCTAAAGCTCTTCTCATATTGCTTCCAACCACTAAAACCAGCCTTGATTTGGCCCTTGCCTACTTCATTGCTGTCACCTGACGGGGGGAGGGAGGTAGCCTGAGAGAGCCCTCATGGCCATCCCCAACCACTTTCACCCTAACATGATAATTAAAACCTTGGAGCTATATAAGCCTACAAGCTTGCTATTGCCCCTGCCCTTTGGTTCCTGAATTCTTATCACTTGCTCCCTTCATTCCTATGAATCAGAAGTACCATCTGCCCAAGTAAAACTCCATTTCTTAGGGCAGTTAGTGGCACAGTGAATAGACAACTGGCCCTGGAGTCAGGAGGACCTGAATTCAAATCTGGCCTCAGACACTTGACACGCTCACTAGCTGCGTGACCTTGGGCAAGTCACTTAACCCCAATTGCCTTGCCTTCTCCCCTCAAAAAAATGTATTTCTCCTGCTACCTCTATCTACTTTCTCATTCCTATTTAGTTAAACCCTGCTTCTCCCAGTCCCTATCTTCCCCTTCTTATTTTCCTCTGGAACTCACTCTTGTTAAACTCCATTTCATTTGAGAGTTCTTCTCACATTATTTCTAGTTTCATGAATTCACTGAAATTGACTTCTCCCAAAGACACTTCATCCCTTGCTGCCCTCTACAATTGCTAGCTATTCCTTTCTAGGAGTTTGAGAGTGGGGGTGGAGAGCCTGAAAATTGGGCCACAGGAGCTATCATTACTCTTTTTTTCTCACTAATACCTCCAGACCTTCCCTCTATCACAACCTACCAAGGATTTCACCTCCTTCCATTCTTTTAAACTCAGTTCTAACTATGTAACTCCCCTATTCCATCAACATCAATGGTTTCTTAATGCCTCTAGAATAAACCATAAACTCCTCTGCATAGCTTTTAAAGTCCTTCATAACCTGGTTCCAACTTTCCTTTCCAGGCCCATTTGACATTACTCTCCTTCCTTCACTCTATGGTCCAGCCAAACTGGCCTTCTCTTTGTTCTTCATACATGATACTCCATCTCTCCTTTTGTGCCTTTGCACTGGCTATCCCCCAAGCCTGGAATGCATTCTGTTCTTACCTGTTTCTTATAGTCTCTTTATTCTTTTAAGATTCAACTTAGGCACCAACTTCTTCATGAAGCCTTTCCTATTCCCTCAATTTCTAGGTCTCTCCCTCCCAAACTATATTTTAATTAGCTTTAATATTTATGCTGTATATATTTTATATGTACATATTGCCTCTCCCACTAGAAGGTTAGAACTTTTTGAGTAGAGATTGTTTCTTTCTTTTTATTATTGTATCCCAGGAGCTTAGTGCAATGTTTGGAACATATTAGGTGCTTAATAAATACCTCTTAATTGAAGTTAGAGATCCTTCAAACATCTGGCCTTCTGAATGTTCGTTCTTATTAACCTCATGATCTCAAGCCAGTGTCTACTCTTCCTTACTCATCTACTTTTGTGGGTACAAGGCTAAGGTAGCAGGGTCCCACCTTATACATTTGCATTGTCCTAAACTGTTCCAAACACTCCCTTGGCTTCCATGACACTGCTCTTTCTGTCTCTTCTCCTTCTAATATGACCACTTCTGCACCTGGGGCTTCCTCACTCTGGAACATCTTTCTTAACCTGTGCCCTTCTTAACCTGGAACATCCCTCTGTAAAGTCAGCCTCCTTTCATTGCTGAGTTCCCCCTGGAACCCAGGCTGGCCTTTATTCTTCTCCAGGTTCAACTCCCACCTTTTTCTGTACTTCAAAATCATGCCTTTGTGCCAGGTGCTCAGCCCCACCCCCACCCCTTTATCTCTATTGTGTATTATCTTCCCCCATTAGAGTATAACCTTCTTGAGGCCAGACACTCTTTCTTTTTTTTACTTATATTACTTATTACTTATATTCATATCCTTAGTGCTTAATACAGTGCCAGGTACATAATAAGTGCTTAATAAATATTTGTTTTCATCCTTTCTCACTCACTCTCTCCCTTCCTTTCTTCCTTCCTTCCTTCCTTCCTTCCTTCCTTCCTTCCTTCCCTCCTTCCTTCCTTCCCTGCTCCCTCTTCTCAACTGATTTCCGTTGAACCTAATATCATCGTTTTAGTCACCCACACTTTTAACATTGGAGCTATCTCTGACTTTTCCTCTCTCGTCCTGCCAACATCACTTATGTCCTCTCTCAAAAAAGAGAAGTGGAAATTTTCTCCTCTCCAAGTTTTCATGCTAATTCTGCTTTGAGACTTGTCAAGTAATCATTCTCTCTACCAATGGGAAAAGTCTTAGGCTTGAATCCTGGGTTCAAGAAGTGGTATTTGAGTTGGATCATGAAATTTCTGTCAGTCTTCCTTTCATAGCATTTCTTACCTCCATCTGCTTCTTTCCATTTCCAATGTCAACAACCTAGTTGAGAGCATTAGGCAACACTCACAGAGCTCTTATGTAGACTATTGCAATAGTCTTTATGTGAGTGTAGTGGATAAAAAGCTATATAAGCCACAAAGCCACAAAGACCTAAGTTCCTATCCTGACTCATATATACTGCCTGTGTAACTCTTAGCAACTCACTTAATCTTTCATTGTTCTAGGACATTCTCTATAGATTGCAGGGAAAGTGTCAACCTGTACTTGTAAAGAGATTTTCCTCATTTGGGAGTTCCCTATGCCAATGAAATCACAAGCCTGGTCCTTATTCCAAAGATGCTTTTGTTCATATTACAGGCAATTAATTGTAGAGTTGACCCACAGAGTTTCCTCTGCCAGACAAGTGAGTTCTAATTACGAGCAACTTCCAAATGGTGTGTATATATACAGTAACATAGAATGAAAAAGTAAAACAAGAGCCTTTAGGTCACAAGCTGTTACTAAGTAGAAAAAAACAATATTCCATATAAAGAGAGATATAAACCGGGCATGCAGTTCTCAGAGGTGATTCTGCAACATCTTACACCATTTTAACATTGATAAAAGGAGCAGTGGTGATGAAATATGAAATGCTTGTTCAGCAGCTGGATTTTACAGGTAATCTAGTGCACATCTTTTCAAATAATATCCTTAAAATGGTAAATTTTCATCTTAATCATTTAAAGGGGCCAAGGTAAGTTTTTAGGCTTCTACAATTCCTAATTGGACTTTCAGTCTCCCCTAAATCCAATCTATCCTTCACACAGCTGCAAAAAACAAACAAACAAACAAAAAAACCAACTGTGTCCTTCCTATGACACAGATCTGACCATGCTACTCCTCTACTCAAAAACTTCCATTGTCTCCCTATTGCCTATTGCCCTGGGGTTTTTTAAGGTCCTTCACAATCTGGCTCTGACAGGCCCTTCCAGACATTTCACCTTGCTATGCTCTTCATCTATAATAGTATTTTTACTCAAAAGTATTATTTTTCCTTACAGGAAAGGTGAATTACAAGCTGTTTCCCAAATTTGCTGTATCACCTTCTGCCTCTTTATTCCTGCACTCTGTCCCTCGTACTCATGCCTGTAATGACCTCCTTCCTCACCTCTGCTTTGCAGAATCCTTTTCTTTCAAGGCTCAGCTTAGTTGTTTCTTCTTTCCTGATGCCTCTGTTGATTCCTTTCCCTGGGCCTCCCTGCTGACACTTGAACAAAATACTTCATTTGCCAACTGGGAATTTTCCCTGGATGTCTCCCATGATGGAAATGCTCTCCTTCCTCATCTCCTCCTTCAGTTTTCCCTGAGTTCCTTCAAGTCTCAGATAATATCCCACCTGTAGGGACATTTTCTCAATCCCTCTTAATTCTAGTATCTTCCCTCTGTTGATCATTTCCAATTTACACAGTATGGATTTATGCTTTATGCTTGCTTGTACATGGCCATTTGCATGTTGTCTTCCTCATTAGAATGTAAGCTCCTTGAGGGCAGAGCCTGTTATTTACTTTTTGTTGTAACTTCAGCACTTAGCATAGTGTGCCTGGCATATAGCAGGCACTTGATAAATGTTTATTGATTAATAATTTTCCCACACCCCCCCCATTCTAATTTTGTCTGGCTCTCCCTTTTGCTCTTATCATATCTTGGGTGTTTGTACTTTTGTTTTTGGTCCAGATCTATGATTTCATTGTTGAGGGCACTCTTGGTGAAGAAATTCCTTGTCACAGATTGGCAACTTTTTTTGCAAAGTGAATATTATCTGAGGGAATTTAGCTTGAATAAATCTTCCTGAATCCAAGTCTGTCTTTTAATCTTACACTATGCTACCTCATCACATCCTATCTAATATGTAATTTCTTCTTGGCCCTCTGGCAGACCTCTAAGAGCCTAGAATTCTGCTCATAGGGAGCTTGCCTGAGATTCATTTAGTCTTTTATTCAAAAAATCCAAAATGAGCTCCCTTTTTGTGTAAAATACTTTTAAGTTGTTTTGGGGGTTAAAAAGATATATAAGAGCCACATCCAGTGGATAAGTGAGTAATACTGCTTCTCCGACCTGGTGTTTTTCCACCTTCTTGAAGTAGGGTCAGGAGTTTAATTTCTTCTGGGACTGCACCTTTGTGGTCATGAGTTAACAAATTGACAAGCAACCTCTTTCACTCTCTACTGTATTCTTAGAAGGCACTATGTAAGGCAAACAAATGAATAAAAGTCAACCTGGCTTATCAAGAGGATGGCTGTAACTAAAAATTCTAGCACTTGGCTGGTGTCAAAACTGGGGGAAGGGGTGGAGACAAAAGCCCTGATACTACTGCTGGGGAAGTTGGCATACACCATCATGGCTACTATAACAACAGTACTAGCAGCTGCTATGCGGGCAGAAGGCCAATAACACCAGTACACAGGAGAGCTGCTAGCACATGTCTTTGATCTCCTTTTCTAAGGAAAGCGACTTCAAGGGGTTAACAATCTCACTTTAATCAAACATGCACATATCATTCACTTAGTTCAGGGGGAAAAGTCGGCACCCTGAACTTCAGAGCAAATACAAACAGAAATTACAGAGAAAATATCAACAGACAGGCTTCTAATTGTCTGGCCAAAGCTATACATACATAGTTACCAGAGAGAGAAACACCAACATCTAGGTTTTTCAAAGCTGGAGGGGGCGGGGTGGTTTCCAATGGCTATCCAGAGTCTTGTCTGGTCAAATCACACTACATTCTTCCAGTGAGTGAGCTCCAAGCAAAATTCTAACCTCAGAGTACATATACCCTTTTTCAGGTCCTGAGGGCTTCACACCTCTTGAAGGCTTCACACCTCTTATGACCTAATATCAAAAGGATGTGAGCATTCCTACAAACAAAGGCAAGACTCAATCAAAGGCAGTTGATTGCCTTAGTGCTGAGAACTCCAAAAGAAAAAAAAAACAGTAAAAAAGAACCCTACTTTGTTTGCCCTTACAGCTACTGATGTCAACTCTAGATTCTAGACAATCTATGCATCATGGGTTCCCATTATTAGCAGTGTGATATAGGCAATATACCTCAGTGGGGATACAGACTTACTTAGCAAATACAAGAATATGGCAGTGGAGGGACACTGGGGTGACGGTAGGGGAAGGTGTCTGCCTGGGGCTGGCAAAATACCCTGATGTTCAGAAGATCTTGCTATGGTAGAAACATGACCCCCTGAATGTCAAATCCCTGGGGTTTATCAGATCCCCAGTTATCCCCTACTAGTTACAGTGCTGGTGAATGGCATGCATCCAGAAAGATCAAATCTCTAGAATTCCTGCCTCAGGGTCTCTCCTTTCATCTCTGCCAGGTATGAGTCCTCACAGAGTCCATGCTCAGAATTCTAGCCCAGACTAACTGAGCTTACTTACTTTCACAGAAATGCAGATAGGTACCATGGACTCCTAATGCAAACTGAAATTTCACATTTTCACATATAGCAAGATAAAAAGGACTGGAAGTTGGCTGAGAGGGAGTGCATTTTTCCATTGCACCTGGCATATTTTTCTCTCAGAAACAAAATGTTTTTCCCCTATCCATGAGGCTGAAATTATAAACAAAGTCCCAAGGCTTCCCAAACATCCCAGCACAGCAGGACTGAACCTACCTCCTTACATCTAACAGAACCTTCAAGATAACCAAATTCTAGGCTCAGTCAACTCCCAGTGATCTCCTGCAGCAGAAGAGTTTCACATTTTACTTGACAAGGAGCTGAGCTGGGTTAGCCTAGAAGCACCAATGCTGTTCGTTCATTTGTCATTTTGGATTCACTGAAGGCAGAAAGTGGTAATTGAGAGTGCAACATGCTGCCTTGAGTGTAAAAAAAAAAAAAAAGAAAAAGAAAAAAAAAACTCCATGCAGAGTTAATAAGGAATCAGACACTCAGCCTCATGTGTTTGGATCTTAACACATGAAGGCATTTAGTAAAGGGTTGAATGAACATAAGTATCAATTTCCTCATGCATATTACTACTATTCAGCTGGGGTCATGCTAGCTGCTCATAATGGTAATGGGATGTTGGGTTCACTTTGTTCATCTACCAAATATGTATTCATTGTCATTTCCTTCCTGCTCTGTCTTATAATCCTCAGGAAAGGAAAAACTTTGTGAGTCCCACTGAAATTAAGTATGATTTTAGTCATACAAAAAAGAGAACTTTTGTTCTATGTACAAATGCCAGGTAGTTTAGTGGTAGCAAAATCCTGAATGGAAAGATTCCTGGTCTACTGGCTTATGACTCGAATCCTGGGTCTCCTTTGAGAAAGTAAGCCACTTTCCTTTTCTAGGCCTCAACTTCCCCATCTTTTCTTTTTCAGTCATCCATCCATTCATTTATTTATTTAAATTTTATTTACTTATTTTTGTTACATTTTGAGTTCTGAACTGTTTCCCTCCCTCCTTCCTAACTCCACACAAGAGAAGACCAATATCTAATATATACTTTTGTATATCATTCTTTCTCTGGAGGTGGATAGCATCCTCCTTCATAGGTCCTTTGTAGTTGATTTGAATATTCGTCTTTCTAAGAATAGCTTAGTCATTTACATTTACTCTCTGAACAGTATTGTTGTCACTGTATACAACATTCTATTGGTTCTGCTCATTTTACTCTGCATTTTTTTCATGTAAGTCCATGTTTTTTCTAAAAACAAATCTACTTATTATTTCTTACAGTGTAATGGTATTCCATCACGATCATATACCACAACTTATTCAGCTCTTCCTCAATTGATAGACATCCCTTCAATTTGCAGTTCTTTGCCACCACAAAAAGAGCTGCCATAAATATTTTAGAACACATAAGCTCTTTGCCTTTTTCCCAATCACCTTGGGAAACAGACCTAATAGTGGCATTTCTGGGTCAAAAGGTATACACAATTTTATAACCTTTTGGGCATGATTCCAAATTGTATTCCAAAATGGTTGGATTGGTTCACAGTTCCACGAACAGTGCATTAGTGTCCAAATTTTTATGCATCCCCTCTAACATTTATTATTTTCCCTTTCTATAATTTTAGTCAATCTGATAGGTGTAACATGATATCTCAAAGTTGTTCTAATTTGCATTTCTCTGGTCAATAATGATTTAGTGTATTTTTTCATGGGACTACATAAAACTTTGATTTCTTCTTCTAAAACTGCCCATTTCTGTCCTTTGACCCATTTTCAATTGGAGAATGACTCATATTCTTATAAATTTGACTCAGTTATCTATATATTTAAGATATGAGGCCTTTATCTGAGAAAGTCTATACAATTTTCCCCCAAATTTTCTGCTTTCCTTCTAATCCTGGATAAATTGGTTTTATTTGCACCAAATCTGTTAATTTAATGTAATCAAAAGTATCCATTTTACATTTCATAATGTTCTCTATTTCCTATGATTTTATGCATCTTTAGCCTTAATGAGAAATTCTTCTCCTATCCATAAATCTCATAGATAATGTGTTCCATGTTCTTCTAATTTGCTTATGATATTTCCCTTTATGTCTAGGTCATGAATTCATCTTAACCTTATCTTGGAAAATGGTATAAGATATTGGCCCATAACAATTTTGGTGTAAGATAAGTTGGAACTTACAATTAAATTTTGAGAAACTCTATTAGATTTTTTTTGGATTGTTGTTAGAGTCAAGTGAGAAAATGTAAGCTATTTTCTGCTTTCCAGTTTTCTCAACAATTTCTCCACAAATAGTGAATTCTACCAAAAGCTTAAATCTTTACATTCATCAAACGTAAAGTTACTATAGTCATTTGCTACTCTGCACTGTATATCCCCTGTATTCCACTGATCTATCTTTTTTATTTCTTAGCCAGTACCAGATAGTTTTGATAATTACCATCTTATAATACAGTTGAAAATCTGGTACTGCTACACTGCCTTCCTTTACATTTTTTTCTATTAATTCCTTTGATATTCTTGACTTTTTTGTTCTTCCAAATGAATTTTGTTATTATTTTTTCTAGCCTGATAAAATAATTTTTTGGTAATTTGAAGGGGAAGGCAGAGTATGAAATGGAAAGATAGTACCATAGAAAGAACAAACATGAACTTGGACAGACTTTGAGAGATAGGAAAGGAAGGATAGAAGGGTCTGATGAGCTGTGGTCCATGGGGTCATGAAGAGTCAGACTGAATAACTGAACAACCACAAAATTTGATTGGGATGGCATTAGATGAGTAGATAAGTTTAGGTGGGATTATTATTTTTATTATATTGGCACAGCCACCCATGAAAAATTAATATTTCTTCCATTATTAAAATCTGACTTAATTTGAATAAAAAGTGTTATATAATTACATGTATAGTTCCTGGGTTTACCTCAGCAGGTATAGTCCCAGGTATTTTATATTGTTTGAAGGTATTTTAAATGAAATATCTCTTACAATCTCTTCTTGTAGGACATTGTTGATGATGTGTAAGAAATACTGATGATTTATCTGAGTTTATTTTATATCCTGCTACTTTGTTAAAATTGCTGATTATTTCAATTAACTTTTTAGTCAAATCTCTAGGATTTTCTAAATATAATATCATATTGTCTGCAAAAGAGATGGTTTTATTACTTACTGCCTGTTCTGATTCCTTCAATTTATTTTTCTTCTCCTATTGCTTTTGCTAGTATTTCTAGTACAATATTGAAAAATATTGCTGATAATGGGCATCCTTATTCCCATCTGATCTTATTGGGAAGGTTTCTAGCTCATCCCCATTACAGGTAATACTTGCTGATCGTTTCAGGTAGATGCTTATCATTTTAATGAAAAATCCATTTATATCTATGCTTTCAAGTGTTTTTTTTTAAATAGGAATGAGTATTGTATGCTGTTAAAAATCTTTTCTACCTGTTAAAAATCTTTTCTACCTATATTTATATAATTGTATGATTTTTGTTACTTTTGTTACAGATAATGATGATGATGTACTGACATAGTACATTAAAGTTTGCCAAGATTTTTACATGTTTTCTCGTTTGACTCTAACAATAATCCAAAAAAAAGCTAATAGTTTTTCAAAATTTAATTGTAAGTTCCAAATTCTCTCCCTCTTCCCTCCTCCTTTTCCATCCTTGGGATGGGAGAAGGCAAGAAAAACAAAAGCCATTACATATATGTATAGTCATGCAAGACAATTTTCCGTATTAGTCATGTCCGAAAAAATAAAAGAAAGAGATAGGGAAAGGAAGAAAGGAAGGAAGGAAGGAAGGAGGGAGGGAGGGAAAAAGGAAGGAAGGAAGAGAGGGAGGGAGGGAGGAAGGAAAGAAGGAAGGAAGGAAGGAAGGAAGGAAGGAAGGAAGGAAGGAAGGAAGGAAGGAAGGAAAGAAGAAAAGAGAATATGCTTCAATGTGCCCTCTGAGTCCATCAGCTCACTAACTGGAGATAGATCACGTTTCATTATTAGTCCTTTGGAAATGTGGTTGGCCATTATGCTGATTAGTTACTAAGTCTTTCAAAGTTGGTTACCTTTACAATATGGCTGTTACTTTATAATTTGTCCTCCTGGTTTTACTCACTATACTTCACATTAGTTCATTCAAGTCTTTCCAGATTTTTCTGAGACCATCCTCTTCATTTCTTACAGCACAAAAATATTCTGTTGCATTCCAAATGCCGTAACTTCCTAATACCATTCCTTAATTGTTGGGCATCCCCTCAGTTTCCAGTTCTTTGCCACCACAAAAAGAATTAGTATAAATACTTTTGTGCATGTGTGTATAAAATATATATGTATATGTATGTGTATATATGTGTGTGTATATGTGTGTCTATATATGTGTATATATGTATATATGTGTGTATATACCTATATACGTATATATATCCATATCCATATCCATATCCATCCATGTATGTATATACTTTCTTTTCCTCTTTCTTTGATTTCTTTAGGTTATAGACCCAGTAATAGTATTGTTTGGTCAAAGGGTATACACAGTTTAGTATTTTGGGGGGCATATTTCCAAATTGCTTTCCAGAACAGTTGGATTAGTTCACAGCTCTACCAACAGTGGCTTAGTGTACTGTTTTCTTACATCCCTTCTAGTATTTCTAATTTTCCTTTATTTGCCCTCTTAGCCAACCTGAAGGGTATGAGGTGGTATGTTGTTTTGGCATGTATTTCTTTAATTATTACTGACTTGGTACATTTTTATAGGGTTATTGACAGATTGGATTTCCTCTCTGAAAACTGCCTATTTATATCTCTTGAGCATTTGTCTGTTGGGAAATGGCTTTTATTCTTGTAAATTTGATTCAATTTCCTGTAAGTTTTTGAAATGAGACTGTTTATCACAGAAATTTGCTACAAAGATCTTCTCCCCAGTTTATGATTTCTTCCAAATTTTAGATGCATTAGTTTTTTGTGAAAATAATAAAAAAAAAACCTAATAGATTTCTAGGGCAGCTATGTGGCACAGTGGATAGAATGCTAGGCCTGGAGTCAGGAAGACTCATCTTTTACAGTTCAAATCTGGCCTCAGACATTTACTAGTTCTGTGACCCAGGCAAGTCACTTAACATTTTGGACTCAGTTTTCTTATCTGTATAATGAATTGGAAAAGAAAATGGCAAACCCCTACCGCATCTTTGCCAAGTAAACCCCAAATAGGGTCATGAAGAGTCAAACAAGACTGAAAAATGGGAGACGGAGCCAAGATGGCATAATAAAGACAGGGACTCACCTGAGCTCTCTTCCCCAAAACCCTCCAAATATTTTAAAGTAATGATTCTAAACAAATTCTAGAGCAGCAGAGCCACCAGAAGAGAGAATGAAACAATTTTCTAATCCAAGACAACTTAGAAGGTCGGCAGGAAAAGTCTGTTGCACCAGAGTGAGAGAGCAGCACAGTCCAGCACAGGCTGGGCCAGTGCAGACTGGGACCTAGAAAACCAGGAGCAGGCCTTGGGTAACTGAATCAGTGGCAACAGTGGTGGTTTCCATACCTCTCAACCCACAGATGGTAAAGGTATTGAATATTTGCTCAGAAGGAGATTTACAGAAGTTCTTTTGCTGGCACCAGGGGCAAGATTCTGTTGAATTGCCTATACTTGGATCTGGGTTGCAGTCTTAGGTATTGGTTCCAATTCAAGGAGAAGCACTAGCACAGCAGATCTTGTGGCTGTAAGGGAGCAGGGACTCTAGGCACAGTTCCAGGGTTGAAAAGAGTGCTTGTGGTAGCTCAGAAACCAATATACATTACAGAAGAGTAGTAAACACACTTTACTCTAGATCATACCACCTTGGAAGAGTAAAAAACTGAAAGGCCCCCAGAATTGCCTCTAAAAACAGTTACACAAAAAACCTGAAGCTTGGGACAGTGATCCCTCCACTTGGGATGAAGAACTCCATTTTAGCACAGAGTTAAAAAGTCAAGAAATAGGCTAGGAAATGAACAAACAACAGAAAACATTCTGATTATTGTGACAAGGAAAATTTAAAAATATTCAGAAGAAGACAACAAAGTTAGAATTTCTGCATCCAAAGCCTCCCCACAAAAATGTGAGTTGGTCTCAGGCTGAGGAAGAACTCAAAAAGGATTTTAAAAATCAAGTAAGAGAGGTAAAGGAAAAAAAATGGAAAGAGAAATGAGAGTGATGCAAAAAAATCATGAAAAAAGTCGAGACTGGTTAAGGAGGCACAAAAAATACTTAAGAAAATAATGCCTTAAAAAATGGAATAGGTCAAATGGTAAAAGAGGCACAAAAATACAATGAAGGGAAGAATGGCTTGAAAAGTAGAATTGGCCAAATGGGAAAAGATATACGAAAATTTCACTGAAGAGAAGAACTCCTTAAAAAGTAGAGTTGGCTAAATGGAAAAGGAGGTACAAAAGCTCACTGAAGAAAGTAATTCCTTACAAGTTAGTATTTGGCAAATGGAAGCTAATGACTTTGTGAGACATCAAGAAACGAGCAACAGAATCAAAAGAATGAAAAAAAATAGAAAGAAATGTGAAATAACTCATTGGAAAAACAACTGACCTGGAAAATAGATCCAGGAGAGGTAATTTGAGAATGATTGGACTACCTGAAAGTCATGATCAAAAAAAAAAAAGATCCTATACATCATCTTTCAAGACACTATCAAGGAAAATTGCCCTGATATTCTAGAAGCAAAGGGTAAAATAGAAATTGAAAGAATCCACTGATCACCTCCTGAAAGAGATCCCAAAATGAAAACTCCCGGAATATCATAGTCAAATTCCAGACCTCCCAGATTAAGGAGAAAATATCAATCTGCCAAAAAGAAACAATTGAAATATTGTGGATCCAGAGTTGGGATAACACAAGATTTAGAAGCTTCTACATGAAAGGATCAGAGGGCTTGGAATATGATATTCCAGAGAGCTAAAGAGCTAGGACTACAACCAAGAAAAACCTAACCAGCAAAGCAGTATAATCCTTCAGGGGAAAATATGGGCTTTCAGTGAAATAGAGGATTTTCAAGCATTCATGATGAAAAGACCAGAGCTGAATAGAAAGTTTAACTTTCACATATATAATCCAAAAGAAGCGTAAGAAGGTAAACAGGAAAGAGAAATCATAAGGAATTTGATAAAGTTAAACTGTTTATATTCCTATATGGGAAAATGATATTTATAACTCCTAAAAACTTTCTTATTATTAGGGCAGTTAGAAGGAGTATATATAAAAGGAAAGCAGGAGTGAGAGTTGAATGTGATGGATGGATGATTATCTAAAAATATAAAATTAAGAGACGAGAAAGAAGAATGCATTTTGAGAAGGGGGAAGGGAGAGGTAGAATGGGATAAATTATCTTACATAAAAGAGACCTGAAAAAGATTTTACAGTGGAGGGAGAAATGGGGGGAAGCAGGGAGGAGAGCACATGAACCTTCCTCTCATCAGAATTGGCTTAAAGAGGGAATAATATACACACTCAGTTTGGTAAAGAAATCTATTTTACCCTACAAGAAAGTAAGAAGTGAAAGGGATAAGAGAAGGGGGTGGGGACCTGATAAAAGGGAGGGCAGTTTAGGGGAGGTAAAAGTCAGAAGCAAACTGTTGAGAATGGATAAGGTAAGAGGGGAGGGAGGGAGGGAGGGAGGGAGGGAGGGAGAGAGAGAGAGAGAGAGAGAGAGAGAGAGAGAGAGAGAGAGAGAGAGAGAGAGAGAGAG
>CM053624.1:250743890-250759370 GCA_028646595.1 Phalanger gymnotis | reverse complement strand
GAATGCCAAACAGAGCACTTTATGTATTATCCTGGAGGTGATAGGAAGCCATCAAACTTTATAGAGGACCTGAATTTTAGGAAGATCATTTTGACATCTAATGGAGAATAAACAGGAGTGACTTTTGCCATGGAAACTCAGGAGTGCGCTATTCCAATAGAACAGGCATGAGAAGATAAGGAAGGGCCTGTGCCAGGGTGATAGCAGTATCAGATAAAAAAAGGAGTATATGTGAAAGATGTTTTGAAAATAAAAACTGGCTTTGGCAACAGATTGGATATGGAGGGTGAGAGAGATTGAGAGCCAACAATGACGCCTAGATTAAGAGCCTAGGGATTTGGGGGATGGTAGAAATCTTGATGGTGATAGGGAAATTAGAAAGATGAGAAGGGTCAGGGGGAAAGATAGAGTTCGTCACTAGGATAAGAATTCTTTTATAGTCTGTATGCTATCAATTCCCATTAAATTCTTTCCTGTGCAGAATTGCACGATTATTTCACATTTAGCTTTGCAGATGTGCTCTGACTAAGGCCTGAAAGAACTCAAGAACACTGGCCTTTGACATGTTTGGGCCACTTAATACAGGGTTGGATGGGGTAGGAAAGGTTGGCTATCCACAGCAACTTCTGAAGCTCACTCAGGTTCCTCGGTCTTTAGTCGGCTCTTAGAGGCCACTTTAGAGCACGTAGAAACCTATTTAAAAGGGGGAATTCACAGAAGGCTAGAATGAGATAAGCTTTACCATCATACAAAACAGATTTAGGGATAGAATGGATTCTAGAGGTCAGCTAGCCCTATCTCCTGAGGGAAAAGAGGTTTGCTCCAGGTCACATGGTGGCCCACCAGGGATTTGAAGCCAGGTCCTCTGGGGATGAATGCATCCTCATGACGAACAAAGTTATGTGTAGAGAGCTTGGTCACTGGTGCAAAGCAGTGCAAGAAAGGGTTAACTTAGGCTTCTTTCCAAACTTTGAGTTGTGGATGTATCTGGGCCTTTGTCCTGAGTCAGTTCAAAGGACCTCTACCTGCAACAGCAAAGAGTCCTGGGAAGGGAGTCCTGCCTGCCGTATTGTGTACCTTCTGACTGCTTGGAGGCAGAGATCTTCACAGCCACATTCCCTTCAGAGCAGGAAGCAAATAATGTCCCAACCAGCAAGGACACACTTCCCGCATTTATCAGCCTCAAGCTTGTAAATCAATGTTGCCAATAAGGTGCTCCACTTTTATTGAAATTCTAATTTCCCCCAGGGCATGCTAATTTGCAGTGACTAAATTGCTGAGATAATTCAAGGAGATAACGAGTGTAAATCTCCTCTAAGGTGCCATGGAGAGGTTTACAGCATGGCCAGGGAGAGACATTGGGCATTCAGAAACTGTGCCAGAGGACCAAAAGAACAGAAGGTTTCCTTCAAACTAGAGGGAGACCATGTGTCTACCATCCATCCATCCACCAGGATGGTAAAATTCAGAAAGGCACACCTCTAGCATGTTGGCCACTGGGTGATGAATTGTTTCTGTCTCAGAGCCTCATAAATAACAGCAACAACTGGCATTTACATCACTATGCAAATGAATGAATGAAACATTTATTAGGCACTTGATTTGACATTGAAATAAATTCTGAGGATACAAATAGAAAAGCAAGAAGGCTCCTGTCTTCAAGGAGCTCACATCCTTCTGGGCGTTTTAAAAAAATATTTGATAACTGTGTTAAAATATAACTGATTTACTTTCTATTCCTATGTATTCTATCTTATGCTTTTAAAAATAGTATTCTGAGAAGGGGTCTCTAGACTTCACCAGACTGCCAAAGGGATCCATGACACAAAAAGAGGTAATAATAGGAGGCAACACATGTAAGAAGTTTCAGATGTAAATCAAAGAGATAAGCATCATGGTCCTTAGGGTGCAGTGGTACTTATGAGATAGAAAAGAGTGCTTGAGGTAGATGGAGCAAGCAGGACATGAGACTGGAGATAAGACCACAATGTGATCAGCCAGAAAAGTAATCGAAGAAGACAATGACCTTCACCTCTTTTCCAACAAAGATTTCTCCTGCCTAGTGACTGAGTGCGGAAATGATTCAGATACAAGTAGTGCCCTAGGGGTTAAAAATAATATTAGGGGTTGCTTTTCTAATACTTTGTGAAGCCCCTAGTTTATTCTGTAACCTGGAAGCACCCTAAAGTTCTTTCCCCCTCATCTTGAACCTGTACCAAAAGAATTGCTTTTGTCTCCCTTATCCTGTGTTCCCTAGGTCCTTTAATTTTTAAACCGTATCCTCCTGTCCTATCCTTAAATCCTTAAACCATAAAGAATTCTCTTTGTCACCCTCATCCTATGTCATCATGTCCTGTCTTTAATCTTTAACCTCCATAAAAACTTCTAAAATTACATCATCATTCCGAAACCGCCATATAAGCATGACTCCCCCAAATATCTGAGTCTCACTTAGCTTTCTTGCTAAGGCAGCCCGTGATGCTTTTTTCACATAAAATAAAAAGCTCCCATGGGCTGAAAGAGAAGAGCTAAGTGAATTCTTTCACACTTGAACCAGCTCTCCCAACTCTAAACCTCAACAGTACTGCATTAGATGGTAAAGAATCTTCTTTATTGTCATTTCCACGAATAAAACTATCTCTGCTGTTGACTAATTCAACAGTATCAAGAACTTTGATTGTAAGAAGCTTCTTTTCTTTGTTTTTGGTGGCTACAGATGCTGAGGAGGCTGGGGTTGTGACTCTTTAAGTAGTTGCTGGGTTATGTCTCCCCAAGAGTTGTTTCCCTGGATGATAGTTGTAGGGTCCAGACTGGTAGCAGGGTTAGTGATCTGGGGGACACTGCTATTCTCTGTGGTCAAGTGTTTACTTACGTGATAGCAACAATTGTTGGATGATTGTTGGTGGCTACAGAAGTGCCCTTTTTCATAAGGGTTGCTATCATTATTAATGGCTGGGGTTTGCTGGATATAGGACTGCTGGTGTAAGGGCATTAAAATTCCCAGGACTCTTGAACTCTGAATCCTTGGCTATAATAGTTCTAGGGAAGGTGATAGTCAATGTAATGGTAGTAGTAATTTTACCTGCCTGGCATATGCTACTTCCTGTCTAGCCTTCAGTTGGTGAAGAGCTTCACATTCATTTTCTCATTTCAGACCATCTGCTAAAGAGATGATCACAGAATTACAGAGTATGGGATCATAGAACTGATGGGACCTTGGAGGTTGCCTAATCCCACCTCATCATTTTACAGGTGAGGAAACTGAGGCAAGGGGAAGTTAAAAGATTTGCTCAAGTTCATACAGAAAGGATTTCTTTGGAAGTGTTGTGATAGTAGTCCTTTATTGAATTGGTGGAATTTCAGGCCTTGGAAGGTCCCCACAGCAGAGGTCCAATAAATAATGAAGTCTATCAGCATTAGTCTAAAATTAGGTGCATTTTGTCCTAGTCATCTAAAAGGAGGCATCACAGAGAGAAGCCAAACTGTAAAAAAGCATCACAATCAAAGTCTGGGTCAGCCCAAGAGTGATTAATGAAAATTATACAAGGTTGGTAGGAGGAGTTATAGAATCACAGTATTATACATTTAGAGCCAGGAGAGACTTTAAAGGTTATCCAATCCAACCCCTCATTTTATGGATGAGGAAACATGCCCAAAGGCTTCCCAAGGTCATGGAGTTAACAACTAACAGGCACAGAAGTAATAGATGCATACTAGAAAGGACATTGGAATGGACACCAAAAAACCTGGCTTCAAATCCCAGCTGTGATACATTCTATCTGTATTACTTAACTTCACAGAGTCCAAGTTCCCCATCCATAGGATTATTTGCCATGGGGAAGAGCTTTGTGAACTTGAATTTGTTTAATTTGTTAAATTTAATTTGGGCCCTCGTTTTATGGATTTTCTCTTTATCAGAAAAAGCAATTTATACCTTTTAAAATATACAGTGTACCACACCATTATGGGCAAATTTTAAACTTTATTCATATAATTTCTCCATCATATACAAATATAGGGAAGCAAATAAACAGTGCAGATGTGTGATAGATATGCTTACCAACTGTTTTCACTGATAACTAACCTGAGTCCCTCTGAGCCATGATAAACCTCCTACCTCCTTTTATTATCTGAAAAAGGCCTTAACTTTTTTACCTCAGGAATTGTGTTGTTCTCCAAAACCAATGTAAACTGCTTAAAAATCTCAGATGAGTGATGATTGATAGGTGTTCTTGAATGGAATAATTTTCTATTACCCTTCCCATTATCCTCACCTTTTGAAAAATGACTCATTCTTCCTTCCTCCTCTCACCAACTCCTTTGGTAAATGCAATTAAGTAAATTGAGGTTTTGGTGGGTAATTGGTGGGAAACCAATTGACTTCCACCTCTTCCCTACCAGTTGGAATGATCACAGATTATAAATGATCACATAAGAGATGTAATGAGGTATGAATCTTTTAACAAAACGTAATGACAGTGCAAAGACTCAGTAATACTCTGCTATTCCTTTATGAATGTAAGATTTTACCTGGTCATTGATCAGGTGAAGACTGACCATGGCCATAGCTATAGGTCATCTGTTCCAGCCCTCCTCATTTTAAAGACTGAGCTGACCAGTTCTGGGATTCAGTCCAGGAAGAAGCCAGAAGTTGAAGAAGAGTCCAGCTCCTGAGAGGGAATGCCCCCATTGGCTATGCCATTTTGTAATGGAACTACCCACCCAGCTGATATGATGAACTCAGGTAAAGCATCAGGAGGACTCCAAGAGGAGAGAAAGAATATTATGGCCCTGAATTACTGGAGGTATGTGTTGACATGGGAACATATGTTCGCTAGATGTGTGACTCTCTACCATCATGGTCTAAATGTGTGTCCACTGTTTTCATAGACGATGTCAATTTTAGTGGAAGAATGTTCCCCAGGATTATAGGGAAAATGTTTTGTAGCTATCGTTCTTAGCATTTCCATATTAGTAATTGCCTTTGCTTTGAGTCAATTGTGTCAAATGAAGAACAATCTGGTAGAAGGAAAGCAAAAAGCAATGTTAAAAAATGATCTTTATACAAGAAAAGTATTTTGACCTTGAGCATAGGATGCTTAGTGTCAATTGAAGTATCAAAAGTCTCTCAAAGAATGCGAGTCCAACAACCTGAATGCTACAATATAAGAAATATTACGAGAAAACTGACTGGCCCGAAGGGCAACCAAACTGTGCATACCCTTCGATCCAACTATACTGCTACTAGGTCTATATCCTGAAGAGGTCACAAAAAGGAGAAAAGGGCCTACATGTACAAAAATATTTATAGCAGCTCTCATTTGTTTGCAAAGAATTGCAAATTGAAGGGATGTCCACCAATTAGGGAATGACCGAACAAGTTGTGATACGTGAATGTAATGAAATGCTATTGTGCTATAAAAAAATGATGAGCAGGAAGGTTTCAGAAAAACTTGGAAAGGCTAACATAAACTGATGCAAAGTGAAATGAGCTGAACCAGGAGAACATTGTACACGGTTTCAGCAATATTGTACAATGAGCAATTATGAATGATTTAGCTGTTCTCTACAATACAATGATCTAAGACAATTCCAAAGGATTCATCATGGAAATGCTATGCACATCCAGAGAAAGAACTGATGGAATCTGAATAGATTGAAGCACACTCTTTTCTTTGTTTCTTTCCTTCTTTCTCTTTCTTTCTTTCTTTCTTTCTTTCTTTCTTCCTTTCTTTCTTTCTTCCTTTCTTTCTTTCTTCCTTTCTTTCTTTCTTCCTTTCTTTCTTTCTTCCTTTCTTTCTTTCTTCCTTTCTTTCTTTCTTCCTTTCTTCCTTTCTTTCTTTCTTTCTTTGTTTCTTTGTTTGTTTGTTTGTTTGTTTCTTTCTTTCTTTCTTTCTTTCTTTTTCTTTCTCTCTTTCTTTCTTTCTCTTTCTCCCTCCCTCCCTCCCTCCCTTCCTTCCTTCCTTCCTTCCTTCCTTCCTTCCTTCCTTCCTCCTTTTTTTCTTTCTTTCTTTCTTTCTTTCTTTCTTTCTTTCTTTCTTTCTTTCTTTCTTTCTTTCTTTCTTTCTTTCTTTCCTTTCCTTTCCTTTCCTTTCCTTTCCTTTCCTTTCCTTTCCTTTCCTTTCCTTTCCTTCCTTTCTTTGTCTCTTTCTTTCCTTTCTTTGTCTCTTTCTTTCCTTTCTTTGTCTCTTTCCTTCTTCCTTCCTTCTTTACTTTCTTTTTTCTTGTGGTTCTTTTCTTTCCCCCATCTCTTCTTTCACAACATGACTAACATGGCTATATGCTTTATGTAACTGCACATACGTAACCTATATCAAATTGCTTACCATCTTAGGAAGGGGGTGGTGAGGGGGGAAAGGAAGTAATCTGGAACTCAAAAATTTTTTTTAAGTGAATGTTAAAAATTGTCTTCATATGTAATTGGGAAAAATAAAATACTATTAAAAATAAAAATAAGAAAACTGCACAGAACTTCAGAACATAATAACATAAAATGCAGAATGAAAGAATCCATAGATTGCCTTAAAGAAAAAACAAAACAAAACAAAACCAAAAAACCTGGTGGCGTAAATTTCAAGTTGCAAGGTGGTTAAATTGAACAATTCAAATAGTAAACAACAGATTCTTCAAGCAATCGGGAGAATAACTTTCAAGAATAAGGGAAATTTGAATAACAAGAGTATTTTGCACCCAGCAGAAACCATGGAATGGAATACTGTTTTTCAAAAAGCAAAGGAGCCCAAAAACAATAAGAAAAAAAAAAACAAGGACAGCCACAGTGGCACACTAGATAGAACACTGGCCCTGGAGTTAGGAGGATCCAAGTTCAAATCCAACCTCAGACACTTACTAGTTATGTGAATCTAGGCAAGTCACTTAACTCCAATTGCCTTTAAAAAAAAAAAGAATAAGAAAAAGCAAAGGAGCTCAAGATACAACTCAAAAATGACATACCTTGCAAACTTGATCCTAAAAATCAATGAAATAAGATGAATATATCATTTGAGGCACTCAGCATTCCTACAAAAAAAATCTTGACCAGATTATCCAATTTTGAAACACCTCAAACAAGAGAAATGTAAACAAATGCAACTACCAAGGAAAACATAAATAACAAAAATAAATCACCCTATATCTATAGACTATTAAAAGGAAAAAAAAAACTAGAAAGATAAGGACACCTTTTTTTTTTTTTTAAGAAACAATAGAGCAAATGTTGGAAAACTGAGGCTCAAGAGCTGAAGTTATTTACCTAAAGTCATATAGGTGACTAATGATAGAAGTGGGATTTGAACTCAGGTCCCATAACTCTTAAGTCCAGCTCTCTAAGGCAAGAATGCCTCCTTCACAAGAAAAATGTCTCCCCCATCTGCTTCATGCCTTTTTCAGTATCATTCCCCACTCTAGATGTCCAATGCTTCCCCTCTGGGGAAATCCCCCCACTCTATTGCTCTACACAGAGCCATACTCCTTGGGTCTTCCTTTCTTCCTTCTCCCATTAAGCTATAACCATCCTGTTTCCCAAAGATGACTATGTAAGGTTCCTCAATAGACTTTTGGGATTGATTTGGGCACATGGTACTTTGTGTTTCCCTTCAATCACACCATGTTGGTGGTTACCTACTCAGCCAATACATCAGGCCAGTCCTGTGGACAGCCCTCTAATTATATTCCCCCAAGTGCATACACAGATATTGCTGGTTGGCAGCATTCCCTGGCTCTCTCAAATTCCTAAGTGGCTTTTATTTCTTCCTTTAAGATCACCACCTGGTAATCAAGCAGTTCTCTGCTCATGCCAGACATCAGCCCACAAACTGACCTATAATTTTTTTTTCTCATCCGCTTCCTTTCCTGTCACCCTACGCATTAGCAGATACTGTTGTGTTTACACACAACAGCGGTGAATAATTCTGCAACAGTCTCACATCACCCAGGGCAAGGAAGCAGTAGCAGCCTTTCTTTATATGCAGGCTACAGCTGGCGGATTTTGACTTTCCTCTTTCTTCTTAACCTTGAATTCCCTGCCTTATTCTCTTTTATTCTGTTTTTTATATTGCCCCTCCTCCTCCCCACCAAGAAAACATTTCCAATTTTCAACTGGAATCAGTTTGGTACTAAGAAAAGCAGACTGGTCCAGATGAGGGACATCAACTGAATAAAAATGAACTCAAATGTTACTGACGTGCAACACCTGGATCTCAGCTCTTTTGTTTCAGTATTTACCTGTTCATTAGTTTTTAGTCACTCTACCAGCCTGCACCTGTTTCTTGCCTTCCTGATACACACAAAACCATTCTATCTTTGCTACAATGACTGTAACTTTATATGTCCCCTTTTCATGGTCAAAACAAAAGTATAACCTATGACCCTAGGCTCTGCCGAAGGGGTAGATCTTGCTCTGGATAGAGGGTGAAGGGCAAAGATCATGGAACAGAGACCTGAAATTTCTCAAAGTTTTTTCAAGGACCCATTTCTTGAAACTGTACAACCCATCTGCCCCTCTCTGCAGGGGTGAAGATTCTGATGACAATGTTAAGAAGTGTGATATAGTGGGAGGCATGCTAGACTTGGAGTCAGGAGACTTGCTTCTGACACTCTTTCAATTGTGTCACATACAGACAAGCCACTCAGTGCCCCTAAGCCTCAGCTTATTCATCTGTTAAATGGGGGCACCTTGTGGGACTCTGTGAGAGAAACATTTTGTGAACCTGAAAACACTGTAGAAATATGAGTTCTTCTTTACACAGTCCTTTCTAAAAGCCAGTGTGGTATTGAGGATATAGAACTGACCTTAGTTTCAAGATGACTATGGGGTCAAGCCTTGCCTCTGAGATGTAATGACTTTATAATCCTGACCAAGTCATTTAACCCTGTCATTGTCCCAGGAGACTCTCTAAGGCTCTAAGATGCTGATCATAATTAGTAGGAGTTTACTTACTGGGAGTTTTCTATTCCAATTACATTATAGGTCTGCCTTCTCACTCCTCCCAAGAAAAGTACTTTGCATATTTCAAAGCACTTTCATATTTATTATATCATTTGATCCTCATAACAAGCACTTAATATAGTGGTTGGCACATAGTAGGCAAGCTTCACAACCCCTTTGAGATTGTTTCCTTTTTTAAAACTGAAAATTATTTAATGGAATAAAATAAGCATTTCCATAACATAGGATAACAAAAAGATGATAGTACATGAAACTGCAAATCTATAATGTACAACTTACTATTCATTTTAAATATGCAATAAAGTTATCATGTAAATTTCTTTTTTTCCTTTTTTCCTTCCCTTCCCCCAACCCTGCCCTAGACATGGCTACCATTAGACACAAATTGGTATATATATGTAAAATTATTCTATTCTTCTATTTATCAGTTCTTTTTCTGGATGCAGATAGCAGCTTTCTTCATTTATATGTCCTTCATTTTTAATTTGAGTATTTATAATGATCAAAATGACTTAATGGCTCAAAGTCATTCTTTAAACAATATTCTGTCACAGTATACAATCTTCTCTTTTAAGTAGGGTAACAATTCCATTTTTCAGATGAGATAATAGAAACCCACAGAAATGAAGTGACTTGTTGAACGTCATACAGTCCATCAATGGCGAAGCTAGGAGTAGACCCAGGTTTGCTGACTCCTAGTGCTGTTACTCTGTTAGACTGTGACCTCTGTGCTCTGTTTCACTGAGAGGAACGTAAGATCACAGAATCATAGATTTAGAACTGGAAAAACATCTAGCCCAACCCCTTTCTTTTACAGGTAAAGAAACTAACTGAAAAATTAAGTAAATTGGCCAAAGTTGTTTGGTTGTACGGGTGTTCAGTGCTCCCTAGTCTCCTATTTGTCTTCTGGGTAGTTTGGGAAGGGACAGTTTGTAACCATGACTCAAATGTAGCCTGGAAAATGGCCAATACATGATTATTCATATCAATTGGATTTCTCTTTTAAACTAGGTAAGAACATATTGCCAAGAATATTGATCCCTACCTTATCTTCACAGAATCTAGTTACCATTCCTTTGCTTCCTATTTTTCTGCCACGGAAAGAAAGTGACACATAGGAAGACATAATAGCAGCAAATGTCACCTCTCCTCTTCTCTCCCTGCCACCCTGTGACTTTTCCTATAAACCATAAGGTCACCTCTATCTAGTGAAAAGCTCTTTAATGTGTGAATGGTGCCCCTGGAGCTTTGATGAGAAAATGTAACATGCAACTTTGGAAACCTTTATCTCTCTTCCACTCATTATCTCTAGATTCAAAAATGCTAAGGTGACCTCTGAAAAATCCAGGAAGCAAACATGGACAGGGATCAGGAAGGGATTACCAGGGATGCTGCCCTAAGCAGCTTCATTTTTGGTGGTGGTCCTCAGAGAGAAATGGTAAGCAACATCCATTTAGAAAGGAGAGAAGCAAGCATGGGAATTAACTCCTCTGCCTGGTTCTTAAAGTCTCCTGTAAGTTTTCCCAACCTTACCAATCTCATCACACTTGTTCTCTCTGTGTGGGTCAGAGACCATAACTCACATTAAAAATAGAGACTGTTCTTGAGAAAAGGCAGAAAGGAATTTATTGCTTTCTCATGAGAAAGGACATATCTCAGTGTGGTCCAAGACGATGCCAGCATGTGTGTGTGTTGCATACAGTTCAAAGCAAGTTATATAGACCCTAACGCAGAGTTCCCTGCCCCCCTCCCCACTGGCTCCTCTTCCCATTGACTGGGTTCGGAGCTCACATTCTAAACGCAGAATCTTTTCCGCAGCAACAGAAAACAAAGAACAAAAAGACAGGCGTGAGACTGGTCTTCAGCAAAAAGAGAGTAACAGCTAGATAAACAAGACCTTATAGGTGTCTGTCTACTGATGTGATTTCTTATCTCTACTTTCTCAGCAAAGCAGTTTCTAAAAATACAGGAGGAGCACAGGGTAGGGGGTGGAGGTAGGAGAGGTAAGGCCTTTTCCCATGCTGAGGGGGAGCTTCACTATTTCAGTATTCTATTCAATACCATACTGAGGGGGCTTCACTATTTCAGCATTCTAGTCATCTCCATAAACCATACTGATTCTACCTCTGTTTTTAACTCATGATACTTAGCATACCTGGGGTGACTTTTTCCCTCTTCTCTACCTCCTTAATTCTAGCCATTCTTGCAGATTCTATTCAGGTCTGGCTTTTCCTGACCACTCCAGCCCATGCTGATCTCACCCTACTCTTAACTGCTTTGTGGCAGAGTAGATAGAGTGCTGGCTCTTGGGAAGACCAAATGAGTAAACGATGTAAAGTGCTTTGTAAACTTTAAAGCATTATATAAATGCTAGCTAGTATTAGCATTTCCATTACTCTCTGTCTGTACTTTGGGATTTAGCATGATAGGGAACATTATTTGATGGGATGAGCACTGGACCTGGAGTTGGGAAGACCTGAGTTCAAAGTCAAACTCAGACAACGCTAGTTGTGTGACACTTAACCTATTTGCCTCAGTTTCCTCAGCTGAAAAATGGAGATTTAATTGCGCCTACCTCACAGGGTTTTTTTTGAAGATCAAATGAGATATTTGTAAAGCATTTATCATAGTGACTGCCACAAAGTAGGCATGATATGAATGCTAATTTTATTATTATTAGACTCTGGAGATAACACCTCTTTCTTTTAAATGATATTATGAAATTTACAACCACATATTTATTCTCACAATTCTAGTCTAACAAGGGTTTACTAAATGATGACTGCATGTACGGCAGCAGTTAGGCAGTACAGTGGATAGAGCAACAGGCCTGGAGTCAAGAAGTGACTTCAAATTTGGCCTGAGACACTTACCAGCTGTGTGACCCTGGGCAAGTCACTTAACCCTGTTTGCCTCAGTTTCTTTATCTGTAAAATAAGCTTGAGAAGGAAATGGCAAATCACTGCAGTATCTTTACCAAGGAAATGGGGTCACAAAGACATGAGACCTGTCTCACAAAGACAAAGACATGACCAAAATGACTGAATGACAACAACAACCACTGAACCCAGAGTCAGGACTTTCTGAGTTCTGCGTCTACCTAAAACTTTTACAAGTTACATGACCCAAGTCACTCAATCTCTCTAAGCAAGACACTAACACTTTTAGTACCATCCTCATAGGGTTGTGATAAGGCTCAAATGAGCAAATGTATGTAAATAGAAGTTCATATCACTTTGCAAATATAATTTATTCATAATACCTTCATCATCATTGATTTACAGTCAGACAGAACTTAGAAGTCATTTAGTCTGACTCCCTCATTTGACAAAAGAGGAAAAAAAGCACTGGAAGATGTCCCACAGACAAGAATGGCTGAATTAGAATGAGAATCTAGATTCTCTGCTTCTAAAGCCAATATTCCTTCTCTTAGACCCTGCTACCTCACCTTTTCTACATTTTAAAATAAAACACCACTGGGAAATAAATGAGGATGCATGTGAAATTACTGTGATCTCTTCAGAGGAAAGGGATTATTGAGATCAGTTACATACAATTCTGCATGTAAAAGTTAAACATTCTGCTTGCTGAGTGCTTTATTTGGCCTCCTTGTTACCAGGAGAAGTGTTATTTATACTTATTTATTTTTCACAAACTACAATAACAAAAAAGAACCAGGGCTCTTGGGTGGAAAGACTAATTTGTATCTTTTTGCCTCATTTTTTTTTCATACCAAGTTTTGTCTATTCCCCTTCCTCCAAGTATTTAAAATAAAAGAAATTAAGTAGGGCACTAAAAATGCAATTATTTCCAAACCCAATATGAAGTGCAGAGGACAGATCTTCCATACTGATTAATTTTCTCTCAACCTCCTTTTTAGTTTACAACTAAGGCTGGCTGCTCCTCTGACTCTTCCACCTTGTATATAGAGGAATACCCTCCAACTACCCTAATACTGAGAAATACAAGAATCAAGAGAAGCATGAAATGGTAAACAGGAAAGAGAAATCGTAAGGGACTTAGTAAATTTGAGCTATTTACATTCCTGTATAGAAAGTCGATATTTGTAACTCGCAAGAGACGAGAGTGTTTGTAGGCAATAGGTGATCAGCCAGTGGAATCTGTAGTTTTGACTTCCATCTCTGACACTGTTTTATTTCTTTGGGCCCCTCCATTTAATGACCAATTTGTTGAGCTCCTGCTGTAAGAAAATTTCTGCCATCTTCTGGTATTAGCAGGCCAGTGCTAATGGAGACCATCAATGGCTATCCCTTGCGATCTGGGCCACTGACAAAAGACTAAACCTTTATGGGCTAGGGTAGGAGACTCCTGGTAACCTCTTACAATTCTCTCTACCCCTACCCCAGTTATTTCTTGGGTTGTTATTCAGTCCTGTCTGACTCTTTATGACCCCATTTGGGATTTTCTTGGCAAAGATACTAGAGTTGTTTACCATTCCTTCTGACTTTCCAGATGAGAAATTGAGACAAACAGGGTTAAGTGACTTGTCCAGGGTCACACAGCTGGTAAGTGTTTGGGGCTGTATTTTAATTCAGGAAGATGAGTTTCCCTGATTCCTGATTCCCTGAACACTCCAGTGTTCTATCTATTGTACCACCTAGCTGCCTCATATTTCTTGGGACACTGGAGCAAATAAGTTCTGTTCTATCTAGGACCGATAAATTTGCAGAGATGAGTGAAGGTTCACAAGTTAAGGTGTTCTCTGCACCCAGAAGTTATATCTCGCCCTCATTCCCACCAACACATACATGCCGATGGTAAGAATACTGTACTAGGACTTTTTCTGTGTCAGTGAGGTAGAGGTGTTGGTGTCCCATTAATTCTGGAATTGTGTTATCAGTTTTGGTCCTTGGCATTGAGGCCCAATAAGGGAGCACTATTGGGATTCCTGAAGAAAAGCTTAGAGAAAATGAAGTTCATCTGGTCCTCTCCTTCCTTAGGTAGAGCTCCTGTTCTTTTATTCTATTCAGCTATTTCAGTCCAGTCCTACTCTTCATGATTGCATTTGGGGCTTTCATGACAAACTGGAGTGGCTTGCCATTTTCTATTCCTTCCTGTTCTTTTCTTTTCTTTTTTAAAATATAATTTATTTATTTTTAGTTTTCAACATTTACTTCCATGAGATTTTGAGTTTTAAATTTTCTCTCCTTCTTTCTCCTCCCCTCTCCCCAAGATGGTGTGCAATCTGATATAGGATTTATGTATACATTCATATGAAGCATTTTCACATTAGTCATGGTATGGAAAAGAATTAGAAGTAATTGGAGGAACCACGAGAAAGAAGAAACAAAACAAAACAAAAAAAAAAGAGCAAATAGTATGCTTCCATCTGCATTCAGACTCCAAAGTTCTCCTCCTCTTTTAGGGGTAGAAGAAAGAATTTCTATAAACATTCTAAACAGAGCTAAAGCTCTGTCATGGTACTGTTTGTCTTAGATTGTTAAGGTCACTATAAAGTGTCATGCGTCAGAATCCTCTGTCTTATAAAATACTCTGCTTAATACCACTGATCCAAAAGGTTGGTCAAATGCAAGTCAAATACAAGGTGTGTTGTCAATAGATGGACAAATGGCATTCCAGAAAACACTGGTGCTTACTATGTGCCAGGTACTGATCTAAGTAAGATAAAAAATGTAATAGCGTTTGCCCTAAAAGAGCTTACACTTTATGAGGAGAGACAACAGGGAGATATACACGTACATATATGTGTGTATCTGTGTGTATTCATATATGTGTGTATATGTATATGTGTGTGTATATATCTGTAGTTTGGGGAGAGAAGACACTAGAAATGGGATCAAGAAGGATTTCATAAAGAAGGTTATGCTGAAGCTGAGCCTTGATGGATGCCAGGGATTCTAATACATTAATCTACTCGACTCCTCATATTTTAAGATTTCTGATGGAATCCTAAATTTGTCTGCATGGAAACTATCATTACCTTTCCCTCCCCTTTCCCAAGACAGAGAATTTAACCCATGCTATAGCTTGTGCCCAGTTAGTAGTTTTCACTAGACTTTAGCCTCAAACCACAAACTCCTTTTCCAATCCCCTCCCTGCCCCATTCGGGGGTTTGCTGGAGCCTACTCAATCCAGGTAGCAAAGGCTGACTGCCAAATTTTCAGGGGGAGCATTTATACCTTGGAAATTAGAAGTTACTACAGATTAGGCCTTGATTTATTGTTTTGTTGATAAGCTGGATTCAAGAAAGCACTAGGGCAAGTGTTGCAGATTAAATTTAAAGTGTTGCAGAATATATGGGCCATGATTATTTTTTTTTTTCAGAGTGTGTTGATTGTTAAACATTTACCAACATACCTTGGAGTGGAGTCATATGAAATAGGCATATCAGTCACAAGGCCTTCTTCCAATATAGTATAGTATAATATAATATAATATAATATAATATAATATAATATAATATAATATAATATAATATAATATAATATAATATAATATAATATAATATAATATAATATAATATAATATAATATAATATAATATAATATGAC
>CM053624.1:250695008-250743390 GCA_028646595.1 Phalanger gymnotis | reverse complement strand
CCTGGATCTATTTTCCAGGTCAGTGGTTTTTCCAATGAGATATTTCACATTGTCTGCCATTTTTTCATTCCTTTGCTTCTGTTTGATAACATCTTGATTTCTCATCAAGTCACTAGCTTCTACTTGCTCCAATCTAATTTTTAAGGTAGTATTTTCTTCAGTGGCCTTTTGGACCTCCTTTTCCATTTGGCTAATTCTGCCTTTCAAAGCATTCTTCTCCTCATTGGCTTTTTGGAACTCTTTTGCCATTTGAGTTAGTCTATTTTTTAAGATGTTATTTTCTTCAGTAATTTATTGGTTCTCCTTTAGCAAGTCACTGACTTGTTTTTCATGGTTTTCTCACATCCTTCTCATTTCTCTTCCCAATTTTTTCTCTACTTTTCTAACTTGCTTTTCCAAATCCTTTTCAAGCTCTTCCATGGCCTGAGACCAGTTCATGTTTTTCTTGGAGGCTTTTGATGTAGGCTCTTTGACTTTGTTGACTTCTTGTGGCTGTATGTTTTGGTCTTCTTTGTCACCAAAGAAAGATTCCAAAGTGAATCTGAGTCCATTTTCACTGTCTGGCAATGCTCCCAGGCAACTACTTGACCCTTGAGTATTTTGTCGGGATATAACTGCTTGTAGAGTATAGAGTACTTTGTCCCAAGCTTGAGGGAATGCTCTGTTGTTTTCAGAGCTATTACTACACAGCAAGCTCTGCCATGCCAGTGCTCCTCCTCCCCAAGAACTGCCAACCCAGATCTGAGCAGACTCTATACTCCCGCTAGGATCCACCACTTAATTCCTCTTACCAGGTGGTCCTGGGGCTGGAAGCAACTGCAGCTGTAGTTCTGTAGCTACACCAGCTCCCCTGTCCCCAGGGTGGTGGCTGAACCGCAAATTCCTTTCACTCTCTCCCCACAGTTTTTTCCCACAAACATTCTCTGTTGTCTTTTGTGTTTTTGGGTTGGGAAGTCTGGTAACTGTCACGGCTCACAGATTCAGGGTGCTAGGGCCTATTCTGCCTGGCTCCCAGTCTGGTTGGTCTGGGTGCCCCCCACACTGGGCTCTGCTCCACTCTTCTTCCAAGCTCTGTGTGATAGACCTTACCCAGCAACCATCCAGGCTGTCCTGGGCTGGAGCCCTTCAGAGCCATTTTTCATAGGTGTTTGGAGGATCTTGGGAGAGAGCTTTAGACCAGTCCCTGCTTTCCAGCCACCATATTGTCTCCGCCCCTTTCAAGCCAATTATTCTGTTACATTTCAACCAGAAGACAAGATAGCTCATAAGTTATTATTCTTTACTAACATAACCACTAGAATCCCATTCCTTAAACAAAGAGGTTAATGACACTCCACAGGTTGATGGATTTATGTCTTTATTCCCAAGCTTACTTATTCTTCCCTAATTATACTCATTCTGGAGGAAAGGGACACTTCAGAAATTAAATCTTTTACATAGCATAAGTTGAAACACCAATTTCAACTCTTGCTTAGGCCATGGAATGATTAGAAATTCATAGTAGGCCTTCTAAAAAAATCACACAAGAGATTTTTTTTTCAAAATATCCCTTCTAAAAGAATTTCCCCTTCTTCAAAAACAGTTTAAAATTTTATCTTGATGTTAAGAGGAATAGCCACTAAACTTTTATGAAAAAAAATTAGTTGGAAAGTTTTAAAATGATAGAAATCTCTTTCTTCTTCCTTAAAGCAAAAAAAAAAAATAAACCTTTAAACATTGGAATTCATTAAAACTAAGTTGGTGCAAAATGTCCTCATTCTCAAAGTATTATATAGAATTCTTAGATATCACAAAGTTCCTTAGTCAAAAAGGTGTTGTAATGGGGAGGACACTTAGTTTCTATAAGTTAAGAAAATCATACCCATTTAAATTAGCCTTATCACAATAACAAAGTTTACCAGGACTTTAAAACTTAATCTATAGGAATTCCTCTACGCAGAAAACGTTGCACAACATTGATAAGAATTCATGACTAGGTGGTTCCAAAAATCCTTGTTTCAGTTAACAACCTCAATTCTTAATTAAGTACAATTCTAATCTAATAACATCTAGATTATAAGAGGAATTGATTCTCTAACAACATAGGTAATGCAATGTTAACCAAGTTGCACAATATTAGAAAATTTAGAAATATAAACATACCACAAGCAATTATCATGTATTTAACTTGAAACAGAACCAATTAATTGCCAGTCAGGTGGCTGTAACTTAGTTGGATGAACAAATCCAATCTGGATTCATAATCACTAGTGGTAACATTTTAATTTCTAAGGCCCAATGCTGTTAGCACTGTAAAAGAAAAGATTATTATTTATAAGATCACATTTTTTAGCAGTTAACAATGTATCCCGAATTGACAGAAATTACAAGAGGAGATCCCAAACAAGGTCTTTGTATAAATGCTTGCTTTATCGCAAAAACAATTTTAACTGAGCTTCCTTTTAAATAAAGACAAAACTTGGAAGTTTATAATTTAAGTTACAGCAATTGTCCAGCTTCTTAACCTATTCATCATTTTCATCAAACAATACTATCTTAACAAAATTTAGACCATAGAAATGTAATGATGCCCTAAAACATTATTATGTATGTAAAATTTGAAACTATTCATTGTCGGTTTAGGTAAATGCATTTCTAAATCACTTTGCACAGAGAATCATTCATCTCATCATTTATATGTTGAAGCTATAACTTTAAACCACCACATATATTCTCTTAAAAGACAAGATTGTATATGCTTTCATAGTAATATCAGTATTATTATTAATCCTTGCTTATAACCAAATATAAATTTCAAATCATCAAATTTTTGTCACATCCCTTTAAAAATCCAATTCACATATATCAAAGTCAGATTAAAATTGCTATAATATCATTTCTACCACATGATGGTTTTGTCAAACTTCACAATCTAAGAGAATTTTAGAAATATAATATGGAAACAATAAACTTCAGATAACACCAATTGCATTTCCAGATTATCACATGTAGAAATTATTCAAATTATTATTTTTGCTATTTTAAAAACCACTTCAAAGTTAATAATTACATTAAAAATAATATTGTTTCTAATGTATGCCAGTCATTATGTAAAGCATTTTACAACCATTACATCATTTTGATCTCATAACAACCACCATTATTATTTTTCACTTTACAAATCAGGAAACAGGTCAAACAGAGATAAAATACAGTTTTGCAATTGGAACAGAGAAGTATGAAGTTTACCTAGAGCAGAAGCTGGTTTCTCAGTGAAGACAATTCTTGGCGACAGAGGTTAGGGAATGCTAACCACAGGCCCAAACCATCCACCACTCCTTTCCCTCACAACTGCAGAATTTACTGAGCCTAGGGCAGTTTGCAACTGCTGGGACAGGGTGGGCAAAATGTGCAGGACCTGGGTGACATTTCCAAGCTTTGCCAAAAAGGATTGGATACACACTGCCCAGGGGAACAAAGCTACTGCAGTCTGTGAATTGCTGAGCCCCCCCTCCTTTTGCCAGGTGGAGAAAGGTGATTTAAATTCTCCAGCATTCTCTCTCTTAATCTGACCTGGGATGAGAGGAGTTAATAACAACCCTTACGGCTGTTAAAAATTCCCACACTGAGACACCCTCTTAACTCTGGGGAGGAAGTATGGATCAGGATTGGGAGGAGGTGTTTTAGCACGAGTGAGCTCCTGGAGTGATCTACAGTCTCAGGAGTTCTCTCCCAAAATTCCAACTAATCAGTTTCCAAACTTTTTAATGATTAATCCCAGAATCTTCTAAGATGTTTTTAGCTTTATTTCCACTTGTAATTCCGAGTTGGCCAGACCAGAAATTACAAGGAAAAGAATCTTTGTTTCCCTAGCTGCAGCCTTTGAAATCTCTGGCTGCCTGCATTTCAAATTTTACAAGGTAATAGACTCATTTCACAGCACACACTCACACACATTGACAGACAAAATAACAATTAACAGGACAAACACAAACAGCTCACAATTTAACAACAGAGAGGGAATTAGAGGCCTATTAGAAACTTCTCATCACGAATTAGCTATTATTATTCTGAAGCAAGGGGGCCTGGGGGAATTTGCAAGGATCTAAGATCTGATGGGGATGGATCCTGCAATTTTTACTCAGAGCACCTCTATGGTCTTTGGGGGAAGGCTTGGCATCCCTGATTTTTCTGACTCTCCATAACCTACATCCAGAGTGTAGCTGTCTTCCTCAAGAACAAAGCCCTTAAGGGAAGGGGGGAAAGGGGGAGAGAAAGGAGTCAAGAGCAGCAGCAGTACAAAGTTATTCTCCTTAGGGCAGGTAAGCGAAAGGTGAGGAGTAAGGACAAAGTGCATTTATCCTTCCCTGAATCAGAGCCTTTAAGGGAAAGAAGACAGGAAGGAGGTGAGGAATAGGGCAGAAAGAGTAAAAGAACAGCTAGGGCTGGAGTCGTTGGAAAAGAGAAGAGAGTGAAGTGGAGAGAATTAGCCAATACTGGGAGAGACGCTGAAGCAGCTTTGTAAACCTTAAGGGAAGAGGCTTCTGCCTTTTGTTCTTGCTCAGCCATCTCAGCAAACCCAAAGTGAAAGCATTCCCAACTCATTTTCAAAGATCAGTCTGCTAAGGGGACCTAACTAATCCAAAGCAATTTAACATGAATTGGTCCCCTCCCTCAAAGCTACCTTACAGGGAATTGTGGACTTCAACCAAACCAGTGCGGGTCCTTTGGAAGCTGGGAATAGAGACAACTTACCCCACCCTGTCAAGGCCAATATTCCAGGAAAAAATGAATCCTGAAGTGCCTGAATCATTATTAGCATTGGCGAGGTTGGGCAGCAGTTTTTTTGTCCCATTACGTCAGTTCTATCCACAGTCCATGGCACCATAACTGTTGACCTGAAAGTCTGGTTAAAGAAGGCAAACAAGCTAGGTGATAGAAATTTTATATTACTTATTCATTTATTCCCTTAAAGCTAGAGGATACTACATGTATGGAGCCAGACAAAGTCTGACTGTCTGAACAAAAGAATGAGAAGGTTTAAATACATTTTTAGTCCCAACTCAGCATGCCTGTGTTACTTCAATTTTATGATCCCCATGTAGGTTTAACCATGATACAAGAAAAGGATTTTCCTTAATTGAATATGTTGTAAATACAATAAGATAAGAGTGGACAAAATGTCAATTGAAATCACAACCCAGGATCTCTGTGTTTAATTTACCATTAACATGCCTATATGCCCATAAAATATTAAAATAAAAAAGTTACATTATTCAAGATAGTTTCTTGGGTTAAAGGTCTCATTTTTAATGGCCACAGACAAGAGGAAAGAATTCTCTTAAGTCGGCCTGATCTGGCTTTGTCGACATAGGAAAAGGTGTTTTCTGAGTTTGCTCAGAGAACAAAGAAGCTGTTAGGTCCAGGCTCTTCTGGTTGATTAGTTCAGGCTCTGGCCCTTATTGAAGTTACTAATTTGATATCAAATGATTATCACAAGGCATGTCATCATTTCCCTGATATCATGGTCCTCTTCTAAAACAAAAGACAAATGCAATACAAGAAGACCTAATTTCAAACCTCGGATTCACTGTTTACTAGCTAGCTCTTATTTTCCATTGTACTAAAAATATGAACACTTATTGAAAGTAAAGGAAAAGATAAAGGAAAGGTAGGTCTTCATAGGCAGCATTTTCTCATCATTTAATGTGACTACTTCAAGGACCTCCAACAGAAGTAAAACAAAACAAAACATAATCCTTTCTGGTATCCTGGCCTTTGTATCAGGGGACTCATTTCAACTCTCTGAGATTACCAAGATTACTTCAACAGCAAAGAGGGAATTCATAGGATTTAGCATTTAAAAGACCTCAGGGATCATCAAATCCAAATGTTGCAAATGAGGACAGGTTCAGAGAGATGAGTCAACTTGCCCAAGGTCAAGTAACCAATAAGCAGTAGACCAGTGATTTGAACCAAGTCCTTTGTATTCTAATTCCAACACTCTTCCCAATTTGCCTTGCTGATTCTTTTATGCATCTTAGGACAAAAAGTGTCACTTTCTGGCACTGCTATGTATGACTATTGAATTTCTCCAGAGGAAAATGTAGCAAGAGAAAAAGCTCAGTGTTATAAGTGTGGTAATTTCATGTATAGCTATAAGTAGTATAATAAGAATATTCCTCTACATGGAATAATATTTCCCTTCCAAAAGAGTGCCCTCTGGTATGTGTTTACACTGTGTCTGGGCCTTTTCAAGTTGAAAGCTTAATGGCATTTCATCTAATAGATGGAAAAGGAACTATATATCACATAATGAGGGAGATCATTAATATTGGTAGTAGTGAGCTTGGGTAGATAAATACAGTAAACAGAACTCCCAGGTGGGCTTTATAGGACTGACCTTTCATTTCAACTATGGCTTTACTAAAAAGAGCAAATACTGTTTTCTTAAAAGGGGATTTAGAATTGGGTTTGGTTCTATGGCAATATCAAAGTCATTTGGCAGCATGGGGACTCCAGTACAGTATCAAAGAATTAGAAACATGGTAGACTAGAAAGCGCCCTAGACTGGGGGTCAGGAGACCTGGCTCCCAAAGTCAGCTCAATAACTCACTAATGTATCTTATGACAGGTGCTTAAGTTCTATGATCCTCAGTTTCTTCATCTGTAAATTGAGAGGTTTGGACATGAAGATCTCTTCGGAAACTAAAATTCTATGATTCTATAGGTCATGCATCCAGAAAGTAAATCAGCTGTTATTTGGTCCAGACTTCTGACTCCAGGCAAATGAACTACTAATCTTTCTAAGACACTTTCAGTTGGTGCTAGAGAGGTATGCCCATGGAGAGAAAGTATGGCAGGAGCTTCTGAGGATGGTAAGGAGTAATTATAGTCTGGTGGCAAAGTATTTAGGATAGCCAGGAAATAGTTTAGGAGTTATGGCATAAGTTTTGGTAAGGGAGGAAACAACATTATTTGTGTGAAAAAATTCATCAACAGATAATATATTAGATGGAATGTAGAGACTGATTGGTTACGGTCATGAAAGCATCACATTAAGTCAAGGAAGGAGCAAAGAATCAAAGGTATAGTGAAGGCAGTAGCTTATGGCTTGACTTTGGGTCTTCTCCATAGACGGTGGCTGGGTACTGGTCAAGTACCAGCAATGTAGGTTGCTTCACATGGTTGTCAAGTACCCACATACAGTTTTCCTATGTAGGACTGGAATATCATATCCAGTCTTATATTTTTATTTGAATTGTATCATCTGAGCTTCCTCCTACTTCTTTTTCATGTAGAAGGGTGTCTCTGTGTTGACAGCATTGCTATGCAACCTGTCATCTTATTTGATAGTTGGATAGATGGATGAATGAATGGATGGACGGATGGATGAATAAATGATGAATGGATGGATGGGTAGATAAAAAACATTCATTAAGCAATTATTTCAAATACAACTTTGGAGATAGTTCTTGCCTCCAAGGAGGTTACGTTCTCATGGGAAAAACAATGCATACAATAGGGTGGAGGTCAAGGACAGGTATTTTGGCTTGTAAGGTTTCTAGGATGGTGAGTGAAGCCAAATGGGAGTAGACTGACATACACCTTCCAGTAGCAATGGTAGTGTTGATTTAAATACGCTTCCAGAAATGGAAGAGAAGAGTGTTGGAGGAGAAACAGGGAGTAGAGTATGCATCTAGCAATAGGCCAGCTTTCTAGAAGATGTCAGGGAGCAAAGTGAAGCATGGCCTATTCCAGAAAAGGGCAAGTCTGTAACAGAGGAGCCATTTTGATGAGACCCATGATTTCATTCATATTGGAAACTCTTTCTACTTAGGCAGATCAGCACCTACTTTGCAACTTATAGTCTTAGTTGCCAGAAGCACTAAGAAATCAAGTGATTAGCCCCTAATACCATACAGGAAGGACTTGAACCAGAGTTTTCTAGATGCCAAGGTTGGCTCTCTAACCATTATGCCAGGCTGCCTCTCAGTTTATTTGTAGAGGCACTATAGAAAAGAACCAAAACCAAGACATGTAGAAGCCAAAAGAGGGAAAGGAGAGAAACAAGTAGAGCTGGAGTGTATTGGTAAATGCTTAACAATTGAATCTCTGGTAGACAAATAATAAATGTATCTACCACACATTTTTAAATTTGATCTGCATAATTAGTATTTTCTGCATTATTTTTTAGTATTTGTATTTATTTTACTTTTAATTTATGGAATAAAACAATCATTATAACATAGTATAATAAATAAATGATTGCACATAAAACTATATATCTATTATGTAAAAATTGCCACTTCTTTTAAATATATAATAAAAGTATCGTGCAAATTTCTTTTTTTCTTCTCCTTCTCCCCTAGAGCTGCTACCATTAGACACAAATAGGTATATGTATGTATGTATATATGTATGTATGTAGGTATGTATGTAAAATCATTCTGTACATACTTGTATTTATCAGTCATTTCTCTGGATGCAGATAGTGTCTTCCTTCATATGTCCTTTATAGTTAATTTGGGTATTTATAATAATCAAAATGACTTATTTGCTCACAATTTTTCTTAGAACAATATTGCTGTTACTGTATATAATATTCTCTTTGTTCTGCTCATTTTGCTCTTCATAATTTCTTGCAGCTCTATCCATGCTTTTCTAAGGTCATTGAGCTCATAATTTCCTATAGCAAAGTAGTATTCCATCACAATCATATACCACAACATGTTCAACTGTTCCCCAGTTCATGGGCATCCCCACAATTTCCAGTTCTTTGTCACCAGAAAAGAGCTGCTATAAATATTTTAGAATGTATAGGTTCTTTTCCTTTTTCTCTAATCATCTTCGAAATAGACCTAGTAGTGGTATTGCTGCATTATTTTTTTTTTTTTTGAAATCTACACAATCACCAAAATACTAAATCAAGCTCTGATTGTAACATTTGCTGATTTCTGGAGTGTTAATGCTCACACTGAAAATTTAACAACTGTCTTACTGGCTTTCCTGAACCAATAGGAGCTGGCTCCAGCATGCTCCTGGCTGAGGGGTTTCCCATGAGTGTGACTTCTGGTAGAAGAGTGTTGCCAACAGAATGCTTGGCTGAAGACAGATGCCTCAGGGAAGAAGGCTCCCACAGAAAAGAAAAATAGATTTCAGAATTGCATCTCTGCTGGTCTGGTTGTTTTCAGGAAGTCTAAAGTTATGATGTAATCACATTTGAGTACTCACCTAGTTTATCCCCCAGCCTTTAGGTATGTCATTCCTGAAAGACAGGAAGTTATTTAAAAAAAAAATCCTCTGGAAAGAAAATGCTTTAACACCTTCTGGTAATACCCATTATATCCAGCTGCCCATCTGTCAAGAAGTTCTGCTAATCTTACCTAAATATCTCCTACTTTAGTCTAAGGTCATTTAAGTTAGATTTCTTGTTAGAAGAGATGGAGAACATGTTACCCTGAGTTATTATGTGGAGAATGAAGGCAGTAATTAAATTGCTTTTTAGTCTTCTCCCTTCTGGATGAAATAATCCCAATTATTTTTAACCTTTCCTTGTGGGTGTTGTCTTCTAACCTTTTAACGAATTTTCATTGCTCACCCCTGGACCCTCTCCAGGTCCTTAACATTCTTCTTAAGTTAACAAAGCTTTTCAACAGTGATAATGAAATGATTGCTGTTTAGGCTGGTTGTTTGGGGGCTCTCTCCTATAATCTGAAAAATATTAAGGAACAACTTGGAATACAAACATGAGTCCAATAAATCACAGCAATTTCTTGTCCCTCAGCAAACATTGGCTGGGTTTACCTATTTGCAACCAATCAAATCAGTCAGTTGGTCATTCTTAGATGAATGAGTGAGTGAATCATTTAATTAATGAGGCATTTTATAGTACAAAGCTCCTACTATAGGTATAGTTTTGTATTGGATGCAGTCAGAGATACAAAATTGATGAGATGAAAATAGATATTTAAAAATTTTTATGTGGCATTATTAAAATATCAAAGAGCAATGAATTATATATGACTATGCAATTCAATTCAACAAGCATTTATTAATTGTCTAGTGAGGCAAGAAAGAAGAAAGGAAGTTTCCTTGACCTCAGGGACTTTCATTTTACTAGGGGATAGCACATGTATATGTCTAAGTAAATACATTCTAATTCAAGAAGAATTAATGTATTAACAACTTAGGGAAGCAGGAAAAGATTCCCATAGGAAGCAGCAGCTAAGGTGTCTGAATCTTGAAGGCTAAAGGTTCTGAGGTGGAATTCACAAAGAAATATATTCCAGGTGTAGGAGATGTCCAGTGTAGACTGTGTACCCAGACTAATACACAGATCATAGATTTAGGGTGAAAGGGACCTTAGAACATTATCTAGTTAACTCCTTCATTTTATAGATTAAGAAACAGACACAGAGAGGTTAGTGATTTGCCCAGCCAATATCCAATAAACATTTATTAAGCACTGACTATGTGCCAAACATTGTGCTGAGCACTAGGGATACAAATATGAAACAACAAACAAACAAACAGTCTATGCCCTCAAGGAATTTATAATCTAGTTAGGGAAGATAATATACAGAAGAAAGCTGAAAGGGGCTGGAGGTATGGGTCAGGCCACAGAAGATACTAACATATTCATAGAATTTAAATAAAACAAGTGGAGTAGGCTGATGTAAAATGAAGTTGGCTGGAAATTTCTGTGCCCTCTATTAAAGAAGACCTTGGCAGGAGATTATTGTTTCCTCCAATCAGGGGGAAGAGGCAAATATCAAAGCTGAATCAATCTGCTTGATGAGACTTCAGGTGATGAGCTTATTCTGGGGAAGGCAGGTAAGGGTGTGATTTTAATGAAGTTGAAACCAATAGAACAACTGATGGAAAATGAAGAGCCAAGGGTCACACCTGGTAAGTATCCAAAACAGTATTTGAACTCTGGTATTCCTCAATCCAGTGCTCCATTCCCTATTTAGCCTCTCATCACCCTGGAAGTCCTCATCTCAATTAATTCTAGATTATCAATGTCCTTCCTAAAATGTCATACACTGAAAGAACCTACAGTCTAGTTCTGAATACAAATTAATATCATGCACACACACACACACACATTAAATATGATAATACCTAAATAACAATGTAAGATGCATTAAAACAGGGCTATTATGAAGCATTATATGACTAAATATAAAATTAACGATATTGATCAAAGTATAGCAACCTTTCCGGTCTGTGGCCAATTTTTATTATTCTACAAAGTGTTTACTACCAAATGCTCTTCTGAAAAACTATAAACTTAAATGCCCAGAGGAAATGAATAGGCAGTTCTTAAAAGATGAAATCAATAGGCATCTATACAGACAAGCAAAGTGGGACTTTTTGTTGTCTTTTATTTTGGAGTGCTTCTCAGCGCTAAGGCAATTGAATGCCTTTGATTGAGTTTTGCCTTTGTTTGTAGAAAGGCTCATACCCTTTTGCTAATTAGGTCGTGAGAGGTGTGAAAACCTTGAGAGATGTGAAGTGCTCTGACCCCCCAAGAAGTATATATATATTCTGAGGCAATCATTTTGTTTGGGGCTCACTCATTGGAAGAATGTTGGTGTGGAGACTCTGGGTAGCCATTAAGGAGCCTCCTGCCTTTGAAAACCCACCAGCTGGTGCTTCTTTCTCTGGTAACTATGTACAGCTTTGGTCAGACAGCTAGAAGCCTGCCTGTTGATTTGACTTATTTACTCTGTTTATATTTTCTCTGTTTGTAATTTCTGTTTGTATTTGCTCTGAAGTTCAGGGTGCTGATTTCTTCCCCTGAACTAAGTGAAAGATATAGTATGTTTAATTAAAGCGAGATTATAAACCCCTGAAAGTTGTTTTCCTCAGAAAAGTAGATCAAAGAACCTGTGCTAGCAGCCCTCCTGTGTGCTAGTGTTGTTGATCTTACATAGCCACAGCAGCTGCGAGCAGCATTGCTGTTACAGCATCTGAAAAGTGCTCCAAATAATTAATAATTAGAAAAATAATTAATAATTAGAAAAATAATTAGAAAATAAACTCCGAAGTTCTACCTCACATCGATCAGATTGGCAAAGTTTCAAAAAAGGAAAATAACAAATGTCAGAGGGGCTTCAAGAAAAGACATTGCTATTCTGTTTGGTGGAGCTGTAGATTGGGAAAGTCATTTTGGAAAGCCATTTGGAACTATACACCCAAAGTTACTAAATCACACATATACCCTTTGACCTGGCGGTACAACTAATAGGCCTAGATGCCTAAAGAAATCTGAGAAAGAGAAAAAGCTCCTAAATGTACAAAAAAGTATAGAAAAATTGTGGCAAAGAACTGAAAACTAGGGAGAAGGTTCTGTCAATTGAGGAATGATTGAACAAATTTTTGGTTTATGAATATAGTAGAAAACTGCTATGTTAACTAAAGAAAAAGATGATTTAGAGAAACCTGGAAAGACTTGTATGGAGTGATTTAGAGTAAAATGAGCAGAACCAGAACAATTTTTGTCATAACATCAACATTATAAAAATGAACAATTTTGAAAGATAATTCTTATCAATGAAAGAATTAACTGGGGAGGGGGGGGATAGAGTCAGGATGGCAGAGTAAAAGCAGGGACTTGCTTGAGCTCTCCCCCAAGCCCCTCCAAATATCTGTAAAAATGACTCTAAACAAATTCTAGAGCAACAAGACCCACCAAATCATAGAGCTAAACAAATTCCCACCCCAAGACTTATCACACCAGGCTGGGAGTGTAGCGTCATCAAGCATAGGCCATGCTGACACAGAAGGGCCAAAGCATGTCTCAGGGGACTGAATCACTGGCAGCTGTGGTGGTTTCCAGACTTCTTAACTCACAAAAGCCAAAGACAATGTAGAATATCAGTGGGAAAAGACGGTCAGCGGGAAAACTCTGTCAGACCTGGGTGGGAGAAGAATGCAGTTCAGCCCCAGCCCTGGGGCAGAGTCAGCAGCAGCTGGTTCCAAAGCTCCAGACCCAGAGATGGTGGGGAGATTAAGCCACTGATCATAGGGGGATTGCAGAGATCTCTTTGCTGGCACTGAGGCAGGATTTGCTTGCTTTACCTTGCTTGGATCTGGGTCGCAGTCCTGGGTGGTAGTCCTGGGGTGAGGAAGCACACTGGTGTGGCAGAGCTTGTGGTAGCTGTGGAGAGGGAATGCTCCTTACAGTTCCAAAGCAGAAAACAGTGCTTGAGGTCATTCACAGACCAGAGCACAGGCCAAGAGAGGAGCAAACAGCTCTCCTTTGATCATACCACCTTGGAAGAACTGAAAATTTACAGGTTCATAGAAGTATCTCTGAAAACAGCTGCACAAAACCCCTGAAGCTTGGGACAATGCACTCTCTACTCTAGAAGCAGAGTCCTACCTTGACAAAGAGTTAAAAGTCAAGTAATTGGCTGGGAAAATGAGCAAACAACATAAAAAAATTCAGACTATAAAATCTTACTTTGGTGACAAGATCAAAACATACAAACAGAAGAGACAACAAAGTCAAAGTTCCTACATCCAAAGCCTCCAAGAAAATTATGGCCATGGAAGAGCTCAAAAAGGAGGTTGAAAATCAAGTAAGAGAAGTAGAGGAAAAATTGGGAAGAAAAGCGACAGTGATGCAAGAAAATCATGGAAAAGGAGCAAATAGCTTGCTAAAGGAGACCAAAAAAATACACCTTAAAAATAGACTAATCCAAACGGCAAAAGAGACCCAAAAAGCTAATGAGGAGAATGCCCTAAAAAGTATAATTGGACAAATGGAAAAAGAGGTCCATTCTTCATGTTCACTGAAGAAAATAATTCTTTTAAAATTGGAATGGAGCAAATGGAAGCTAATGGCTTTATGAGAAAACAAGTAATTATAAAACAGAGCCAAAGAATGAAAAAATAGAAGACAATGTGAAATATCTCACTGGAAAAACCACTGACTTGGAAAATAGATCCTGGAAAGATAATTTTAAAATCATTGGACTACCTGAATTCTATGATCAAAAAAGAACATAGACATCATTTTTCAAGAAGTTATCAAGGAAAACTGCCCTGATATTCTAGAGCCAGAGGGTAAAATAGAAATCGAAAAATTCCACTGATTGCCTCCTGAAAAATATCCTAAAAAGAAAACTCCTAGGAATATTGTAGCCAAATTGAAGAGTTCCAAGGTTAAGGAGAAAATATTGCAAATAGCCAGAAAGAAACAATTTGGTGTTGTGGAAACACAATCAGGATAACACAAGATCTAGCAGCTTCTACATCTAAGGGCTTGGAATATGATATTCTGGAGGTCAAAAGAGCTAGGATCAAAACCAAGAATCATCTACCTAGCAAAACTGAGTATAATATTCCAGGGCAAAATATGGACTTCCAACAAAATAGAGGACTTTCAAGCATTCTTGATAAAAAGACCAGAGCTGAATAGAAAATTTAACTATATCTGATTACAGGGGTAGAATAGCAAGAAAAAAATTGACAAACTTTCAATGTGTTGGTTTAGGCACAATTTTCTCTGTTGGCAAGAAAAAACTTACCCTGACCTTTGGGAGCTTATATATGTTGCAACTAACCCAAGCTACTGACCAGTGGGTGACAAGGGGTGCAGAACATTCAAGTACAAATATAGGATATTGAGTTGACTGGAAGTCCAAGAAAAATCAACAGTATGGCAAATACTTAAAACAATGTTGTTATTGTTGCTACTGCTGTTTCCAGCTTTTCATGACCCATTTGAGATTTTCTTGAGGTTCTCCTACCTGATTTTTCAACCTCTTTTTCCAGCTCTTCCATGGCCATAATTTTCTTGGAGGCTTTGGATGTAGGAACTTTGACTTTGTTGTCTCTTCTATTTTTTCATTCTTTGGCTCTGTTTTATAATTACTTGTTTTCTCATAAAGCCATTAGCTTCCATTTGCTCCATTCTAATTTTAAAAGAATTATTTTCTTCAGTGAACATGAAGAATGGACCTCCTTTTCCATTTGTCCAATTATACTTTTTAGGGCATTCTCCTCATTGGCTTTTTGGGTCTCTTGTTTTGCATGTTTTGATCTTTGTCACCAAAGTGAAATTCTATAGTCTGAATTTTTTATGCTGTTTGCTCATTTTCCCAGCCAATTACTTGACTTTTTAACCCTTCAAAAAGGTAGGACTCTGCTTCTAGAGGAGAGAGTACACCGTCCCAAGCTTCAGGGGTTTTATGCAGTTGTTTTCAGAGTTACTTCTAGGAACCTGTAAATTTTCAGTTCTTCCAAGGTGGTATGATCAAAGCAGAGCTGTTTACTCCTCTCCTTTCTTTGCCATTTACTTCTCCAGCCTATTTTACAGATGAGGAAACTGAGGTAAGCAGGGTGACGTGACTTGCCCACGGTCACACAGCTAATAAGTATCTCAGGCTAGATATGAACTCAGGAAGAGTCTCTTGACTCTAGTACTGGCACTCTATCCACAATACCACCTAGCTGCCTCACAAGCTTAGGCTGCAATAATAAAGGCATATGCTTAACAAAGGAGAGGAGATTCCACCTGGGCAAAGCTTGTGGCTTTTATTTCTTTCTATCCCTCATACTGCCCATGATCCTGATCCATTGAGTCACTCAAGAAGTATCTCTTGATGAATGCCTAGTTAAATAAATGCTTGTTTTCCTTCTAACAATGAAAACATTTAAAATATGAGAAAATAGTGTAAAATATGCTAGACTATTTAAAGTTGTCAGTTCCTTAATTAGCAGAACAGATCAAATATATAGGGAAGGAATTAAGTTTGAAAAAAAGAACAGATCACCTAAAGTGTTGAAATCTAGTCACATAATTCATTCACATGTATTAGTATATAATTCATTTTAAAGCAGGATTATTAATTAAGCCCTAGGGAAGTCTCCACTCACAACTTATTTTGAAAAGTGCCAGTCTCTTCCCAAACGGAGGGGAAACACACAGATACATAATGTGTGTGTGTGTGTGACAGAGAGAGAGAGAGAGAGAGAGAGAGAGAGAGAGAGAGAGAGAGAGAGCGCAAAAGGGGGACGGAGAACTAATAGGGTAATATTGCTTTATTAATGATAAGGCACTGTTGGGGTAGGGGCTGGTCTTGTAATTAGTATCAAAGGCTTGATTTCAACTGAGATCTTTCTGACGCCAAGCCAATGCTCTATTCACTTCTCTACCTCCACCTAACTGCTTCACATTAGACACTCTGTGTCACAGGTGAGGTGACCAGGTTTTCATGGCTTTGAAGCTGGATCTCTATCTACCATGTTGCCTATTATTAAAAGGGAAACAAAATGCTATTTACATTGACTAATATTTATTAGAAAATTCTCAAAATCAGGAACTCAAAATTTAAAAAAAGAATGTTAATATTTTACATGTAACAACATTTTTACATGTAATAGGAAACATATTGAAAATAAAAAAGATGTTATAAAGAAGCTTCATGTTAGGCTATTGCTTTTTTATTTTGCTTTGATTTTTAAGTTTGTCAGCATTTGATAATTCTTTCCCTGTGACCTCATCCTTTAGTACAAAAGGTACATTCCTAACACAGTCTTGAATGACATCTTTCATTTCAATCATTTTACAACTTGTCAGTTTCCATTGTGTTTCTTTTCACGTCTCCCCACACTTATAAGCCAGTCTTCATAAATACTCTCAGCCTTCCAGTTCAGATTTTTAATTTATATTTGTATCCTTGCAAGTAAACAGTCACTTATTTGGCCTAGTGAGTATAGCCCTCTATGTTAAGGGGTTCAAAGAGAATGTTATTTCTTTCATTTTGCAGTCTCCTCATGAGAAAGAAGACAGGACAATCTTTTAGACTTACTTGCATAGCTGATTTAGAGCATGATACTAGGACTGCTATCTATTCCTTCATTTTCCCCTTAAATAATGTGAGGCTTTAAGAGATCAGGTCAAGATTGAAGACAAAGTATATTGAAAAAAATCAGTCACAAGCGTTCATTAAGCATCTACTATGTGACAAACAAGTCCTGGGGGTACAGATAGAACACATATCAAAGAGTGACAATCAGCAAGGGAGCTTTTTCTAAGCAGTCCCAGGGATTGTGAAGGAACTCATAGAACAATAGATTTGTCACATCCTTTCCATCAGTGATTGTACTATTGATTCGATTTTATTGTTCACTGAACAAGAGGTAGAAAGTATTTGGAGAAGAAAGGTATGCACACATGTGCCAGGTGGTTGGGCAGATGGCAAAATGTTTACGTTGGTAGGACTCTGGTGTACAGGATGGGATGAAGCACAGTCTGGGGTCGCCTAGGTAAAATCAAAGATTTTTAAAAGTGGTTGAAGAAACTAAAAGTTCCTTGGTGAAAATTCCTCCACATAAGTCCCTCCATGTTCTCTCTTTTTAAGATAGGGAAACTGTGTCCATCTAAAACCAAGGAATTTAGTCTGTTGATGACAAAATGGGTCAATTCAATGGATAAGATTGGACTAATGGTATTTGGTATTGTGCGTAAAAAGCAACTGGTTAGTTGATCGACTGCCTTCCATTTCTATCCAATGTTACAATATCATATAAATGTCACAGTAGCTATTTCTTGAAATATGCAAGGGGATAGGTGTGTGTTCTGCTCCTCTTTTGGTGGGCTCCATCATAGAATATGCACAGCCAAAGGCTTCTGCCTTGACCCTACATGTCTTTTCCTGCCTTCTTAGAGATAATGGGGGCTATATCAAATAAGATTGGCCATTGAGAAAGAACTACCCATTCGGTATATTTTAAAAGGAGAAAGTAGTAGAGGAAGTTGTCTCTCCTATAAAATCTAATGAGTGGGCAACTTTCCCTACTCAGTGGCTAATCCTCTTTCAAAGAGCCCCACATTATGGTGAGAGGACTTCATATAAAGACCAATCAGAAGACTTTAGTCATGCTTGTCATTTACCAAGAAGCCCACTAGTAAGGGTCAGGGCATAGGTTCATCCCTTTCATGCTCCATAAGATAGCCACTATTAAATCTATATATTATGAGATTGGGTCAAAACAGGAAATAAACAGTCAATTGGCTGCTTTTTTCTATACAATACTGAGCAATCCATTGGACTAATTTTATACAATGACTTGACTCAGTTTTGGAATCCAGGGACTAAAACCCCTGGCTTTAGGTAGACATAGATTCACTGTTTTCAAAAATAAGTTTACAGAGAGAGATATTTGAAGGAGGACTTTTTACCATGGAACTTTAAGCTTCTTAAACTATTTTTTTTCAAGTTGTTGATACTACCTACCTGACCCTTTAGCCTTTTTTTCCATCCAGCACACTGGGGCCGTGCCTGCATTAACAATTTGCTTAATTGTTAATTTAACAATTGTTAACTATTAACAATTTGTTTAAAATTGTTTAACAATGAACAATCCTGACTCCTGTCACATGTGTACCTTCTTCCCCTTCCGTGAGGTGAGCTTTCTATCTCTTGCTCACTGAACAATAATTAAATTGATACTACAATTCCTCCTGGCATACTCCATGGGCTGCTCATGGTTACATGGACACAGCCTGAGGTAGTCTCTGACAAAATTAGTATGGATATTCGGAATCATTCTATAAGCCATCTCTCTGCCCAGGTGTGTTTCTTCTTTTCTTCCTCTTACCTTCTCCATCCCATTCCTCCATTCTAGTAGGTATAGGGAATCACATGGAATCTCATAAATTTGGTGGTAAAAGGGACCTTAATATTCATATAGTCAAGTATCTTTGTTTGATAGATTTGAAAATTAAGACCTAGGAAGGTTAAGTGCTTTTCCCAGACCTAGTCAGTGATGGATCCATCTTTACCCTTGTTTAAGTTCTTCTCCTTCTTCAAGGTTCAGCTGATGTCAGCCCTCCATGAGGACTTTCCTTGTCTCCCCTAGCTGAAAGCGACCCTTCCTTCCTTGAACTTTCTCAAAACATTTTGATTATTCTACTGTATTTTATACTTGTTTGTACATGGCGTACATCTCTAATAGTAGAAAGTATGTTCTTTGAGGGAACAGACTGTTTGTTTGCATCTTTCGGAGCCATAGCATCAAACATGGCTCCTTGTATGTAACAGGTCACCAATAAATGCTTATTGTTGTTGAATTGAATAGAATAAAGGTCCACTGATTCCCTAAACTCTGCTCTTTCCACAATATCATTCTGCATGGTGGATAGAATTTCTATGTGTTTATTGTATAAGAAATAGTACTGCAGCTGTCAGTATTTCTCTTTCTTTTCTTTGTGATGACAGAGAAGGTTAAAATGGTTCATTTCTCCATTGGTCTAAGAAAACTAGACATCAGAATGGCAGTGGTTGCCAGAGGGGAGCACTGGGGCAGTGGCCAGATGGAATAGGGGCACATGAGAGTGACAGTGCTGACTGATGAACTCCCAGTTCATGCAAGTACTTTAAACACTAATGTGGTTGACATCAAGCTGGTGTCCTGATGTAGGAAGGAAATCAATGAAATACAACTAGACAGGGCTGGCCTTATGCTTGGAATAGAGGCCAACTACCTGGTGTGATTTGAAGCCTCCCCTTCCCAGAAATATCTTCCCTACTGGCCTGCCATATTGCTTGAGATTCCCACTAGTTCATTACTTTGAATTCACAGAAACTGTGAATGTTAGAGTTGGAAGAAAGCTTAGAAATTTTCTAGTTCAAATCCCTCATATTTCAAAGAAACTGACATTCTGAGACCACCGTTGCTTGAGTAAGTTCACATAAGTAGTGGAATGGAAGTCAGTTTGAAAACAAATCTTCTAACTCTAAATATGATCTTCTTCCACTCTACTGAACTGTGACAGTATTTCTTTTTTGTTTTGAGTACAAGTTCAAGTAATAATACATTAACCCATTATTAGTCATTCAGCCTTTAAATAGATTTATTTAATTAATAAATAACTTCCTTGGGAAAGAAGAAAGCTTATTTCAGAAGGAATGGGACCCAAGACAGGTAAGGTTTGATGGAAAGTGAGGTAAAGGAATGGGCTGCAGCATGTGATGTAGCCAGCATTGAATGTTGTAGTTAGGGAGGGGAAATATGAGCTGCTGGACCACAACTTAAAGACACTGAGAACCTAGATCAAGGCTAGGAGCACAAGGCAATGAAAGGGAGGTGGGGAGGTATTAAAGACAAATTTCTCCCACTTCATGAATTTCCCTCCAGCCACCCCTGCAAAAGTGAGATACATCGAATTGCCTTTGAGCTAAAAGGAGATCATACCCAAGCTACCCTTTTCTCCTACTATTACTATCATCTCCTCTTCTACTTCTCTGACCCCTGTACTTATTTGGGAGGTTTTTAAACCAGAATAAGTGCTTCACAAGAGAATACTAGTTAGCAGCCTCTCCCCTTAATTCTGTAATTGTGGACTTTTAGATATGTTGAATATCAATAAAAATTCATTGGTGAGATATATAAGCAGAACCATGGCTAAATCCATAGATGGCAACAAACCCTCAAAACAGAAATTGGCCTTTTCTTCATATGTGTTTTTTAATATATTACCTTCCATTTTCGCACTGCAGCCATTTCCCTTTAAGTGATATTGCACACGTTGAATTCTTCCTTGTAACAATTTTTAAGCAAAGTCACCTAATAAGTAAATACCCTCTGATGATGTATATACCACATTCCTCGTCTAAAATAATATTTAAGCAAAGACAACTGATAAATACCCTCTGATGATGTGTACGATATTTCACATCTCTAGTCCATACCTCTCTACTGAGAGACAGAAGGTGAGTTTCCTTCTTGGCTTTAAGAGAGAGATTGTTTATTATATTTTATAGTATATCATATATTATAGCATATATTATATAAAATATAGTATAGTATAGAAAAATAGTGCATTATAATTAGATAGTATAATAATATATAATTATAATCAGTATATATTATAGTAGTGTATCATATTATACTTCTCTAGATTGTTCGTTATAATTCATGACAATTTGAGTACCATTATTATTATTGCATATTATTACATATGGACATATATAGATGGACATATACATATGTCATATATCTGTACACATATATGTATGTGTATACACATACGCAAACTGTATGTATATGTGTGTGTATATGTTTCCTTTGATTCAATCTTCTTCACTTAATTTGCCATTCTGTATTTCTCTGAATTCTTAATATATGTTATCTCTTAGAGAATAGTAATAGCCCACTATGTTCATATGCACGTTTGTGCTGCCATTCTCAAAATGATGGACACTCACTTTGCTTCCAGTTTTTTGCTACCACAAAGAGGATTGACTATTAATATTTTTTCTAGGATCTTTTTTATGGTCTCACTCTCCTTAAGATATACAACTGCCCAGGCCTTAGGAGAATTGATTATTCTTTCTTTAGCATGAACACTCCACAGGCACCACAGTGATTTCTTGCTAGTGCCCTCTCTCCCAAACTACCTTGTGTTTAACTATTTTGTATTTGTATTTTATATTTATTCTCTATATGCTTACATTTGTCCTGTCTTTCATTAGAATTTAAGTTTTCTTAAGTAGGAATTTGTACTTGTTTTCTGTGTCTAGAATAGTGTCTGGCACATAGTAGGTACTTAATAGATGCTTGCTGATTGTTGAGGAGGAAATGAGTAAGTAATCATTTGGAAAAGCCCCCTGAGTCTCACCAGAGGAGCATTTTCACGCAACAGGTCTAGAATCTCCAGCTAACGTTGAGAAATAAGTGCATTTTCTCTCCTTGTAGAGTTCCCCTCGAGGGGGATTAGTATTGATAGAGTTGAAATATAAGGATAAGAAGTCAATGACTGAATTCTTTTTTTTTACACTAGTGATTCTGACTACAAATAGAGCACTCATTATGCTGGGTTAGGAGTATTCTCTTCGATTGCAAATTACCCACATAAAAATGAAAACAATCCCATATGGCAGTCCCCATTCATTGTAAGACTGGTTAAACCTTGACCACACATTTTACAGTGGCATTTCATCTTCCTTAGTGTTCTTGGATGCTTGCCAGCTCCTTGGTTTTTCATCTCCTCAGTGATTAATTTGATCTAGAAAATTCTTTATGTATGCAATAGCGTCACTAATGTTCAGCCTTTCCCCCCTGCTGTGGTCTAGGATCAAACTCTGGTTCCTTTCCTTCATCATGATATGTGTTGTCCTTTAGACTTTCTATTGCATAATAATATAATATATGAAGATGACCTTATTTACTGATTATTGGAAAGGTGTAGGATTTGTGTTGATTCTCCAAATTCAGTGATAAATTTTCTGAATTCAGATATATCAATCTTCTTTGAAATTAACAGCATACATTGAGAAGGCGACTGGCTCAGTTTAGGAGTGAAATTTCTGGTCATGGAATGTAGCAGAAACAACCACCTTGTATGATCCTAAGATTTTTTTTCCTTAGTAATCTCCTTCTCATCATCCAGAAATTCTATCTGAAATTCTCTCCATGAAAGGTACCATGAAGGGATTGAACTCATGACATCATTAGCACCCTACTTTAAACAATACAAGACCTAGCTATAATAATCTAATGAATATGAATGAATGTGAATCATAGCCCTACTGTTATACATTTAAATTTTAGCTACACCAGGATCTAGTACCTGCAAATTCAAACACTGTGGCATAGTTGTAACTACTAGGGAACATCAGGAGAAAACAAATTAATTAGCTTGACATGTCATAATCAAAACATGAAGCTTCACCACTGTATCAAAGACTTGGGACTGCTTATGAATCTAGAAAGATTCATAAGTAGTTTGGGGCTCTGCAAACAGTATCTGGATTTATTAACCACAGTAGTCTCTCTCTCTCTCTCTCTCTCTCTCTCTCTCTCTCTCTCTCTCTCTCTCTCTCTCTCTCTCTCTCTCTCTCTCTCTCTCTCTCTCTCTCTCTCTCTCTGTGTGTGTGTGTGTGTGTGTGTGTGTGTATTATGGAATAGACTGTTAGGGGCTTATCAATTTTTTAATCCATTCCTGCATACAGAAAGTACTGACAGTAGCCAGCATCTTTCAATACATACAACAGTAAGATAAATCACTTAGGATGTATAGATACAAACTTTCTCCACTGTAAATAGATATGTTCATCTCTGAATGACTCCTACTCTTCTTATCTGTTCCATCGAGATCACATGACCTCATGATTGAATCAATTCAGCCATTATTCCTATATGAGGATAATGTATTAATGTATTCATAGATGTCCATACCTTGTTCACTGCTCCCTTAACTTTCTCAGGCCAAAATTCCCACCCATGGCCACCATGCCCTTGTGTGTATTGTCCCCTCCATTAGAATGTAAACTTCTTGAAGCTAGGACTATTTTACATTTTGTATTTGTATTTTCTGCATTTGTATCTTTTGTATCTGTATCTTTCTATGTACTTAACCCATAGTAAGCACATACATGATTTTTTAATCAATCATTCATTTATTCATTCACTCATTCATTTAGTCATCCTCTAGTACAAAGAAGAAGCAACTTGAATTATTCTTTCTATCTGCCTACTTATCTATCATTTTGTATTTACTTTTTCCGTCTGTATTTCTACATGCCTACAAATGAAAATTATTATAAAACTCTTTGGAATCAAACATAAGGTATCTAAGGTGGTTCCCTTTTGGTTCCCACTCTTAGGGGTCAAAGTACCAAAAGATGCTACTTAAAAGAGTTTATTTTGCACAGTGGGTACCCACTGAGTAACAACAGAATGAAAATTAGTGTCTACCATATGGAAGAACAATGGGAGATTTATTAACTGGGGTCTGTTTGCATTTTTATCATCACTTGGTGTTTTTTTAATATGCTGAGTTATCCTTATTAAAATCATTGTTGCCAGGTAATGATGATATCTGCACAAATCTCACGATGATGTTTTAATTTCATATTTTTTATTTCACAGCAAGGATTTAGCTAATTCATCATTTCAGGGACTGATCATCTGCATAAGAGCTTTTGATATAATAATCAATCACCCAGCATTTATTAAGTATCTATAATGTGCCAGGCATTATTAGACACTGGTGGCATAAAGATAAAGATTGAAATAATCCCAGCTCTCAAGGAGTTTAAATTTGATCAGGGGAGATAACATAGATTTTTGTAAGTACATCTAGAATCTATTAAAAAGAAATCCAAGGTAGTTATGGAGGGAAAGAGGTAGCCTAGTTGGGGGGATCAGGGAAGGCTTCGTGTGTTTGAACTATATCTTGAAGGAAGAGAGGGATTCTAGGAGAAGTTGAGGAAAGAATGCATTCCATGCATGCATAGAGAAGAGTTGGCACAAAAGCAGAGTGATGTGAGACAGAGTGTCATTTGTAAGGGACAGAGAGAATAACAAATAACAAAGGACCATCCTTCCCAAAAGAAAAATAATCAGAATTCTAATTCTAAATATATCCATTCTCATTCTTTGCTATGGCTATTATACACATTGGCTCTTTATTCAATTCAAATTAACAAGCATTTATTAACCACCTAGCATGCACTTAGTTTTTGCCATTGATGAGTTTAATATACCTAGGGGAGGATAAAAGATATAAAAGGGGGAGTAAATACAAAATAATTTTAGCAAAAAGAGTGCACTTTCCTTAGGAAGTAATGACTGAACTGAGCTTTGAAGAAAGGAATTCTGAAAGCCATAGGTTATGAGGGAGCACATTACATTCATGAGGAACATCTCATGTAAAGACTAAAAGTTGAGTCAGAGAACCGCAAGTAGGTCAGTTTGACTGAAATGTCACATGCATGAAGGGGAGTAATATGAAATAAGTCTAGAATGGTAGATTAGAGCCAGTTTATGAAAGTTATTTAAAGCCAAATTGAGAAGTTAATATGCAATTCAAGAGGCAGTAGGTAATCAGAGAAAATAATGTAAAATAAAAAGATAGGAATGAAGGAAGACTATTAATTCCAGATTTCAAATCATAAAGTAGTAGTAATCAACATCATTTGGTATTGGTTAAAAAATAGACAGGTAGATCAATAGACCAAACAAGATAAAGGAAATTAAGAAACAACGGAACTCAATAACTCTATTGACCTTCAATGAGTTCAATAAATCTGAAAACATAAATTACGTAGCAAAGAAATCCCTATATGATAAGAACTATTGAGAAGACTGGTAAATGAGGCTCAGACAAGTATCTTACGGTACATTCTACAATATTTAAAATGGTTATATAACTTGAATATTAAAGATCATACCATAAAATACTAGAAGAGAAGCAGATCATATATCATTCACAACTATGAATAGATGTTTTTCCAACTAAACAAGGGATAGAGGCAACTATAGAAGATAAAATAGATAATTTCATTACATGAAATTGAAAAAGTTTTGTATAAACAAAATGAATGCATTTAGGATAATAAGGGAAGCAAATGAAGTAAAAAATTCTTGTATCGAATTTCTCAATTAAGGTATATAAGATGTATAGACAACTAAAATATACATGTATGTGTATACATACACATATATGTCCATATATATTATGCCCTCTGGGATACACTTACACTATGGTTGGATACTCTTGAGTTAACACCTTAATGGTATCCTGTCTATTAGCTGACGAAGGAACCAAATGCCACATAATGGGAGAGATCATTACCATTGGTAATGTTGAGTGTGGGTAGTCAAATATGGCAGATGGAGCTTTCAGATGGGCTTTATAGGACTGACCTTTCATTTCATTTTTAGCTTTACAGCAAAGAACAATACTGTTTTCTCAAGAAGAGACTTATAATTGGGCTTGGTTCTATGGCCATATCGCCATATCAGAGTCCATTTGCAGTTTGGCCCTTCTAAAGTGTCCATTTTTGTGCTGGATGAGTGAAGGGACTGAGCTACACACTAACGACATGCACTGATACAACCAGCATGAGAACTGCACTGAAAGCGGCCCTTTATTCGCAGTGATCCATCTTCGCAATATTGAATACATAGCAGGCCTCCAGTAAATACTTAGGTGAGAGGGGCAGGATCTGTGATTTCATTGGTCCAAAGAGCTCCCAAGTGAGGAAATTCCCTCTATCTATGCAGAGCAGCATCTTTTCTTCAACTTAGAGTCTTAGAGAATTGCCTGGAGCCCTGAGAGATTAAATTATTTGCTCAGGGTCACACAGTCATTTTGTGCCAGTGTTAGAGGCTGGACTTGACTTGAACCTAGGTTTTTCTGGCTTCAAGGCATGCTCATTGTCTTATACACTACAAAACCTCTCCCACAAGGACCTGTGGATTTGAATGGAATCTCTAGATTCTGTTGCTCTTCCTCTAGAAGAGGCCACAAGTGAATGTCCCCTCCCCAATAAGTCCTCTTCACCTAATGTCCTGACCCTCACTTGTCATCAGATCCTGTATTCCACATACCTCTGACACCACCACTGTTCTCTTCCCCTACATACTGTACTTAGCTGAGCCCCGAGAAATATGAGTGGTAGTGATGATTTATATAATTTGCTATTTTTTTTTACATATTCTAAGGTATGAAACATTCTCCTTCCTCTCCCCCAACCAATCCAGATCCTATCATCCTTCAAGGCCAACTCAAGTCCCATCTTCTTCATGAAGCTTTCCCTGACTAACCCTACCTGGTATACAGATGGAGCTTATCATCCCAAGAGCAGAGTCACACACTGAAGTAGGAAATTTTCACTTCCCTGGGAGCAGTTATGGAGCAAGAGTCCTTCTAGGCAGCAGCCTGAGCCCCCACCTAAGGCATGCCCTTTCATCTAAGAGAAGATATACAGCAGCACAAGGTGTCTTTCATACTGGGTACAGAAAATAACCCCTTTCTTTTATTTGTTTATTTTAGAGTGTAACAACGATGCTGCTTGCCTCTACCGTGGCTGTGTAAAATCAATATCAGCACACAGAAGAACTGTCAGCACAGGTTCTTTTGATCTGCTTTACTAAGGAAAGTAACTTAAAGGGTTAATAATCTCACTTAATCACACATACGAATATCATTCATTTAGTTCAGGAGGAAAAGCCAGCACCCTGAACCTCAGAGCAAGTACAAACAAATCACAAAGAGAGACAATATAAACAGACCAATCACAACTCAGCTATCAGAGAAGAACCAATGGTTCTGGATTAGCAAAGCTGGGGCGCAGTTACAATGGCTTGCCCAGAATCGTATGCCACTCTTCCAGTGACTGAGAGCCCCCAAAGGAAAAACGCCAACCTCTGAGTTTGTATAGCCTGTTCAGGGTCAAAGGTCATCACAACATGCTGCTCAAACCCATGTGACCTAAAAGAATCACAAACATGGGACCACATGGCCTAAAACTTTCTGGCGTCACAAACATGTGACTAAAACTCATGTAAACTAGGCTTTCTCTTGAGGCAAACAGGCTATCAAAAAGTCTTGATTTAATCAAAGAAACAAAGGTCAGACTCATCAAGGGCTCCTGATAAAGTAAGTGCTCCAAAAGAGAAAACAGTAAAAAAAAAAAAAAAACCAAAATAACCCACCTTAATTACTGTAATGATGCTGGGAGATGAGGCAATTGGAGTTAATTGACTTGCCCAATGTCCCACAGCTAGTAAATGTCAAATGTCTGAGGTCTGATTTGAACTCAGGTCTTCCTGACTTCAGGGCCAGTGCTTTATTCACTGTGCCAAATAGCCCCTTTCTTTATCTGGTGAGGATATGACAAAGTTCTTACGATTTGAAAGTGAAAGTTCTAGGAAACTGTCATTTATGAAACTTGCTCCCTAATTTTTTTCCCCAATTAGCAACATTCTATTTTTATCTCCTTTCTACATTGGCCATATCCAAGTCAAAAAGCATTTATTAAGCACCTACTATGTGCCACTAGTTGTGCTAAGTTCTGAGGATACAAAGAAAGGTAAAAAACCAGTCTCTTCTCTCAAGAAGCTCTCAATTAAACATCTGAAGTATTTATGTCTCATGTTGCATCTTGAGTCAGTCACCTCTCTGTCAGAATGTGGGTAGTATATTTCATCATAAGCCCTCTGGAATCATAGATGGTCATTGTGTTGCCTAAAATTTTAAGTGTTTCCAAGTTATTTAACTTTATAATGTTGATATTGAATAAATTGTTCTCCTGTTTCTGCTTACCCTATTGTGTATCAGCTCATATAAGTCTTTCTAGCCTTCTCTGAAACCATCCCTTTCCTCATTTCTTATAGCACTTGGTAATCCATCACATTGATATACCATACTTTGTTCAACCATTCCCCTGTTGATGGGCACTCTCTTCATTTCTAGTTCTCTATTACTACAAAAAGAGCTGCTATAAATATTTTCTAAAACCCTTTTGGTGGATTCCTTTTCTTTCCCTATCTTTGTCTTTTTGTTACATTGTGAAGCTCTATTTTTATTGTTGTTTTGCTTTTACCGAGGTCAATACCTTGGAATTTGTTTCAGGAGAGGCACGTCTTGTCTTTTGCATCTTCTGAGAGGTATGGCTCCTCTTTGTGGGTCCTACTTGTCTTGTGGGGCTGAAAGGAGCCATAGATAGGTCCTGAAATGATTAATTGATGAGGTATCAGTGGTTCCTTGTGATATCCGATCTCAGCTTAGCCCATAGGGTCACATCTTCAAAATTCCCTCCTACCAGCACACAGTGACTTCTCTTTTCTTAGAACTCCTGAAGCACATTGAGTTCATACCACTAAATACTCTTATGTTGCAGTGTCAGCACTACTCTTATAACTATATACTGTTGTATTGTTACTTTTCTGTGTGGTCCAGACCATTGATTTCATTGGTATAGAAAGCTTTACGGTTATATCCTCTGATAGCGCTATTACTTTTTTTTTTCTTTGAGAAGGGAGAAGTATATCCAGATTGCTGATTTTATTGGCCTAGGGAGCTCCTAAGGAAGGGCAGAGGGAATTGGACCTGTAATTCTATTGGTATAGGGAATCTCCACTGAGGAAACTTCCTCTACAAAATTCCTCTACAATGACACTTGCTTTGAGATTTTGAGTCTTAGAGAGTTGCCGCAGACATTGAAGGGTTAAGTGACTTTCCCAGGATCATGCCCAAGTAGGTGTTAGAGATGAGACTTTGCAAGAAATGGTAGGAGCAGTTTTGTTTCCACAGAAAGTATCCTTCTTCCTCTCCCTCCTTTCCCCCTCCCCCAGCTTTAGCAGAATGTAAGTCAGGTGATTGGTTAGAACTAGTTCCAATCAAAGCTCTCAGGTGAAAGGTTAGAAGCTTGCATGCATGTTTAAACAAGCCATTTGAGGAGGGCATCATGTAGGCAGTCAGGGGGTTATATCTGGCCAATGAAGAGCCTGGCGGGAAACTCGAAGGGTGGGTCTATAAAAGAACTGGTATCCATCTGAGTCCTTGGTACTCTCTTGTACTCTGTTCAGGGGATGTACCCATTTATTCAGACTGAATAAATGTAAAACATAATTGAAGTGCCCCCAAGCTCCACTACTTGGGTGGCATCCTTTCTCATGAGAAAGAATAATAAATGCCTTTTCTGCTTTTGAGCTCAAACTCCAAACTCTTTATTTTATTGCTGCACACAACTTGAATCCAGGTCTTAATCTGAAATTGGCTCTCTACCCATTTTACTATACTGTCTCTCACATTGTTATATAATATTACATATGCATGCCTCATCTCCCAAACTGGAGACTCCCTGAGGACAAAGTTCATGTCTTAACACTTCTTTGTACTTTCTACAGTGCCTGGCATACACCATGAGCACTTAATAAATATTTATTGAGTGAGAGCCTGGGATGGGATCAGTGCTTTAGGGGAGGAGATGCCAAGTTGAATTATAGATGTGTGCTACTCCTGATCTCAACTTCTCAAAGTTACAACCACTCAAACACAATTTACATTCCAACACTGGTTTCTCAGCAGCAACAAGAACAGAAAATTGGTCTCTCATGTTCATTTTATAAGCACCTCCTTTCCTGAATCCCTCAAGTGACAAAACATATCATACAGCACAAAATATATACTATTCAATCCTTCAGGCACAAACTATCTTTCAAGACATAGTCACAAATATGGCACTGATGTTAACCATCCCCTAACTTACTGAAAATGACTGCATCAATCCTCTTCTCCCCTGGTTGCCACACAGTGATACCAGAGATGATTTATTTAAAGGAAGCCTGCAGCAAACAGTTATGACCTGCATGATTTTCTCTGTGGCAGCTCTGATTTGCTACAAACAACATTTTCTTGTCCCAGTTAATGATGAATTTTGATTGAAATCATTTCTTTTCATTCAAAGCCAACCTTAAAGAATATCTCCCAACTTCTTTTGTTTGAGGGCAAATTCTTTAGCCCAAGGCTGGCCCTCAACAAATTCTGAAGTGGGTGTTTTTTTGTTTTGTCTTAGGTGCCCTATTTCTTCCTTTCAGAGATCAGCTCTCACTACCCACCTGCCTTCACTGTCTCCTCACCGTTAAGCCTCCAGGGCTTTGCTCTTGGAAATCAGCTTTTGAAAGATAATGACTTAAGGTGACATACTACTTTTGGACCTAGAATCTGGAAGATCTGAATTCAAATCCCACCTCAGACACGTACTAATTGTGTGACCCTGGGTGAGCTCTTGTTTGCCTTAATTTCCTTAACTGTAAAATGGGATAATAACACCAACCTCTGCTTTACTACCTGTGTGAACTTCAGCAAGTTGACCTAGCTTCTTGGGGCCTCAGTTTTCTCATCTGTAATACTAACTGATCTCTAAGTTTTCTTGCAGCTCTGGTTCTTTGTTGATCCTATAATCCCCTTTATAATTATAGCATAGGAAGCTAGCTAGTCTGCTTCCCAGTAAGGCTGACCCTGGTTCTACTTCATGATTTTTCAATACATCTCCAAGAGTAGAGGCTTACAGTAAAATGATCCCTCAGAAGAGGGAGAGAGAAACATACATTCTGAGTATGAAACCTCCAGGGTTCAGATAAACTCTCATACTTTAACGGATCCATAGCCTTTCTAATATGGGTATTACTTCCAACAGGTCATATCATAAAATCACTCACACTAACCCATCCTAGTTTATTCCTGCCCATGTTTCCTCATCAGTCCTCTACCTGCTGGGGCATAGAGTGGATTTCTACTAGATTTCTTTACCTCGAGGATTGTCTATCCATATGTTGGCCTTTACTCTGATTATGTGACTAACCAAGCACGTTTTCTGATCATATGCCTTTTTAATGCTATCTTTTATGCCACTTATGATCTGAAATTCATCACTGGTAATCTGTCATAGCTGATTTACACCTACCATGTGTCTCTCCCTGACCTTTGGGTGACCTGCAATTTTGATTCATTTGAGAGTGTGAGATTTCTTTATTTGAAACTATATAATATCACTGGAAAGGATAATCATTTAAAAAGGTTTTTTTTTTAATTCCAAGGACAAATTTGTGGTCATCAAAAGTACCACACAATTTGCCAAAGGTAATCCAGTCCACTATCTGGGCCCAGCTCATTGTGTATTTCTAGTGCTTTCTCCAAGGTATATATGTATATATGTATGTATATAACATGTGCATGCACATATGTGTATATGATATAGATAAATTGTGTAGGTAACATAGATATGTAAATATTTATGTTGTGTATATGATATAGATAAATTGTGTAGGTAAGATAGATATGTAAATATTTATATTGTGTCTAGCCTTCTCTCCCCTAAAAGCAAAAGGAGAGAAAGAAGGAATGATGTGTGAGTGTGCGCGCGCGTGTGTGTGTGTGTGTGTGTGTGTGTGTGTGTGTGTGTGTGACAAAGATGAGAGGACTGAGTAGGAGAAACCACTAGATTGACCAGGGCAAAATTAGGAAGCAGGGCCTGGGATAGTTTGATTACCAGACATTACTAGAATTGGCTCTACCCAAAAAGACCATAGTTTAGGTTTGGTTATGTTAGGTTATTGTTTGGAAATGAAATTAACTTATAAACCTTTACTCTGTGATTCGTTCATTTGGTCTATTTGTTGCATTGTTTTAAATTTTAGTTTCTTAATAAAAATTTCTTTGTGGATACCCCCATCTGGAAGTGGAACTATGGGGAAATAAAGTTGTTTAGAGGGTTTAGGGGAAGGAACGATGCTCACGGTTGTCCCCAGATGTTTGTGTGTGATGGTAGAAAACTAGATACTGAAGATAAAGAGAATCTGCAAGTAGCCAGTCAGAAGGAAAACAAGATGAGACCCTGAGTGAATGAGCATGAGATAGACTAAGATCACAGGATTTGGGTCTGGAAGGAACCTTAGAGATAATCTATTCCAACTCCTTTACAAATTAGGAAATGGAGTCCAGCCAAATCAAGAGGCTTGTCCAGGATTATAGAACCAGGAAATAAACTCAGATTGCAAACGATACATACCCATCTATGACCCCCTTCATTTCTTGTCCTATTCCTATTAAGAGAAATTAATTCTAAGACTCTTAGACATTTCCCAATGACAAAAATTCTAAAAGGTTTGATTTCTTCAGCTTACATGTAGCTATAGAGAAACAGAAAAGATTAGGAACTAAGAGTATTCAGTGCACATTTCCTCTGTGAGGAGAACCTCCAAGAGAATTCCTTAACCCAAGATTTTACTTCCAGGAACTCTTTGTTGGCATTTCTAACTCCTACTCAATTCTATTCTCAACCCCATTCCCCATGTGTGATTAAGTTTATTATCTTCTAGGGCTGTACACACCAATAACAAATTATAATCATTATATGTGCAGGTAGTAATTTCTGTGGTTGGGAAGGTGTATCATAATGGGTCATGCTGTTCTCTCAACAGGACTTTTGAATACAAGATTACAGCTCGGCCTAGTTGTGTGGGGTGTTGCCCATTATTTACTCAATTAGGAAGTAAAAACAGAACCCAGTTATGTATAAAACCTGTACAAATAAATTTTACGCAATAATTTGTTGTTGGTTCTTTTATTTTTAAAATATCAGGATTTTCTGTAAACTGTAAAAATGGTATGTGTCAGCTGCCATATTCTCTACTAGGAAGGCATAGTCTAAGGGCAAAAGGCCACTACCATGAATAAGCCAATCTTCAAATGATAGTACATGATAACTTAAAGTGGATTTGTAACTGCAGGATGGAAGGTTACCGTTTGACTCTGAACTTGACCTTTAATTCCAATAGTTGCTTCAACTCTGGGCTGGCCTAAGGCAAAATTGTAAGAAGGGGTTTTGACAAATCTTTTTTTTTACCTTTTAAGGAGGCCTTTTTCCTTCTTCCTGCCACATACTCTATTTGCCATTTTATTCTGAGTCTGCTTTACTGTGTCCCTATGAAAGTAACCTACTCATTCGAAAAGAATGATCGCCTCCAGTCCACCTAAGACTCATTTCCAACAATCATCCTTTTTGCCCTTTGAATCTTTAATCTCTCTCTGCCTCTGTGTCTCTGTCACTGTCTCTCATCACTTGTTTCTGCATTTCTGTCTCGGGTCTCCATCATCCCCAACTCTCCCCACAAAAACTTCTTTTCCTTGACCTCAATCCTATTCTCAATGCCCTCTCAAGCTTCTATACCATCTTTCTCCTATTCACTGCCAAACTTCTTGAAAGACAAATCTACTCTAACTGCTTCCACCTTTTTCTGACTCTGAGTAAATTCCTTCCTTGCTTTGAGAAACAATTAGGTCAGAGTCAATGTCAATGGTAACTGTTTCTCTTTTGACCAGCAACTCTGGGGGTCTTCCCCTCCCAGTTTAATTTTTTTTTCTTTTTTCTAATTAAAGGGGCCATCCCTTGACTCACTTCTTAAAGAGGCCTAGTCACTGAATAGCCTAACGCTTTAGCCTCGCTCAAAGTGAGAACCTGAAAAGGCCTTATCCTAAAAGGGTCAGGGCCTCCCAGTGCATCCTGGGCCATCTCCAGTCATCCTGGTGAATATCAGGCCTCTGGACCCACTTGGCTCTGGAGGAGAAAGTGAGGCTGGTGACCTTGCGCAGCCCTCACTCACTCAAATCAAAGTCAACTGCAAGTCATGTCTTCATCTCCCTGATGTCATGGTCCTCTTTGAAAATGAAGGAGAAACACCACAAGACAATAACACAGTTAGGTCAGTGAGAGAGCTGTCTAGATGAAGAAGTTTTAGAAGAAACTGGGGAGAGGTGTTGATTGTGTACTGCCTGCTACAAAAACACACACCTGCCACAGGATTCTTCATACTTTGATGACTCATTATTTTCTGAGTACCAAATGGTTGAAGTCTGAACATTGGACCTCAGCTCTCACTATCTTCCTCTCAGGATCTTGTGATGCTTGGATATGCCTCTACACTGCCTGTTCCCTCTGACCCATTCTGATCATCTACCCAATTATTGATATTGGCCTGCTTGACCTTAGAGTCTAACTCTTTCTAATGTAGGACCTTTTCTGATGGATACCACTTTCCACTACTGCCTAGACCAGGGAGGGTTCAGTCAGTACCATGGACCCTGATTATTTGCTCTCTCTTGGCTGGTCTAAAAAATCCATTTTTTTTTGTCACCACAAACTCACTTCTCAACCCTTTGCAAAATATCTTCTGTCCTGCCATTCTAATTGAACTTTTCCATCCAAGGGCAATAATGAGCTCTTTGTCCTTTCCTTTTCTGAGTCTTTATCCTCCTTGACCTCTATGTAGTATTTGTCACTGCTGATCATCTTTTCTTGGTACACTCTTCACATAGTTCAAGTCAAAGACACTGAATTACTCTTGTTCTCCTCTTAGGTCCCTGACTACTTCTGCTAAGAGTCTTAGGAAGCCATACTAAGCTCAAGTATTGGCACAAATAATTACTCCATCAAAAAAGGGATAGAAAAGAATAGGTTTACTTAGCTTATAAGGATATAGTTATTGACTACAGAATCAGGATAAATGTAGAAAATCCTGTTGTTGGTGCTGGTTCTGGCTCAGGTTTGAAGTGACTTTCTCTTGTCTCTTTTCCCCACATACAGACAGTGCTCACAGTAGTGGCTAGTTACAGGCTTTGGGGGCTTTTCCTAGGTTTGGCATTTGCTAAGGCTTGCTCACCAATGCAAAACCTTCCTTTAAGCTTGAAACAAAGAGGTCTTCATGTTCTAGTTGCCTACTGGCAGGGGTTTACTGTCATCAGAATCCCCAGTCTCTAGGGGTTTGTAATCCTATTTGTTCTACAGGCTAAAGACTTTTGTTTTGAAATTCTATGAGGATTGCATCCTAGGAACTTCCCCTTTTAGATCCCAATGGCTTCCTCCAATTTACTCCCACCTTTATCATGTGTATCAGCTTGGACGTAGCCTGCAAGATTGCTCTTTTTCTTTCCTTTGATAGCTTATAGAATTCCCAAAGCTATATGCTCCTCTTTTGCATTTACCACACTGTCCTGGTGCCGTACAATCTGTGTACCTCTCTCCCCTTTAGATCACAAGCCCTCTGAGATCAGGGTCTTTGTCAAATCTATCTTGGTATTCCCAATACCTACAATAGTGCCTTGTACACAGCAGGCCCTAAATATTTATTGAATTATATTCAATTTCTCTCTTCTGTTCTTTTTCTATACTCTTCTCTTCTTTGATCTTTTCATCTACATGTATTGCTTCCCTTATCCCCTCTCTACAAAGGACTCCCTGGCTTCTGCCTTCGGCCCTAGCCTCTGCCAAGATTTAGCCTTCTATTATCTATACACTACTGAGCATCTCTCCCTTGCTGTCCTATCAGAACTGAAAACTCAATCTGCCTCATTGTATATAGTACTTCCTCATAAACTATCCTTTGTTTTCCACCCATGCTTCTACCAATGATGCCACAGTTAATCTAGTTTATGGCGCTCATTACATTAGAATCATCTTTCATTCCTCCAATACCCATATTCTACATCCAATCGGTCACTGGAAGTGGTGCCCCATGTTTGCAATCCATGTTCACAGTATGGCTGAGGCTGCTGGATTGTTCGAGCTTGGGAATTCTGAACTATAATAGGTCTGGCACTGTTTGGGTGCTCATGCTAAGTCTGGTATCCATATAGGGAATACCTGGGAGTGCAGGGGTGGTGTGGGGACCAGGCTGTGAAAGGAGGAACTGACCCATGTCAAAAAAAGAGCAGGTTAAAAGCTTCTGTGTTCATCAGCAGTGAAATAGGCCCATGGATGACAATAATAGCTAACATTTATATGGAACTTATTATGTGCCAGCAACTGTATTAAATACTTTACAATACGTCTTCTGATCCTTAAAACAACCCTGGGAGGTAGGTACTGTTATTATCCTCATCTGTAAGATGTAAGATGTAAGAAGTTGAAGTTAAGTTAATTTGCCCACCTAGAAAGCGTCTGAGGCCAGATTCTTCCTGATTCCTGGCCCTGCTCTATCCACTACACCATCTGGCTGCTGTAAAGCAGCCACTGCATTTCCAGGCTGAGGAACTTTCCAGGCTCCAAAAAACCCCCAAATCCAAAAAAAAACCAACACAAAAGATCATCAATGAATCCTATTTTTGTTTAGTATTTTATTTTCTCCCCAGTTACATGTAAAAATATTTTTTATCATTCATTTTTAAAATTTTGAGTTCCAAATTCTCTCCCTTCCTTCCCCCACCCACACCCCCCGATGGAGAAGGCAAGTAATTCAATATGGTCATGCATGTGTAGTCATGCAAAACATTTCTATGTTGCAAAAGAAAACACAGACCAAAACAAAAGACTCTCAAGAAAAATAAAGAAAGCAAAAAAAAAAAAGTATGCTTCAATCTGTATTCAGACACCATCAGTTCTTTCTCTGGGTATGAATAACATTTTTCGTCATAAGTCCTTCAGAGTTGTCCTGGATCATTGTATTGCTGAGAATAGCTAAGTCATTGACAGCTGATCATCATACAATATTACTATTACTTTGTACTCAGTACCTTTCACTTTGCATCAGTTCATATAAGTCTTTCCAAGTTTTTCTCAGCACATCCTGAATGAGTCCTATTAAGGTAGCATGGCATAATAGATAGCATTTTAGTATTTCCTCATAAACTATCCCTGTTTGGACTTGGAGTTAGGAAGATCTGAGTACAAATCATGACAAGACACTTACTGTACCATTTCACCTCTATGAATCTCCTCTATAAAATGAGGAAAATGGACTAGATAACCTCTATAGCCCCTTCCAGCTCTAAATTTGGAATCCCATGATTTTTTTTCACACATCTTTTCCACCCCACCCCCACCCCACCCTGCAATTTTGACTGCTACCACTCATATTAAGACCCTTATTATCTCATATCAAGATTTCTCCAGTAACTTTCTTACAGGCCTCTCTAAATTCAGTCTCTCCATCCTCCAATTCATTTTATACATCATTGCCTGATGAATCTTCTTTATATATAAATTTGATCATATAATATAACTCCAGCTTCCCTCCATGACTTCTCTCCTGGGATGCTGGGTTCTGATAAGTGAATGTTTGCATTACCTTACCCACAACCATGTCTTCATGCCACTTCCCTGATATCTACACAAAATGTGTCCCCTTTCCCTCACTTTTTGGCTCCCTTTTATGTTGTCTTCTTCCATTGCAATGTGAGTTCCTTGAGGCCAGGCATTGACTTATTTGCTTGTATTTGTATATCCCCAGTGCTTATCATGGTACATACGACAGTAATCATTAAATAGATGCTCTATCTCTCTATCTGTCTGCCTATCTGTTTGTTTATCTATCTATTACCTATAAATGCGGAAGTTCAAAAATTTAAATGGATCCCAATTGCCTACTGAATAAAGTACAAGCTTATTAGCTTGGCATCCAAAGTTTTCCAGAATTTGGCTTCACTTTAACTCTGTAACCTAATTTCATAATACACCCACTCATGTATTCTGTACTCCAGCCAAACTAGACTGCCCTGTCCACTATACCCCAAAGATGTCTTATAGGTCCTCATCTCTATAGATCATGGCATTTTCTATTCTTACCACCTATCCATCTCCAAAGTTCAACTGAAAAGTTACCGTGTTTATGAAGTTTTCCTCAAGCTCCTCAAATGACTGTGAAATCACCACCATCTTATACAATTTAATCAATAAATATTTGTTAAATAATCTCCTACGTGTAAGACACTGTGTAAAGACAAAACCTAAAATCTCTCCTCTTGAGTAACTTATAATCTAATGGGAGATATAATTTAGACAAAAATTAGTAAGTACAAGGTAATTTGAGAAGGGTGAAAGTACTAACTACTGTGGGTATAACGGGAGACTTCCCAGAGGAGATGCTACCTAAGGTAAGATTTGGAGGAATAAAAAAATTCTAAATTGTTAAGATGAAGAGGGAATGCATTTCAGGAAAGGGGGCAGCCTGTGGAAATACGTGAAAACAAGAGATGAAATGTTGAGTTGATTAAATAATTAATAATCCAATTTAACTAGAATGTGGACAGAGTGCATTAAGCTGAATAGTATGGAATAAAGTTGGAAGAGTAGGGAGATGCTAGATTGCAAAGGGTCTTAAACGTGAGGTTCATCCTGAAGGCAAAAGGGAGCCACTGAAAGTTCTTGAGTAGGAAAATGCCTTAGAGAAATTATTTTCACATGTAGTGGGAAAAGTAGATTCTTAATAGAAAGACTGGGTAGCTAAATGGTATAGTGGATAGAATACTTGGCCTGCAGTCAGGCAGATCTGAGTTTTAAATCTAGCCTCAGATACTTACCATATGCATGACCTTGGGCAAGTCACTTAACTCTGTTTGCCTCAGTTTCCTCATGTGTAAAATGAATTGGAGAAGGAAATGGCAAATGATCTTTTCCAAGAAAACACCAAATGTTTTACAACAAATAAAAAGTTGTTGGATGTTCGATGCTTTCCTTAGCCTGCTCCCCAACCCTGGGTTTGTTAAAGTACTCCCCTTTAAATCTTCATGCACTAAAATATAACTACTTTATCCCTCATTTCCTCTGAATCTATAGTATTGAGGAGATTATAGGATAAACTCACCTCTTGAAAATATTTTTAATGGGGTTTCCAAGTAATGATATGCATTTTATCTGTATCATTTTATGGAAATGTAGCCTTCCTGTCCTCTGCCATGTCTAGGCATTGTCTATCCCAGGGATCCTAAACTTTTTTTGGTAAGGAAGATGATAGATAGCATAGAATCATAGACTATTAGAGGTCAAAGATACCTTCGAGTCCATCTAGTCTAACCTCTGTACTTTTTTTGTAGTTTATTTTTTTTATAATTTAAAGAATAAAACAATTGTTTCCATAACATACTGTAATTTTTAAAAATGATTGCACATGAAACTGCAAATCTATTATGTACAACTTGCTATTCCTTTTAAATATATAATAAAGTTATCATGTATGTTTCTTTTTCCCTCCCCCCCACTCTGATCCTGCCGTAGAGATGGCTACCATTAGACACAAATAGGTATATACATGTAAAATTATTGTATACATGCTTCTATTTATAACTTCTTTGTCTGGATGCAGATAGCATCTTTCTTTATAAATCCTTTATACTTAATTTGGACGTTTATGATAATTGAAATGACTTATTTGCTTTCTATTTAATAGATCTAGTTACTGAGGCCCAAGAGGACTTTCCCAAGGTTACATAACTGGTCAGTGGCAAATCTTGGATGAGTACCTGGTTGTTCTGAATCTCAACCTAAGAGCTCTTCTAAGAAAACCTGAGATCACCTGGGGTTTGGGGAGGCCAGTTTAGGGGAGATATGGGTGGGTTAGAAAGTCTAAGCTCTGAGAAGGAATGATGGGAGGACATGCCACTGTTTTCCCTTCTCTGATGGCAATCCTGGCAAATCTCACTTATGATATGTGAAGCCCAGGAAGTGTGGCAAGGTATACTGGCTTGGAAATCTAATAGGCTTCAAGATTGAATTTCCAGCTATATTTAGGAACTTGTGGCCTATTTAATTAGCTGGAGTTTTGCATGAGACAGGAGGGAAGAACAGTGCCACGGCCGGCTGGGGGGGGTAACAATTGTTGGACTCCAGTAGATTTGATAGTTTCTCAAGTCATATCCTACCCCTACTCTATTTAGGGCAGTCTCTGTTTCAGCTCCATCTGACTTTCTCCTTCACTCATCTCCCCAAATTCAGCCTCATTCCAAAGGTCCCAGCCCCTCTCTGTGAGCCAAGAAATGGCCAAAGCATCATCAGTTGAAGTCCAGCCTAGTGACATCTTTCTTTGTGTCTTTTCAAACCACAGCAAGCTCCCCTGAGAGGAAAAAAAAACATATGTTAAAAGACAGAAAGTGATAAAGAGTGACCTACTTCCAAGCATTGGAGAACCAGGGAAGTAAGTGGCTTTGGGAGGTGCCTTTAAATAAAGCTGTGAGCAGCAGCAACTGTCTTTTTATAAAACAAGGACCTGATGTTTTCTAGCCTGCAGATGGTCTATTGAATTTTCCTGGGCTTTTGTTCCTCATTAAACTGGGGATAGGGGGCAATGCTTTGGGTAATCTGAGGAAATGATTTCATGAATTCATATGTGATATAGAAAAAGTCCTGACTAGGAAGTTAGATCCCTGGTTTCTGGTTCCAGTTCAGCCCCTGCTGTCTATGTGACTTTGGGCAAATCACTTACTTCTCTAGGCCTCAGTGTTCTTTATAAAATGAGAGGGTTGGGTTAGGTCAGGGGTTCCTAACCTAGGTTCTGTGTACTTTTATTTTTTAAATATTTTGTTAAATGTATTTTAATATAATTGGTTTCCTTTGAGATCCTATGTATTAGATTTTATGCATTTAAAAACATTATTGTGTGACTAATATAGAAATGTTTTACATGATTGTGCATGTATAACCTATATAAAATTGCTTACCATCTCAGGAAGGCAGGAGGGATAGAATTTGGAACTCAAAACTTACCAAAAAGTGCTAAAACGGAAAAATGAAATATTATTAAAAAACATTGTTCTGAGAAGGGATCCATAGTCTCCTAGAGAGTCAAAGGAATCCAGGACACAGAAAAAGTTAAGAATCTCCTGATTTGAGCCATCTCTAAGGTGCCTTCCAGCTTTAAGATTCTGTCTCCAATTGTGATTCTTGGAATAACCTTTTAATCCTCCCTGCCTTCACTACAAGAAGTGGAGACCTGAGGCTGTGTAAAAGTAAATGACTTTGAGAGACTGAGAGAAGTTATATCCTAGGTTAGCTTTATGTGTAGATTTAATAGGCAACTCATCTACAAGGCCTGATTTGAGACAGCACTGGGCTAGGTCCTCTTTTTCTGGAGCACCAAGCTCATTGACCATCTTTCCAACATTATAGTTCCATTTCTTTGGAGACTTGAAGGTTTTTTGACATGTAAGAAGCCCCTTCCACTATTGAACTCATAAGGTTGCCATTAGACAAAAACAAGAAGATAGGTCCCCAAGCAATTTAATAATAACTTAGATCGATACAGTGTTACAGTTAACAAATGCTTTACATTTAGTATCTCATTTAATCTTCAAGGCAACCCTCTGAGGTCACTTGTGGAATTCATATTGTTCTTATTCTGCAGATTAGAAAATTAAGATCCAAAGGAATTAAACGATTTATTTAAGGACTCAGAGCTAAGTGTCAGAAGTGGGGACTTGTATCAAAGTCTCTTAATTATAAGTCCATTATGCCATGCCCTCCAATAATCATCCATATTAAATTACAAGTACACATAAGAAGCGTGTCCACCAGGGACCTCTTCTTGGGGGACACTCGTGCTCAAATCTTCCCTTGGTGGATTTTTCCTTCTTTGCATGCGCCAGTCATTTTACCCAAGGCTCTCTCCTAGATCCTCTCTTCTACACAAACAGAATAGTGGTGTGAGGCTATCCTTTGTTCCGGCCAAATTGATTTTCTATAACTGTTTCAACAGGGTTGTTATGGTCTTTCTTTTCTTCCTCAAGTCTCCCACACCACCCTTACTCTACTGTCTCAGTGATACATAATTTATTGAGAAAATAGGCAACACCAGCAACGAGTTCTCTTTTTTCTCCTGCTCTGCAACTAAAAACTCCTCAGCAGTATTCTCAAGTCTCTCCTTCACTTTAGTCTCCAATGAAGGGTTGGTCTTTCTCCTCACCAGTGCAAACCTCTCATGTCATACTTTTTATCTCATCCTCTCATCTCCTCCATCTAATTGTCTTCCCAATCATTTCCCACCTTGCTCGATCTTTAAATTCTTTATGTACTGGCTGTTTTCTTGATGCACACAAACATGCCCAGGCTTCTATAATCCTTAAGAAAAGCCAAATTCCTAGAAATGTTTTCCACACTCATTACCTCCACTTCTTTGCCTCTCATTCATTTCTCAGACTTTTGCAACTGGTTTCTGGCTTCATTACTGAACTAAAGTTGCTCCATCCAAAGTTACCAATGATTTATAGTGAATAGAGCATAGGACTGGAGTCAGGAAGACTGAGTTCAGATACTGCCTCAGACACTGACTGGTTGTGTGATCCAGGGAAAGTCACTTGACCTCCCTCAAACTCAGTTTCCTCCTCTTCTGTAAAGTGGCTATATAATACTGTCTAACTCACAGGGTTGTAACAAGGATCAAATGAAATAACATATGTAAAATGTTTTGCAAGCCTTAAAGCATTTTATAAATGCTAGCTATTATTTTCAAATGTAGCTTTCTTATCCTCATCCTTCACGAACTCTCTGCAACAATTTGAAATCTTGGCCATCCTTTCTTACTAGATATCCTTCCTTCCTTCCTTCCTTCCTTCCTTCCTTCCTTCCTTCCTTCCTTCCTTCCTTCCTTCCTTCCTTCCTTCCTTCCTTCCTTCCTTCTTTCCTTCCTTCCTTCCTTCCTTCCTTCCTTCCTTCTTTCCTTCCTTCCTTGCTTCCTTCCTTCCTTCCTCCTTTATTCTTTCTCTCTTCTTTTCCCTCTCTCTTTCCTCTCTCTCTCTCTCTCTCTCTCTCTCTCTCTCTCTCTCTCTCTCTCTCTCTCTCTCCCTCTCCCTCCCTCCCTCCCTCTCTCTCTCTCTGTGTCTCTCTCTGTCTCTCTGTGTCTCTCTCTGTCTCTCTGTTGACTCTCTTCACCTTTTCAACCTCTCTTTTTCAATTATCTTTGAATTCATTCATCTCCTGCCACCTAAATGTGGGTGACACCCAATGCTCTTCCCTGGACCAGCCCTCTTCTCTCGCTCGATACTCTCTTTTGGTGACCTTTTCAGCTTGCACAGCTCTCCCTCATGCAAATCAAAGTCAACTGCAAGTCATATCATCATTTTGCTGATGTCATGGCCCTCTTCAAAAATGGACAAACACAACAACAACCACCTCTATAAAGATGACTCCTAGATCTATATATCCAGGTCTTCTTAACTCCAGAGTTCAGTCTCACATCAGCAACTGCTTGTTGGATTTTTGTACTGGATTTTGTACTGGATGTCACCTAGGCATCTCAAGTTCAACATATCTAGAACAGAGCTAATTTTCCTTTCCCCAAACTTACTCTTACCCCAAACTTCCATATTTTGGTCAACAGCACCAACATCCTCCCAGTTATTCTGGTTTGCAACCTCAAAGTTATCCTAAATGCATTCTTTCTCCCCCAAACACACATCTAATCAATTTCCAAATGCTATTGTTTTCCTTCCACATCTTTCATATCTGTCCCCTTATTTCACTCATATAACAATTAGCTTAGCTCAGGCCTTAAAGACACCTTCCTTCTTGACTATGGTAACGGCTTCCTTACTTGTTTCTTTTCTTTCAGTTCTTCCTACATACAACCACCAAAGTGATTTTCTTAAAGCACAAGTCTTACCTACTCAATAGTTTACTGTTGCCTCTTGAATCAAGTATAAACTTCTCCATTAGTCATTTAAAAACGTTTACAACCTGGCCTCAATTTACTTTTCTAGTTTTATTACACGTTTCTCCCCACCCGACACTCTATTGTATAGTCAAACTGCCCTTCTTCTTATTCTTCACAAATGACACTTTATCTTCTCTCTATCTGACTCTCTGGACCCCACTATAATGCTTCAGCTGCCTTCTCATCTTGGAACTTTTCTAAGTACCTGCGGCCTTTCATTTTGTAACATCCCTCTGCCCCTTCATCTCCCTTTTCCCATTGTTGAATTTCTCTTGGAGCCTCCATTTTGAGGAAGAGACAAGGCCAATCATCCTTCAATCATTCCTTCCCCAGCTCTGCTTCTGTGGTCATCCCTCCTTTGTCCCCATATGTATCTTTTCTTGCTTTCCTCCTGGATTTTTGGTTCCCTTTTACGTGTTTCTTCACCCACAAAAATGTGAGTTCCTTGAAGATAGGGATTGTCTTTTGTTTACATTTGTATTTTCAGTATTTAGCTCAGATTCTGGTACATAGTAATCACTTAATAAATTACTGCTGTTGATTTCAATCTTTATGTTTTTACACTGTTTCTCCCCCATCCCTGTAACATATTTCTTTCTCACTTCAGCTTCTTGAGATTTTTTGTTTCATTCAAAAGTCAGATAACTATTTGCCATCTGTAAAATATCTTTCGTAACCCCCTCAAGCTGCTAGTACCTTTCCCCCCAAAAATGGCTTTGTATTTTGTAGATATCTTGCATATTTTTCTATGTGTACCCATTGTTTCTGCCCTTAGAATGTAAAATGCAAAGACTTCCATTTTTGTCTTTGTATCTCCATGGTCTAGCACAGTATATGACACACAGTAGGCACTTAATTTCTTACTATAATAGGTAGGCCGATTGACTGAAGCTCTTTGCTGCTTATAACAATATGCAAACTGGTAAGGAGTAAACATGGCAATATTTAAAAGTCTAATAGCAAAAGCAATGAACAATAATTAATGAATGAACAGTTCATTTGTTCCATGAGCCATAATTATAATTATCTATCTATAATTATCATGTAAAAAAAAACTTGAGGAAGGCACCCAATGTAATCCTAGTGTGTCCTAGTGGACTCTGAGAATGAAGAAAGGACATGAACAAGAGTCACAAAAGACAGGCAGGTGCCATTTGCATCCTTGGTTTGAATACCTATATTTCTGTGTTCACTGATCCATCCTAAGATCAGAGGTATTCTTGGTCAATAAAGTGGAAATGGAAGTGGGTCTAATATTTCCCAGCTTCAGGCTTGGTCCCTTCACTATCTCATATTTCTTCCCAGTTCAGCATCCTCCTCTTATACACACACCATAGAAAACACATGCACACATACACACACAATTCACTTTTTCCCTTTTTTTTCTTCATTCCTGGCCTGGTACTCCTGAGTTCCTTCCTCCTTTGGCAAGAACAATAATGTCCTTGGTTTTTCCATCTTAATCTTCCACGTTGGATCCATAAGCCTTATTGGGAAGTAATAATGGTACACAACTGAGTTCCCAAAGGCTCAAGTAAGAGTCCATGGTATCACAAAGAAACTTCAGATGGCAACCTAGATTTAATAGTCTTTTGGTCCACACAGGAAAGTCATCTGGTCTACACCATAAGCCTTTATGGCAGACAATTCTTCAGTTATTACTTACCACTCAACCAGGGAATTAGGAGAATGAAAAGCAGGATTGTAGGGAAGAGAAGTAAAATATCACAAAGAAAAAAAAGGGAACACCTACAGGGGAGAAAAGAATGAGGTAATGAAAGATAAATCTAACCAGCTTCAAAACTTTTCTAAGGTTGGCCCTGGCCATATCATCTCTTGTCTGCTACCTTACCACTTTCTCTTGGTGTAATGCTTTAAACTCTGCAGTGTTTTTGTATCTTTCATCCCATTTTAGTATCATAAAGGCTGTGTGAGTTAAGTAGGACAAGTATTATTAGCCTCATCTGACAAGTAAGGTAAATGAAGACCACAGAATATAAATGACTCTCCTAAGGTCACACAGCTAGGGCATCTGAGCCCATGAGCCTTATATTATGGGTGTGAACTAAGACAGGTTAAAATAGAGTGGACCAAAAACCAAAAACAAACAGAAAAAGAAACAGAATGGACCTAGGCTGGGACCAGACCAACATGTTATCCTAGGGCAGGATGGACAAAGTAGGGAGCTGACATAAAAGGGAAACAGGTTGAGTCACTGCAAACATTCAGCTCCAGACATTTCCTTCATCTTTCCTCCTCATCTTATACCCACTTCCTGGGGTCCTGAATCCCTACATCAAAGTTTCCTGCTTCCTTTGCCACCTCTTGAATTCTGATACTTCATAAGATACCCTAATACCAAGCTAGTCTCAGCTTTAGACCATATTTGCTTGGTCCATGATTCCTGATTCAGATTTTGCCTCTAATCCCCTCATGGTAAGAGAGGTGGGGCCTGATCCTTGAGTAAGTCAATAAGTCATCAAGAGTTTATTAAGTGCTTGCTATATATCAGGCACTGTATAAAACACTGGGCACAAAAAGAAAAACAAAAGATAATCCCCCCTAAAGAGGCTTATAGTCTGATGAGAGAGATAACATGAAGAGAACTATGTACAAATGAAATTTATGTAGGATAAAATGGTGATAATAAAGAGGAGGCACTGGCCTTAAGGGGAATTGGGAAAGGGTTTTTTTTTTTTTGTGAAGATGAGGTATTACCTGGTATTGAAGGAAGTCAGAGAAGCCAGGAAGAAGAGGTGAGGAGGAAGAGAATTTCAGGCATGAAACATAGCCAATGAAAATGCAGGAATTCAAGAGATACATTGTCTTGTTTGAGAAAGAGCAAGGAGGTGAATATCACTGGGTTACAGAGTATGTGTGGATGAGTAAGGTGTAAGAAGGCTGGAAGGAGTCAGAGCAGGTTATAAAGGGTTTTGAATGCCAAAAAGAGGATTTCCTGTTTTCTCCTAGAGGTGACAGGGAACTGGTGGAGTTTATTGAATGAGTGGAAGGGAGACTATTTCCAGACTTGCACTTTAGGAAGTCCAATTTGTCAGTTGAGTGGAGGACAAACTGGAGGGGGAGAGATACTTGAGTTAGGGAGACCAACCGAAAGGCTATTGTAATAGCCAAGTAGGAGGTGATGAGAACCTATAGCAGAGAGCTGCCCATGTCATAAGAGAAAAGGAGATATATGCAAGAGATGTGAAGAATGAAAAATTGATTGGCCATGGCAACAGATTAGATAAGGGAAGAGAGAGAGAGAGAGAGAGAGAGAGAGAGAGAGAGAGAGAGAGAGAGAGAGAGAATGAGGGAGGGGTCAAGGATGTAACACCTAGGCTGCAAGCCTGGGTCACAAAGAGAATGGTGATACCCTTAACAGTAGTATGGAAGTTTGGAAGTAGGGAGAGTTTAGGGTGAGAAAGAAAATATTGAATCGAGATTTGGATATATTGAGTTAAGATATCTAAGAGGCATCTAATGTAAGATGTACAACAGACAGTTGGAAATGTGAGTCTGGAGGTTAGGAGAGCTTAGGGCTAGAAAAACAGCTATGAGAATCATCAGCATACAGATGATAATTATATCTATTGGAGAGGACGACATTACCAAGAGAAAGAGGAGGAAAAGGGCCCCAGACAGAACCCTGGGGGATACCAACCTTTAGCAGATGTAATCTGGAAAACATACAGCAAACCACTGCTCACCCTAATCACTAACATGCATTGGCCTTGCCCTTGGCTGGGCTGCAACATTAGTTACAAAGCCTGGTTTATTGTCTCTTCTGTATCACAACCAGGAGATCACAGATTATAGATCTGGAGTCAGAGGGGAACTCAAAGGTAATTAAGTCCAAATGCTTCATTTAGGGATTTGGAAACTGAGGCCCAGAAAAATAAAGTGAGTTCTGCAAGGTCACATGGGAAGTGAGATTCAGAGTCAAGGTTAGAACTCCAATCCTATGACTCCAAATTCAGTTTTCTTTTCACTGTACTGTGTTCCTTTCCATCAACTTTAAAGTCTTTTAGAAAGAAAAAGAAAGTTGGAACCTTAGGAAATATCAGCCTCTACCGACCCATCCTGACCATTTTACTTTAAGGAGCCTGAATTTGGGGTAAAGGTCAACAAATATTCCCATTCAAAAGAAAAGATGTTGGCCTATAAACACTTTTATATTTAAATATAAATGAAACTATGGCCAAATACATTCTGTCCTCCCACGGATACGCTATTTTTCACTAGTTTATTCAATCAAATACTGAAAAATATACTGAAGAAAACAACACCTTAAAAAATAGACTAACTCAAATGGCAAAAGAGCTCCAAAAAGCCAATGAGGAAAAGAATGCCTTGAAAGGCAGAATTAGTCAAATGGAAAAGGAGGTCCAAAAGACCACTGAAGAAAATACTACCATAAAAATGAGATTGGAGGGGGGCGGAGCCAAGATGGCCACTGGAAAGCAGTAACTGGCTTGAGCTCCCCACCAAGTCCCTCCAAAAACCTATGAAAAAATGGCTCTGAACCAATTCTAGAACTGCAGAACCCACAAAGGGGCAGAGGGAAGCAGGGCTCCAGTCCAGGTCAGCCTGGATGGTCTCGGGGTAAGGTCTGTCCCGAACAGAACTCCCAGCCCCCAGCCGAGGGGAGCGGAGCTGAGCCGAGCAGAGCCCA
>CM053624.1:250661471-250694508 GCA_028646595.1 Phalanger gymnotis | reverse complement strand
GTAATCAAAAACAAACACTTTTCAAAAAAGGACTGGGTCAAGGGAGAAAATTCAATAAAGGAGGATAGGTTAGGAAGAAGCAAAACATAGTTAGTCTTTCACAACATGAGTATTGTGGAAGGGTTATACATAATGATATGCATGTGGCCCATGTTGAATTGCTTGACTTTTTAGGGAGGGTGGATGGGAAGGGAAGAGGGGAGAGAATTTGGAACTCAAGGTTTTAAAAAAATAGATGTTCAAAAAGAAAAACAAAAAAGTTTTTTCATGCAACTAGAAAATAAGATACACAAGCAATGGGGTGTAGAAATTTATCTTGCCCTGCAAGAAAGGAAGGGAGAAGGAGATGGGAGGGGAGTGGGGTGACAGAAGGGAGGGCTGACTGGGGAACAGGGCAACCAGAAGATATGCCATATTGGAGTGGGGGAGGTAGAAATAGGGAGAAAAATTGTAATTCAAACTCTTGTGAAAATCAATGCTGAAAACTAAATATATTAAATAAAAAAGAGGCAAAAAAAGATAATATAATATTATATGTACCTTGTAAAAAAAAAGATTGAACAATGTTACATAATTCTTATCATCAATTTAGCGTCCCTACAACAGGCAGTTTAGGTTTCCAGCCTTAGAGATTCTGACAACGCTCTATTTTTCTCTCTAGAGAAGCAAAGTTACCTCAAATTTCATTTTTTCTTGCCAGAGGTAACTGTTTGTTGTGCTAGGAGGTGCCTAGCTGCTGAAATAAATAGGAAACATTAGTTATGAAAAGCTCACTCTCTTCTCTGGGCAGATGTCTCTTGGTGATCATTCCTAAATATAGCATTCTGATTTTAGGGCAAGAACGCATGTAATTTTGAAGATATGGATTAGCAAGCTTTGGCTTTGGTCTTTTGGTCTATATGATTGCATGCAAATTGGCCGTGTTTAGGAACAGAAGTATTTGACCCAAGAAAAGCTCCTGAACAGATCTGTTCCTGTAATGAATGGTTCAAATCCAGGCTCTCTGACCATCGGCAAACCACTTAACTTCTTTCATCCTCAGTTTCCTGATGTGTAAAATGAAAGCCACTTAATCACTCTGAGACTCAGTTGCCTCATCTACAAAATAGGATTGAAAATGTTTGAAGTATGTAAGACATAGGGTTGCATTGAGGGTCTCAAATAAGTTCCTTTATCAAAAGTGCTTTGGCAACTTTAAAGTCCTATAAAACAGCACCCATCATCATTCCGCTAAAACCTGATTAGGGAAGAGAGAAATTATCAATCTTTAGGGCAGCAACAAAATCATTTTAAGGGTATTTATACACACAAATATTATATGCCATATGTGCATATATACTATATACATATATGTATGTGTGTATACATACACACATGAACACCCATATATTTTCCCTGATTTTTGGTGAACAGATCTATTTGTGTCATGAAGACACGGTACCTACATGTATTAGATACCCAATAGGTTGTGAAGCCCTTAGAAATTTAGCAACAAAACCACCCAAGACATTCACCCAAAGCTTCCCAGTTGAAGTGATTTTGATTTCTGCTTTCTCTCTATCCAATGAGTCCTGACCACTAAACACTAATAAATTGGGATTCTATTTTTCCCATTGTAGGGAATATAAAGAAAGCCATAGACATTATGGAGCAAGCTTAAGAGCCTAAGCTTCCATATGCCAATGGATTGCCACTTCCTGCTGCCATGATCTGATCTCCAGCCTCAGAGAAGAAGAATGACCTTCCACCATCCATCTTCAACTGTGTGTCTGCAGCAAAGGGCCCAGTTAGAAGATAGGAAACTTTCCATCTGACTGATGGCTTTTCATCTGCTGCTCCACTGAGGGGGCTCAACATTCCTTCTTCCCTGTATTTTTGTAATAGCCTCCAAAAAATCCATATCATCCCTCATCATCTTAATATGAAAGGTTAAGAACCCCTGCTCTTAGGTTAGGTTAGGGAATGGAGGGGGGAAAAACCATAACATATAGTGAGTGCTTAAGAAATATTTGTTGAACCAAAAAAATTCTTTGGATACCGGGCAGTATGCAAGTTCCATATCGATTAGCCCAGTTTTCTTCTCTATATGTTCCCACTATCTCCTTTTCTGGTCATACATTTCTCCTTTAATGGTTTTTTTTTACAGTTTCTTGCACACAAGTCATCCATCCCCTTAGAATGTGCTGCCTTCTTCTGACACCCAAACATGTCCCAGCATTGCCCTTTGCCTAAGATTGGGGGGGGCAGCTAGGTGGCACAGTGGATAGAGTGCCAGCTATGGGGTTGGGAGGACCTTAGATCAAATCCAACCTCATATACTTACTGTGTGACCCTAGGCAAGTAATTTAGCTCTGTTTGCCTCAGTTCTTCATCTGAAAAATAAGCTGGAGAAGGAAAAGGCAAACACTACAGTATCTTAGCCAAGAAACCCCCAAATGGGGTCATGGAGAGTCACACATGACTGAAATCACTCAACAACAATATGCATCCCTGGGAGAACATTGGTGCTAGAAAGAGGAACATCTCTTTAGGGGGTAGGTTGGGAATCATTGGATTTCCAGTTTCCCCAAATATAATACAGACCCTGTTCTTTTTTCAATGCTATATGCAATTCATTGCTCATCTGCAATGCCTGCCTGAGATACTTAGGGAGAGTGTCTGAACCTAGGATTTCATTGGAAAAGGAAAATCTCCAATGAGGAAACTCCCTCTACCAATGGAGGTTAGCACCTTCTTTGCAACGTATAATTTTAGAGAGTACCTAGAACACTTGCCCAAAGTGGTATAGTGAATATATATCAGAAGTGGAGCTTGAACTCAATTCTGCTTAGCTCCAAAACCGGCTCTCTCTCTACTCTGCAATACTGTTTCTCATGTACATAGCAGAGATTTTAGAAATTATTGAAATAAAACTAAATAATAACAATACCTAGCATTTCTATAGGGCCTACTATGTGCCAGCTGGTTTTTTTGTTTGTTTTTGAACCTTACTTTTGATCCTCACAACAACCCTGGGAGGTAGGTGCTATTATTATCCATTTTTGGTTATTTTTTGGTCATTTCAGTTGTCTCTGATTCTTCATCAGAGAAAAGAAAAGGGAAGGAAAGGAAAGAAAAACCAATTGGGTTTTTCTTGGCAGAGATAGTGGAGTGGTTTGCCATTTCCTTCTCCAGCTTCTTTTACAGATGAGAAAACTGAGGCAAATAGCATTAAATGACTTGCTCAAGGTTATACAGCTAGTAAGTGTCTGAAGCCAGACTTGAATTCTGTATGAGGAGTCTTCCTGACTCCAGGCCTGACACTGATGGGGTACAGGATCTGGAACACCCCTTGAACTCTAGTTGGATGTTCACATTAGATGAGGTTTTTGCCTGAGGCCATAAGCCTTTCCTTACGGCTAGGCCCAAATCTCTAGGTTACTCTTAACCTAGCCTAGCCCTCCATTGTCAGGCTAGTTTCTACCCTTGATCCTATCAAAATGTCTATGCCCAAGTCTGTTACCCTTAAACTACCCTGCATGGTCTGTTATCTCCAGGTAGCCTTCAGGTACTTCCCACTCTTAATCCCATTCTCTTGGTTCCTGGAGTCTGACCTCACCCCAGGTTTATCAATCTCCTCCTTAGACTCTTCCTCAAGACCTTCCCTAAACCCCTCCTCTCATCACCCCAGGACCATCTACATCCCTCCCACAGTCTTTCTGTGTATGTTTTTCATCTTACCTCCTTGAAGGGGTTCAGATTCAATCTATCTCAGATTGAATCTGGCCTGCTTGTGAAAATGAGCATCACACATAGTAAGATTTCTTAATACTACCCAGTATGGCTAATCTGCAATAAACTTTGGTTTTCTCTTTGGCTGTGAAAAGGCTTGAGTTGAATTCATTCGAGCAGGACTTAGTGTGTCAGTATTTTGGGGCCTCAAGCACCCCTAAAAACATGGTCCCCTAACCTCATTAGCACTCTATCCACTGTGCCACCCAGCTGTCCCCATTTTATAGTTGAGGACAATGGGACAAACAGAGGTTATGTGACTTGTCCAGGATGACACAGCTAGTTAAGTGTTGGAGGTGGGAGTTTTCCTGACTCTATGCCCAATGCTGTGGCTAGCTGTAGCTATCCCCCGAGTAAACCAGCTGCCTGAAAAAGTAGAAGGACCAGCTTTGGCTATAAGTCTTTCAGTTCAACCATGTGTCAACATTCATGTGAGCTGATAAGACAAGTTGAAATAGCAGCTTAGTCAATCCTTAATTCATCATGCTTTATCCTTGAAACAAACAGGTTGAAGGTTGAACCAGGTAAGCATTAGAGTGTACTTTGTTCCTGAAACAACTGAATAAGATGGGTAATTTAACCCAAATTATGTCATTTGTTTATCAGTCTCACATATTGTAGAACGGATGTGAGTGTGTGTGTGTGTGTGTGTGTGTGCACGCTCACACATGTGAATGGGTGCATGAATGCACAGGTGTGAGATTTGGGCTGAACAATCTTAACCATGACTTAGGGTTGCTTTCAAAGATGGTTAAATTAAGACTTCTCCATTCATATGTTTGGAGAAAGTCAAAACATGTGAGAATGTCAGGGACAACTTCCCAAATGATATCAACTGAATCATTAGCTGGGGAGTATCCTGAAGATTGGTTCTTATAGATATAATTGTCAATGCTTGAATGAGAGTATTTCCTTCTGTCCCAGGAATTTAGACTTGCATGCAGGAAATCTTCCACCTTAGGGCAGAGCAGGTAGCTGTCTGTATGATTTGGGCACAGACTTAAGAAGCCTCCTCCCCTAATCTCATTACAGTGGCTTCCTAATTACCTTAAGTCTCAACTGTTTTAAATTCATTCTCCACTCAGCTCCCAAAGTTATTTTTAGTTAGATTTAGACCAGATCTTGTCATTCTTCTACTCAAAAAGCTGCTGTGGTTCTCTATTGCCTTTAGGATAATATGTAAATTCCTCTCCCTGGTTTTAAAGCCCTTTACAACCTGGCTCTGATCTACCTTTCCAGCCTCTCTCTACAGCTTAGCTAAACTAGCCATAGTGTTCCTTACGCAGAGAATGCCATCTTCCATCTTTGTTTCTTTGCACTGATCATGTCTCGTCAACTAATCGACATTTACTATGTACTTATTGTGTGCCAGACACTGTGCCAAGAACCTTGGAGATACAAAGACAAAAGTGAAACAGTCGTTGTCCTTAAGAAGCTTCCGTTCTAGTGGGGGAAATGACAGGATAGTTTGGGGAGGGGGGTGTAGCTTCTTGGGGAATCAGGAAAGAAGGCAGGGAGAAGATAAAATTGATTCAAGCTGAGTTTTTAAGAAATGCAGGAATTCAGTTTCACCATCTATAGTCATAAGAGCTTTGTTGCAGTGTTAATACATACCCTACACTATATCTATATCTCACCATGCCTGTACCTTGAGGGTTTCTGCCAGTCTGTGCCACTAGGCCACACTTTTCCTGCTTTCTCATCTACCCAAGGCCTTCTCAACATAACTTTGCCCATTATTCAGGCTCCATTGTCATGGTACTCCTTTCCCTCTCCTACCCTACCACATTCCAATTCTTGCTCCTCAAGGTACATATTGTTTGAGAGTATATAGTAGGCTTCCTACTGCCTGGTGATTTATATGTAGCCTTGGGAGAGCCAATTGTTCTTTTTCCTGATGTGTTATTAGAGAATTAAATAAAAAGCTGTTTATTGTGACATTCTCTGCTGAAAAAAGAAAGAAATGCAGGAATTCTAAGAAGCAAAAAGAATGAGGGAATGCATGCCAGGTATAGGGAGAGCCAAAACAAAAACAAGGAGATGGGTGATAGTGTCATATATATGAAATGAGGCAGCTAGGTGGTGCAATGGAACATTGTGCCTAGAGTCATTGACTCATTAGTTGGACAACACTTCCACATTTAGAGTATCAATGGTTAAATTATATAATTTTTATGAAAATGGTGTCATTCTCAGAACTCTTTGCCCTTCTTTCAGTCCTTCCACCACCTTCTACCACCACTGTAGAAGTACAAGGGCCCTCATAAGTATGAGTCATTTCAATTTTTTTAGGGGTTGTTATGACCAAATAATTCATCACCTAATGGATAAATTACTTATGATGAGTCTCACCATATTTAGCTAGGTAGGTACTTGGGCAGCAAGCCCATTCTGTTGCTAAGATTATATTCAAAGCTTTTGTCAGAGTGGCAGAACATTCTAGAGCTTACTCTCTGATGATATAGTCTTGGAAAACCCAAAGGAAATCAAAGAAAGAGGAAAAGGTCCTATGGGCACTCAAATATTTATAGTAGGAACTGGGAACTAAGGAGAAACTCATCAACTGTGGAATGGCTAAACAGATAATGAAAGTGATACAATAATATTGTGATATTAGAAATAGATTATTTGGAAGATATATGAAAATACTTATATGAACTAATGCAGAGGAAAGCAAGTAGACCCAAGAGAACAATTTATACATTAATAGCAGGATGGTAAAAACAAATGAATTTGAAAGATATATGAATTCTAATCAGTGAAATGGCCATACCTGATTTCAGAGGACCAGTGTTGAAGCCTCTATCTATTGACACATTGACACATTGAAGCCTAATATCTTATTGACACAGAGGATATGAATTCAGGGTGCAGAATGAAACATTGAATGAGATATTTCCTTCAGCCCCAGGAATTTATTTTGCTTGACTACGTATAATTATTACAGGAAATTTGTTTTTTTTTCTTTTTCAGTGAGAGAGAAAAGAGATTTCTTTTAATGAAAGAAAGAGAGAAAGAAAGGAAGAAAAGAAGGGGGAAGAGAGAGGGAGAGAGAGACAGAGAGACAGAGAGAGACAGAGACAGAGAGAGAGAGAGAGACAGAGAAAGAGAGGAAAGAAGAAAGGAAGGAAAGAAGGAAGGAAGGAAGGAAGGAAGGAAGGAAGGAAGGAAGGGAGGGAGGGAGGGAGGAAGAAGGAAGGGAGGGAGGGAAGGAAGAAAAGAAAAAAGAAAAAAGGAAGAAAGGAAAGAAGGAAGATAAAAGGAAGATACAATGAAAGAAAAAAGAAAGGAAAGAAGGAAGGAAAGAAGGGAAGAAGGAACAGAGAAAGGAAGAAAGAAAGAAAGAAAGGAAGAAAGGAAGAAAGAAAGAAAGGAAGAAAGAAAGAAAGAAAGAAAGAAAGAAAGAAAGAAAGAAAGAAAGAAAGAAGGAAAGAAAGAAAGAAGGAAAAGAGATTGAATTGATTCTGGGTCACTTTCAAGACACAAGGAAGCATTAGAGAGGACCTCCGTGGAGCCCTGTGTTACAATGACTGAAATGCATACATTTCTCACTCTTTTTTATTAAAGCATTAAAGACACCACTAAGAAGAATCAGAATTTAAGAATGCCTTAAAAGATCAAGCTATACCAATTAATAGAGTGCATTTTTATTGTTTACAGAACAAAGAAAATTGATATAGTGGGATGAAAATTTTTATTTCAAAGTAAAGTTAGAGTATTAGTTTGTAATCATTTGTATTTAAAGTGAATTTGGATAGATAGGAGAAATTATAGTAAAATTATCTTTAAAAGTATGTCAGTTAATGCACTTAGTTCTTCTATTTTTAAATGCAATTTTTTCTTGGCCACTTTTTTGCAAGTTACCATTTTAGCCAGAGTATTAGTTTGGCCACGATAACCTCGTGAAGATCAGATGAATGGAACATGGTAAAAGTGAGTTTTGATCGGGGAGAATGGATGAATGAATGAATGGAAAAAATTTATTAAGCATTTACTATGTGCAAAACAGCATTATAAGTACCTGGGCTAAAATTAGAAAAGTAAGACAATCGCTAATTCTATCAAGGAGAGAAAACATTTATAGGAAGTTTTATCTATAAGTCAGATGGAAAGTCTCCATGGTCTTTAAGGTACTGTAGCAAAACAGATGCATCTTCTTTAATGTAATTTTCATTAATAAATCATATTAGTTTCTGATATTGAACTATTTGACAGTGGCAAGGACTTTGGTGATGAGAAAAGACCATGGTATGGGGTGGGAAGAGGTGAGTAGCATGGTACTCCAGACTGTCAGGGAGATGTAATAGCAATAGGTGGTGAGGAGAAAGGGATAGATTAGGATCTAAAAGTAGTAAAGCAAAGGAAACTTTGTTTACTTAACTAATTTTACCTTTTCCTGGGGCTAGACTTGATTCCACATGCTGACAGATATCTAGGGAATTACTCTAGAAGATGCTGACTAAATTATAAATTACCTAGTTGAGTGTTTATTTAGCTCATTTGACCACTCTCATCTTAAAGCAACTGATTCAATATAGGCCTACACAAATATGATCAATCTGGCTCTTAGTCTCCTTTGCCCACCCTTGGTTTGGGACTAAATAATTTAAAGGTAGCATTTCCAAGGGAAGCCACCTGGATGCTGCTGCTGCTGATAGATGACATTTACATAGTATATTAAGGTTTTGAGAGTACTTTACACCCCTAATCTCAATTTATTTGAATAATGGAATGCTCCTTTATGTACTCTGGTAGTTGGAGTCTAATAGCATTAAGAAAGGCTATACAACACTTTGCTTGATTTGGCCAGTTTAGTCAAACATCCCTTCACAATTTGGCTCCAGGCTTCCTTTCTAGCTTATTACATATTAATCTCCATTCGTACAATCTATCTTCCAGCCAAACTTGCCTACTTGCTTTTCCTTTGCCAAACCCCACCCCCACACCTACTCTTATCCAGGTTCTTCCTCCATATCTGGAATAGCCTCACATCTTAGAATCCCTTTGCTTCCTTCAAATTACAGCTTAATGCCACCCCTAGATGAACTTTTCCCTTGTATCTCCAGGTTCTAGAACTTCATTCCCCACCCCCTGCCCGCTTGCCCTGCCCAATGACACCAGCTCTAACTTCTCATCTGAGTGTGCTAGGCTCTTGTTTCCAATTGCACATTGATCTTTCTTCTTGGACATCCCAATGTACAAGAAGTTAGCATGGTACAATGAAAAGAGAGGTAGACTTGGAGTCAGAGTTGTGGGTTCACAACCCTGTATTGGTGTATACAAAATATTAAAAGAACCAGAGGAAGGTCTCCAAGACTTGGGGGAGATATTCTCTAAAAGATTTATGGAAGGATATGAATAAGAATCATATAGGATGGGAAAGCGTGATCCAGGAGGTCATGAATTCATAGAAGTGTCTCTGGAAGAGGATGCCTTATTCAAATGGTGTAGGATCTGTGGAGGTAGCATAGAGTTATATATTAAAATAATATGGTATGACAAAAGAGAAAATGATATATGTTGGAGGGGACATGGGAAAACTGGGACACTGTTGTTGGTGGAGTTGTGAACTGATCCAACCATTCTGGAGAGCAATTTGCCCAAAGAGCTATCAAACTGCGCATACTCTTTGATCTAGCAATACCACTACCAGGTCTGTATTCCAAATAAATTTTTTTTTGAAAAGCAAAAGGATTTACATGTACAAAAATATTTATACCAGCTCTTTTGTGATGGCAAAAAATTGGAAATCAAGGGGATGCCTATCAATTGCGGAATGGCTGAAAAAGTTGTGGCATATGATTGTGATGAAATATTATTGTGCTATTAAAAATGACAAGCAGGATGATTTTTAGAAAAACCTGGAAATACTTACATGAACCAATGCAAAGTGAAGTGAACAGAATCATAGGATGTTGTACACGGTAATAGCAATATTGTTTGATGAAGAATTGTGAATGACTTAGTTATTCACAACAATGTAACAATCTAAGACAGTCCCAAAAAACTCATGATGAAACATGCTATCCACTTCCAGAGAAATACTGATTTTATCTGAATACAGCCTGAAGCTTACCATTTTTCACTTTCTTCCCTTCATTCTTTTTTGTTTGAGTCTTCTTGTACAAAATTACTAACATGGAAAGGTTTTACATGATTGCACATGCATAACCTATCTGAGATTGCTTACCATCTCAGGGAGGGGCGTGGGAAGGAAAGGAAGGAGGGATAGAATTTGGAACTCAAAACTTTAAAGAAAAAAAACAAAAACAAATGTCAAAAATTGTTGTAACATGTAATTGGGGGAACACAAAATATTATTTAGAAAGAAGAAACAATATGGTCACTTAGAAAATTCAGGAGCCCAATCATTCGGGTAAAAATGGATGGGGGCACTGATTGGAAGCAATGACAAGTAATAGAAGGTCTATGCCAGAGCTTAGAATGGTCCTTGTTGTTTTTAGTTTCCTAAGAAACTAAGTTCTTAGTTCATAGTATATTCACATATTCATATACTCTCCCCCGCCCCACCCCGAGTCTATATTAGAGAAAAGAAAAGGCTCAAAGAATGAAAAGGACCATGTCTGAGAATGGTGGGAAGATACTGTTAATGGATAACTCAAAGAAGGTAGATTTATTCAATTCTTTATTTTGCTTCTCTTTTGTCATTCTGTCATTTATAGTTCTAAGATCATTTGCCTGGATATAGAAAAGGAAGTAATGTAAAGAACTGAACAAACTTACCTTCTTTCAATTACCCACATCAGTATGCTGTCCATCCTGAGCCATGGTCCTATCCATTCCTTGTCTCTCCCATTAGCATGTAAGTTCCTTGAATAGGGATTGTTTCATTCTTTGTACTTATATCTGCAGTGTCTGTCTCCAGTGTCCAGCATATATCAAACACTCAACTGATTGCTCTAGAGCTGGAACAGATGTCAGAGGTAATTAATCAATCTAGAGCTGGAACAGACCAGAGTCCACCAAATCCAACCTTTTCATTTTACAGATGAGGAAACTGAGTCTCTAGGGAGGCTAAGTGAATCTGTAGCCAAAATTTGAAAATCCTGTATTCTAAAAAGACTGATCAGTGCCTCCAGTCTGCAGCATCATGCTCCCGAAAGATGAAAAATAGATATGTGACACAATTTTAAATGTATTGTGGTGTTAAATTTCAGTGTTGTTCCAAATCAAAATGCCACAAATTTTCAGTTGACACTACAGACGTGTTGCTCATCACTGATACACACCCTTGTATTTTCATACCTATTTCTAGCTGCAAAGAAAAAATGCACACAGCAAGCAACATAGTCATTAAACTATGTCACTGTTTTTTAAAAGGGACTTTTCAGTGGTTGATCTCATTTTCTGCCTTGCCTCTAATGTTTGCAGGTATTCTTTAAGCTATCCCACCTCTAGCCAAGAGGGAAAATTAAAAATACTCATGGCCCAGACTCACTAAGTGGAGTCATCTGCGTTCCTCTTCTCGAATTATCCCAGAATTTGTCTCTGCTGCTGTGTTTACACATTATGGGTTCATACTATCAAAGATCCAGAGATGGAAATGACCTTAGAGACCATCTAATCTAAACTCTTCATTTTGGAAATGAGGAAACTAAGTCCCAGAAAGGTGAGGTAACACTTGTCCAGAGTCACATAAAGTAGGTATATGTCAGAAGCATGCTTGAACTCAGATACTGGCACTGCTATTTTCTTATGAAAAGCTGTAGCATCCATGTGGGTGCTCATCCAAACTGTCTTTGTTTAGATTCTTTCCCCTTTCTAACCTAACTTTCTACAGTTGCTAAGGAAACAAATCTTTGCCATTTGCAACTACGATTTTGCTTACAAAGATGACATCTCAGCAGGAGACTGAGGTCTGTGGTAGTATGGAGAATTGTTCCCAAACACTGAATTGAGCAGATAATAGATTTGCATTTGGTGCAATTTAGAAAAAAGAACAACAGTGGGTACTGTAGGTGTCTTCTTCCTGGGATACAGATATGAGTGTCCTGGCACATCCCAAATCCAAACTAGAGTTCTTTGGTTTCTTCATTGGCTCAAAGAATAGAATCTCTTTCCCTCTCAGTCCTTTGGTTTCTCTCCCCTCTTGCCTATTCTTCCTATTTCCCTTCCATCTTTTTTTTGCCTCCTCTCTCTCATTTCTTTCCCCTCCTACCTGTTCCTTTCCCCTCTCTCCTTCTTCCCCCCATTCCTTCCTCTTTCTCCTTTCCTGACCTCCCAACTATTCTTTCCCTGTCTCTCCTTCTCTTTCTCTCTCCTTCTATCACCCCTCCCCCTTTCTTCTATATCTCCCTCTCTTCCTTTCTTCCCCTCCCTTTCTCTTCTTCCTTTCCCCTCTGTCCTCTTCTCTCTCCCTCTCCCTCATTCACACCTTACTCATTGCTTCCTTCTCTCTGCCCAGAAATAGAACAGGATTCAGAGACAAAAGACAGGTATTCAAGTCCTAGTTCTGAACCTTATAACTTACATAACTTTGAAGAGTTTGGGCTAGAAGGTCTCTAGTGAAGGTACCTGTCCATGTCCATGTTGTCTCCCCTGTTAGGATGTAGGCATCTTGAGGGGAAGGGTTATTTAACTTTTGTCTTTGTATCATTTGAGCCTAGCAAAGCACCAGACACATAGTAGGTGCTTAATGAATGCTTGCTTGCTGGCTAACCTTAAAAGTCCCTTCTATGTCTAAATCTATAATCCCATGATCCAATAATCCCTAAGTAATTTAATCTCTTTGGATTTTAGTTTTTTATCTGTAAGATGAGCAGGTTGCATTAGAAGACCCAACTTTACATTTATATCCTGGGACGCTCTCTCTGTCTCTGTCTGTCTCTGTCTCTGTATCTCTATCTCTGTCTCTCTGTCTATGTCTCTCTCCCCTCGATATCTTTCTCTTTTATTCTCTCACTCTTCTTCCTTTAATTCCCACTTATTTTAATTATCTACCCTCAGCCCTAAATCAAGACAAACTTCATTTGCTCAAGAACTAAAGGCCTATGGGAGTTAGAACTTATTACCTACAAATTTCTCAAACATCCCTATCTGGGGACCTTTAGCGATAATAGAGTATCTATTGCCAGGAAATTCAGATACGGTCAGCCTGTAAGCTTAAAATAAAATCACCCCTAGTCCTGAACCTCTATGAACCCCTTAGCCTTGCATTAATTGCCCCACTTTTTTTCTGGCACAATTCTCTAACGTTTCAGTTTGCTGATGACAGACAGAAGACAGATGATGACTGTAGGATCATAGATTTAGAACAAGGGTTCCTTCTAATCCAACCCCCCATTTTATATATGTAGAGACTAAATCCCAAAGAATTTAATGAATTTGTCCAAGGTTACACAGAATAGCCAAGCTATATTACACAAAGACAAAGGAGAGAGATGAGCAGAAACTGTTCTGAAAGTAGCACTCAGAGGCAAAAGAAGAAGCTAGCCCCTTACTTCAAAAGGCAGGTAAATGGTTTTGGTCCCTTCCTCTACATTCCCTTCAATTTCAGAGATTTCTTATTAATCCCAAACACTCCCAGGGTGATATCACAGAACCATAGAAATCTAGAGGGAAATTCTAGAAGAAATAACTTGGATGATATATTAGCACTTACAAGATTTCATTGCATTTGGAAGCTGGGGGGCATCTTAAATATCATTCAGTTCATCCCTTCATATAATTCAGAGGAGGGAATTTCTCCTTTTAAAGCATATACAGTGGACATCTCCTCCTGGCTCAGTAGCCAATTATCTTTGATACTATCCCCAGTGATCAAGACCATACAGATCAATCAGATGCCTCTAGTTGTACTTGTAGTCCACCACAAGAGACCAAGGCAATGACTTAACTTCATGGGAAGTACCCTAGTCCAACAGATCAGAGTTCCTTTGATTGCCCACATTATATATAAATGAGAAAATGGAAGTCCAGAGAAGGGACTAGAACCTGGGTCTCCTGACTCCTCTGACCTTTCCACTGAAACACATTACTTCCTTGTCCTCAGTTCAGTTACCAGAGTAAAATTTTTTTTTTTATCTATTTTGAGGATGAGCACTGGAGGTCGTAATGCGTATAGAAACTATAAGGGTGAAACAATCTGTAGTGGAGTATGGCTTAGGGCATTCAGCAAACTGACTTTGAAATACTATAAGCTCAGGAAGGAAAAATAAATCATTAGGTCCTATATTGCATGCAGGGTTTAATGGTGCCCAGGTACAGAGCTAGCCCTGGGCAACATTGTGAGGTATGTAAGGTTTGTTTACAGTGACCCTGCATCTCTGTTTAAAAATCTTTCTGGAGGCAGGGAAACCAGTCTGGAAGTTGATATAATATAATAGTCCAGGCAGGAGTTAATATGAGCCTGAATCAGAGCAGCAGCAGCTATGTGAGTGGAGACATGTATGTGAGATGAGTTAATGATCATAATACTAATAATAGCATTTATATAGCACCTACCATGAGCCCGAAGACGCACAGCTTCTAAGTATCTCCCACCAGATTTGAACTTGGGTCTTCCTGATTCCAGGGCCAGTGCTCTAAATCCTGAGCCACCTCACTGCCTAATTATGATATTAGGTAGGTAGAATTGATAGGACTCAGCAATAAACTAGATGAAAGAGGGTCAAAATAAGTGATTCCTCCAAAGTTCTCAGCCTTATTGAGCAGTAGCTGAATATCAAAGCTTTCAAGCCCTAAAGAACCTTGGAGGCCACTGAATTCAACCCTCTTATTTTACAGATGAAGAAATTGAGACTGTGAGAAGGTATGTGACTTGCCCAGGGTCACATAGCTAGTGAGTGTCGGAGGTAGGATTCAAACTAAGGTCTTCCTTAAGGATGCAGGATTCAAAAGAGCCAGGGAAGTTGGGAGGAAAAGCAGGCTTAAGAGGAAAGATGACTGTAGAATTTTGGCCATGGTGAGATTGACATTATGTTAATACCCAGGGGGATTAATCCACTTTAAAATTGAGGTTTAGAGTTCAGGAGAAAAAGAGAGGGCAGGATGTCCCAAGAGTCCCCCCCCCCAAAAAAAAAGCTAATGAGATCTTGAGCAGCATTAATACCAGCATAGGTTCCAGATGGTGGGATATAATAGTCCCTTTGTACCCTGCCCTGGCTAGAGAGATGTCAGTTGGTATAGAAAATGACTTTAGAGACAGGAGAACTAGATTGGAATATGCCACTTAGCACCTGTGGGATCCTGGCCAAATCATTTATGGAGGCACCGCCTCTCAACTCACCATCAATACAATGAGGAAGTTGAACTAGACAGCTGCTAAGATCATATCCAGTTCTAAAATATTCCAACATGTTGACACCATCTTGTCTAGATATTATTTTCAGTTCTAGGCACCATATTTTAGGAAGGGCATTGGCAAATTGGAACTCATATAGAGAACGGGGAGGGAATCAGAATGGTGAGAGAGATGAGAGTCACGTCATATAGAAATCAGCTTAGCACAGCAGAGTGCCTGGAACCTGGTAGGTACTTAAAACATGTTTATCAATTGATAGAATTGAAGGAACTGGGAATAAAAATCCCTTGTCTGGAAAAGAGAAGACTTAGCTTGGGACAGGATAACTTTCTTCTATTTTGAAGGACTGTCATGTGGAGAGTATTTAGATGCTTTCTGCTTGACCCCAGAGAGCAGAACTAGAACAGATAGGGTAAATTTCAGGGAAGAAGATTTCAGCTTGTTAGAAAGGCCAACTTTAGTAATAAGAAATGCTAAAATTGAGTGGTCTTCTTTGAAGGCATTGTATCCTTATCATTGGAGGACTTCTAGTGGAGGCTGAATGATCACTTCTTGGGAAGGCTATAATGGGGATTTCTGTTGAGAGTCAGAACACTGAAGGGAGGGTTGTGACTTCTAAAGTCCGTTCTAACTTTGAGATTATATGAGAGACAAAGCACTAAGGGCAGGGCCTTGAAGTTAGGAAGATGAACCAACCAGTGAAGAAGACAGAGTAACTGTCAAACTGATAGGAGGAAAATCAGGAGAAGGCAGTGTCATGCAGTCTGTGGGAAGACAGAGAAATAACCTATTTAGGATCACCCAGGCAATAGCAATATGAAATCAGGGCTGGAATCTAGAACACAGACAAAGACCACATAACTTTGAACTTCAATCATTTAAATGGTTGGTCTGATTTTTAGTCAGGCAATGCCTCTGTCCTCCACACAAGCTAGGCTGGTGAACAGAAAAAAACAAAAAAAAACCATTTCAGGTAGGAAGAGAGAATCATTTGGTTCCCTGAATTAAATGGAAAATTCCCATTTTGGTATTAAATCATCTCGTACTAGTACCTTCTCACTTCCAAAATTATCTTTCATTTATTAATTTCTTTCTTTATTTATCTACTCATTTATTTATTTATTTATTTATTGGAGGCAAATGGGGTTAAGTGACTTGCCCAGGGTCACACACACAGTAAGTGACTGAGGCTGGATTTGGACTCAGGTCTTCCTGACTCCAGGGCCAGTGCTCCATCCACTGCAACACTTAGCTGCCCCTCCTTGTATTTATTTTGAATATTTCTTGCTTATACTTACATATACAGAGAAAGTAGCTGAATTCATGAGATCATAGAGCCATTGCGGGAAAAAAATGAGGCAACATGGAGAGGAAAGAACCGCATTTAGATTTAGAGTCAGAGGCCATTTGACCGAAGATCAAATCTTGCCTTTGTCGCTTACTACTTCTATAACCTTCCAAGCCTCTTGAGACTTGGTTTCCTTATCTATTAAATGAGGGGAGTTAGTCTGGCTGTCCTTTAAAGAGACTTAAAGCCTAAGCCAGTGATACCTACTGCTTGCCTAAATAGAATGTAAACTCCTTGAGGGTGAGGATATTTTCAATTTTGTCTTTGTTCCTCTAGTGTCTAGCACAATGCCCAGCACATAGTAATCACTTAATAAAAACGCGTTAATTGATTAAATGAGATGAAATATCACTTTGATTTAGTCGACTTTTTGGAGAATATTTTGATGTAATTCAAATATTTTAGGATATGTACTATATATGTATGTATAGCATAACATATAATATATATATATATGATATATACCAGGTGTCCCCAAAATCGTAGTGCAGTTTTTTAGCTATTTAGATTATTAGAGCTTAAAACTCCACTAGAGTTGCTAGGTGGCACAGTGGATAGGATGCAAGGCTTAGAATCAGGAAGACTCAGCTTCCTGAGTTCAAATCTGGCCTCAGACACTTATTACCTATATGACCCTGGATGAGTCACTTAATCCTGTTTGCCTCAGTCACCTCATCTGTAAAATAAGCTGGAGAAGGAAATGGTAAACCACTCCAGTACTTTTGCCAAGAAAACCCCAAATAGGGTCACAAAGATTTGAGCACGACTAAATAAGAACAAAAACTACATTAAGATTTTTGGGGACATTGTTTTTATTTATTACATACATATATTATATGTTACCTTATATTCAGGGTGATCCCAAATTCTTAGTGCAGTCTAAAGCTTTAATAACTTGGATAGCTTAAAACTATATGAAGACTTTGAGGACAACCAGCTTGTTTCTAATCCATCAAATGCTTTATTTGCTTTTAGAGGGGAGCAAGACTTTAGTTCTATAAAATCATATTTAGATCAATGATTCAGCAAATTTACACCATCCATCCATCCGTCCATTCATCCATCCATTGATTCATCAGCCAAGAATGCTCAAGTCCCTCGTTTAGTTTTAACCTTTTGCTGCAGTTATGGATCTCCTTGCCCCCACCTTAGTTTTTATCCCACAGGCCTAAAATGAGGATTCTCCCTAGAGGGAAATAGAGGAGCCTCTGTGACAGTGAAGTCAGAGGTCAGTACTTTCAAATCCTATTGACACTGAGAGCTTTCCTTTTATTTAGGTAGACTCGGGTAACATTTGGGGACAGGCTCGCCAGCTTATTATATTTTTAGGCTTTGATCTTGCATTGTGAATTTCCAGTCCAACAACAGGATCCCTGACAAATTGATTTTCTTTCTTTAATCTCTTAATGCAATGTTTTTGGGGACTTTAAAAGCCTAAGACTCATCCCTTGAGCTCTATTGGATGATAATGTGTGCCCGTGTCAATCGCAGAAACCATTTGACTTTCAAGTGATCTTGGATTTGGGCCATCTGCTCATTCCGTATCATGGCTGCTCTGTTTTGAGATTGAGACATAATTTAATTGGATAAAAGGTCTATAAATTTATAGGGGAAAAAAACTTAGTCATTTCCTGATGTGGAAAGATCCTAGTGAGTTATTAGGGGTGGAAACCTCTCCTATCGCTTTGACTGAAGCCTGTTGTTAACTATAGTTTGGATTGTATGTTTAGTTTTTATTCTGAAAGCAGAGAATTGTTAGAGAGTCTGAAATGCTTCAGTTTCTTTCTCTTTATAGGCACTTATTTGATTTCTGTGCTGGGATCCCTCATTTTCCCTCTCTCAGCAACCAAAATTGAGTAAAAGCCAAGATGCCAATATGGTGGTAGCAATCTTCTAAAGAGCCTCAGTGTGGTTCAAAGTCCCTTCCTCCCAGGAACCAGCCCCAGAATGTGCATGCATGGCTACTGGGAACAACGAGCTAGGTGAGCTTGCAGGAGCTAAGCATTTGTAAAAATTTTCTCTGTGGGCCCCGGAATAGCAAGAAGGCAATTGGCATCACTGGAGACATAAAGAATAAGGAAACCACATTTCTCAAAGTTCAAGAAAACTCTAGGTATGGTTTGAAATATATCTTTGATTTAACCCCATTAATAATAGCTAACATTTATGTATCCTTTAAAGGTTTACAAAATACTTTACATATATTATATATTTGATCTTCTGTTCGATTAAGCTGAGTTAGGTTCGGATTCGGATTCGCACTGACAATGAGACACTCCCAACAGAACAAAGTTTTTATTGAAAGACAGAGAAAATACTCTATCAAACCCACAACCACATTAATCAACAATTCCTAACAAACACAGTTAACACAGTGACCAAGGCAGAGACACAGACACACAGAGGCATCTATAAATGCAGCGATACCAACAAAAAGACACACACATAACACACAACATGCATACATTCACCACCTACACCAAGGCTTATCCAAAGCTGGGTAACCCCTGGCAGCCTCCTTGGTTAGTCCCTTCTCAACGTAGCCCCAGGCGAAGCATCCTCCCCATGGGTGAGGTTCCAATGTGCCTGTCCCACATAATGACTTTTATAGGGCCCTGAACAAAGAAAATTTTTCCCTCCAGAGAGAGGAGCCACCCTCCCCCCTGCCACATTCCTAAGAACTGGCCAGGTTAAAGTTTTTCCAGTGGGAGAAGTTATTTCCTATCCTTTGTCTTAAGAGTTTCCTGTTCTTTGTTCAGGCCTGTCAGTCTCCAAGCAGGAGAGTCCAAAGCTTTGGAAAAGGGGGCAGGGAGCTTAACACATAGATGCTGGGCTTACACTGTAATATGGAGGATCTTCTCTAATGATTTATCAGTCATCTTCACAATAACCACATGAGATAGATGCTATTATTCTCCCCATATTATGGATGGTGAAACTGAGTATGAGAGGTGGTACTTAGCTAGGTTCATACAGCTGGTAATTGTATGAGGCAGGATTCAAAATTAGGTCTTCCTGACTCCAAATCTGGCATTCTATTCACTGAGCTACATTACTGCATCATTACTTAGGAGAAGGTTCTGTGCAGTTATAACCATACATGCCGATTTCTCCTTTTGGTCTCAAAGGGTGCTTTGTACCACTGTGAGGGATAGTCTAGTAGGAGGGCTCTAGGGCAGCTAGGTGGTACAATGAATACAGTGCTAGGCCTAAAGTCAGGAAGATTCATCCTCCTGAGTTTAAATCTAGCTTCAGAAGCTTACTGACTGTGTGACCCTGGGCAAATCACTTAACCCTGTTTGCCTCAGTTTCCTCATCTGTAAAATGAGCTGGAGAAGAAAATGGGAAACTACTCCAGTATCTTTGCCAAGAACACTCCAAATGGGGTCAGGGAGAGTTGGATATGCCTGAAATGACTGAACAGCAAAAACAATGAGGGCTCTACCTTTATTTCTTGAGACTGTATTTGCCATTCTGATGAGATCAGAATAATGTGGCTGAACTAGTACAAACATTAATGTAAGAAGAACTATGGACAGTGGAAAGATCACTGAATTTGCAGTGTCATGGGTTTGAACCTGGGCTTTGACTCTATGGAATATGGATTTAGTTCTGGAAGGCAGCCTAAGTCTATCTACTCCAACTGTCTTTCTGTTTTACCACATACCTTTCATGTGGGATCCAGTTTTGTGCTGTGCCACTTATAAGTTGTGTGGCCATAAGAAAGTTACTTAACTCACCGAGCCTCAGTTTGCCGATCTATAAAATGGGAACTATAATACTGGTGCTAGCTACCCAGATGGCATAATAGCAAAAAAAAAAAAAAAGGATTTTAAAGCATTATACAATTGTGAGCTGGGTCTCTCCACCCCTAGTCCAGCATTCTTTTTGACTCTACCACATCTGTGGCATATTGCCCCAAACTTTTATCTATGTAGATAGAAAGCCATTTTTCACTTGTCAGTCTTGATCAATTCCTCCCCCAGTCCTGGGAAGCAGAGGTGGAGAGGGGGGAGAGGGAGGGAGGAAAGGAGGGAGAAAAACACCTGATGAAGGAGCAGCCCCAATGCAGGCAGAGCAAACTCAGGGAACTTCTCCCTTCTTGGTGAAAGACGAATTGTGAAATTGTCAGGCTTCTTCTCCCACTCTTTCCCAAAGTAAAAATGGTGTGTCACATCAATCTTAATCACAATACTGAGAAGAGGCATTTTAGTAATGCAGGATTATTCATGAGAACTTTCTTCTTCCTTCCCCTCTTCCTTCCAAAACAAGCTTTATATGAACTTCAAATGAACTCCTATCTCTACCCACTTTGAGGAGTGGGTCATCAGCAGGGAGCTCACAGCCACTTCTACACTGGGCTTGGGAGATAGGCTGGGAGCATGAGTCAGGTTGGCAAGATAGAGAAACAGGAGGGGGAGTCGGCAAGCTGCCCTTTGACCCTGAGAGGGGCAGTGTACTCTAGCTGGCCTGGTCTGGAGATCCAATTACAAATAGCTGAAAGGGCAAAGGAATGATAATTGGTGCATGCCAGCATGCTGCAGCATTTTTCCAATGATATCTTCCTGGGCAGAAAAAAAATTGAGTTGCGCTATCAAACATCTCTTGTATCCAATCACTTTTCTCCATTCATAGAGCTTCTATCCTGGGACAGGCCTATATAACATCTCACTTTGATTTTTGCAATAGCCTCCTAATTGGTCTTCCCTACCTCAGTACTCTCCCCACTCCATGCTATCGTGTGTGTGTGTGTGTGTGTGTGTGTGTGTGTGTGTGTGTGTGTGTTCACTCATGTCCAACTCTTCATGAACCTATTTGGGGTTTTATTGGCAAAGAACCTGGAATAGTTTGCCATTTCCTTATCCAGCTAATTTTAAAATGATAAACTGAGGCAGAGTGAAGTGACTTGCCTAGGGTCACACAACTGATATCTGAGGTCAGATTTGAACTCAAGTCCTTCTGACTCCAGAGCCAGCCTTCTATCCTATGTATAGCTACTAAAGTAGTTTTCCTTAAATGTAGATCTGACTATGTCACTGTTCTACTCAACTAACTCCAGCATCTCTCTTCTATATAGAATCAAATATAAACTCCTCTGTTTACCTTTTAAATCCCAGTATGGTCCCAATCTACCTTTGAGTCTCATTGGACATAGCTCCTTGGTCCACACTCTGCTAACCAGCTAAACTGTTTTTTTTTCTCTCTTCTTCACATGCAGCACTCCCCCTCCTATCTTGTAGTTTTTTACTGGCTTCCCCCACACACCTAAAATGCACTTCCTCACCCCCTTTCTCTCTCATAAAATTCCTCTCTTCAAGATACAGCTCAAGTAGCACCCTCTGCAATGAAGCCTAGGAAGGCTCCAAACACTGGTGTCCTCCCTCCCATACCACCCTGAACTTTACTAGTGTGTAAACATTTGCATTTATTAACTTTTTGTCTTTAAATATGTATTTTAAAATGTCATCTCCTTGTGAATAGGGATTGTTTCATTCTTTGTACTTGTCCTCAGCCCTTAGCACAGTACCTGGCCCCATAGTAAACACTTAACAAATAACTTGTTTATTGATTAATATATGCAGGGCCCTATTCTATTCTCTCTATATGCTATGTTTTCTACTCTCGTGGAGTCTCATGGGTTCAACTGTTATCTCTATGTAGATAACATTCAGATCTTTATATCTAACTCTACTCTCTTGAGCTCCAGAGTCATATCAATAATTACCTATTGAACATTAGATTTTTCAGCAGCATAGCACAGTAGAAAAAGCACTGCTTTAAAATACTGGTTGTGTTTGAGCTTTACTCTCATGGGATTTGGCACAAAGAGAGAATAACATATTCTGATAAGTATAGAAATCAAACTTATCCTACGGGCAGTAGGAGGGGATAGGAGAAAGAAAAGGGTGGGTGGTTAGAAGGAAGGGAAGAAGTAGTAAGGGGAAAAGGGTAAAATAAGGGGGGGGGACTGAAAGGGAGGAATATGGAGGGAGGCTGTGGTCAAAAGCAAAACTCCTTTGAGGAGTGGAAGGGAGAAATAAAAATATAAATGAGGGGGAAAATACGATAGAAAAAATGACATAGATAGTAATCATAACTGTGAATGTGAATGGGATGAAGTCTCCCATAAAAAAGAGGCAGATAGCAGAATGGATTAAAAACCATAATCCTACAACGTGTTGTTTACAAGAAATACATTTGAAAAAGGAGGATACACCCAGGGTAAATGTAAAAGGCTGGAGTAGAATATATTATGCTTCAGCTGAAGTAAAAAAAAAAAAAAACAGGGATAGCAATCCTAATCTTAGACAAAGCAAAAGCAAAGATAGATCTAATTAAAAGAGATAAGGAAGGAAACTATATACTGCTAAAAGACATCATAGACAATGAAGCAATATCATTACTTAACATCTATGTACCAAGTGGCACGACATCCAAATTCTTCCAGGAGAAGTTAAGGGAGTTACAGGAAGAAATAGACAGCAAAACTATACTAGTAGGGGACCTCAAGCTCTCCCTCTTTGAACTTGATAAATCTAACCTGAAAATAAACAGGAAAGAAGTTATGGAGATGAATAGAAGTTTAGAAAACGTAGATATGATAGACCTCTGGAGAAAACTGAATGGGGATAGAAAGGAATATACTATTTTTCTCAGAGGTACATGGCATATGCTCCAAAACTGACCATATACTAGGGCATAAAAACCTCACAATCCAGTGCAGAAAGGCAGAAATAGTCAATGCATCCTTTTCACATCATGATGCAATAAAACTTATTTGTAAAAAAAGGCCATGGAAAGATAGACTAAAAACTAATTGGAAACTAAATAATCTAATCCTAAAGAATGAGTGGGTCAAAGAATAAATCATAGAAACAATTAATAACTTCATTCAATAGAATGACAATAATGGGACAACATACCAAAACTTATGGGATGCAGCAAAAGCAGTTCATAAGGGAAGTTTTATATCTCTGAATGCTTACATGAATAAAATAAAAAAGGATATCAATGAATTGGGCATACAAATGAAAAAGCACAAATTAAAAATACCCAATTAAATACTAAATTAGAAATACTGAAAACCAAAGGAGAGATTAATAAAATTGAAATCAAGAAAACTATTGAATTAATAAATAAAACCAAGAGCTGGTTTTATGAAAAACCAATAAAATTGATAAACCTTTGGTCAATTTGATTTAAAAAAAGAAAGAAGAAATTCAAATTACCAGTAACAAAAATGAAAAGGGCGAATTCACCTCCAATGAAGAGGAAATTAAAACAATAATTAGGAATTATTTTGCCTAACTCTATGCCCATAAATTTGACAACCTTAGGGATATGGATGAATATCTACAAAAATATAAGTTGCTCAGGCTAACAGAAGAGGAAATAAAATTCCTAAATAACCCCATCTCAGAAAAAAAATTTGAGCAAGTCATCAATGAACTCCCTAGGAAAAAACCTCTAGGGCCAGATGGTTTTATGTGTGAATTTTATCAAATATTTAAAGAACAATTAATTCCTATACTTTGTAGACTATTTGGGAAAACAGGTGAAGGAGTCTTACCAAAATCTTTTTATGGCACAAATATGGTACTAATACCCAAACCAGGAAGAGTCAAAACAAAGAAAGACAATAATAGGCCAATTTCCCTAATGAATATTGATGCCAAAATTTTAAATAAAATATTAGCAAAAAGATTGCAGCAACTTATCACCAGAATAATACACTATGACCAGGTAGAATTTATTCCAGGATTGCAAGGCTGGTTCAATATTAGGAAAACTATCAGCATAATTGATCAACAACAAAACTAGCAGAAACCATATGATCATCTCAATAGATGCAAGAAAAGCCTTTGACAAAATACAACACCCGTTGCTATTAAAAACACTAGAAAGCATAGGAATAAATGGAGTCTTCCTTAAAATTATAAATAGCATCTACCTAAAACCATCAAAAAGCATTATTTGTAGTGAGGATAAGCTAGAAGCATTCCCAATAAGATCAGGGGTGAAACAGGGATGTTCATTATTCAGGGATGTCTGCACTATTCAATGTGGTACTAGAAACGTTAGCTGTAGCAATAAGAGAAGAAAAAGAAATTGAAGCAATTAGAATAGCAAAGAAGAAACTAAATTATCACTTTTGGAGATGATATGATGATTTTCTTAGAGAATTCTAGAGAATCGAGTAAAAAACTACTTGAAATAATAAACAGCTTTACCAAAGTTGCAGAATATGAAATAAACTCACATAAATCCTTGGCATTTCTATACATTATTAGCAAAGCCCAACAGCAAGAGATAGAAAGAGAAATTCCATTCAAAGTTACTGTAGACACTATAAAATATTTGGGAGTCTACTTGCCAAGAGAAACCCAGGACCTGTATGAACATAATTATGAAACACTTTTCATGAGAGTAAAGTAAGATCTAAATAAATGGAAAAATATCAGTTGTTTATGGTTAGGCTGAGCTAATATAATAAAAGTGACAATTTTACCTCAATTAATTTATTTATTCAGTGCCATACCAATTGAACTACCAAAAAATTATTTTACAGAGCTAAAATAATAACCAAATTCATCTGGAAGAACAAGAGGTCTAGAATATCTAAGGAATTAATGAAAAGAAATGCTAGGGAAGGCGCCCTCGCCATACCAGATATTAAACAGTACTATAAAGCAGCAGTCATCAAAACTACCTGGTACTGGCTAAGAAACAGTCATGGATCAGTGGAATAGGATATGTACACAAGACGCAATAATCAATGACTATAGCAATCTACTCTTTGATAAACCCAAAGAGGCCAGCTTCTGGGATAAGAACTCACTATTTCACAAAAACTGCTGGGAAAATTGGAAAATGGTAGAGCAGAAACTGGGCATAGACCAATATCTTACACCATATACCATAATAAAGTCAAAATGGGCTCATGATTTAGGAATAAAGGCTGATACTATAAGCAATTTGGGAAAGCAAGGAATAGTTTACCTATCAGATTTATGGAAAAGCAAAGAATTCATGACACAACAAAAGATAGGGAGCATTATAAAATGCAAAATGGATAATTTTGATTGTTAAATTGAAATATTTTTGTATAAAATAAACCAATGCAACAAAGATTAAGAGGGAAGCAGAAAATTGGGAAAGAATCTTTACAACTAGTGTCTCTGATAAAGGCCTCATCTCTAAAATATACAGGGAACTGAGCCAAATTTATAGGAATGCAAGTCATTCCCCAATTGAGAAATGGTAAAAGATATGAACAGGAAGTTTTCAGAGGAAGAAATTAAAGATAGCTATAGGCATATGAAAAATGCTCAAAATCACTACTGATTAGAGAAATGCAAATCAAAACAAGTCTTAGGTATCACATCTCTCCCGTCAGATTGGCTAAAATGACAAAACAGGAAAATGATAAGTGTTGGAGAGGATATGGGAAAATTGGAACGTTGTTACATTGCTGGTGGAGTTGTGAACTGATCCAGCCATTCTGGAGAGCAATTTGGAACTATGCCCAAAGGGCTATAAAAATGTTCATATCCTTTGGCCCAGCAATACCACTTCTAGGGTTGTACCTCAAAGAGATCACACAAGTGGGAAAAAGACCCATATGTACAAAAATATTTATAGTGGCTCTTTTTGTATTAGCAAAGAATTGGAAATCAAGGGGATGCCCATCAATTGACAAATGGCTGAACAATTGTGGTATATGAGGATAATGGAATACTATTGTGCTATAAGAAATGAGGAGCAGATGACTCCATAATAACATAGAAACGGCTACATGATATAATGCTGAGTGAGGGTAGCAGAACCAGGAGAACATTATACATAACCACAGACATATTGATTCTGTGATGACTAACCCTGATAGACTTTGCTCTTCTCAGCAATACAAGGTGCAAAGACAACTCCAAAAGAGTCAAGATGGAGAGAGCTATCTACATCTAGAGAAAGAATTATGGGGTCTGAATGCAGACTGAGGTACACTGTATGCTGTCCTTTTTTTCCCTTTGTTTTTTTTTTTCTCCTTTGTTTTTGTTTTTTGTTGCTGCTGTTTTTTCGGTTTTGTTTCTTCGTTCTCATGATAAATTCCATTGGTCATAATTCTTCTTTACAACTTGACTATTGTGTAAATAAGTTCAATGAGAAGTTATATGTAGAAGATATATCGGATTCCATGCCATCTTGGGTGGGGGGAGACAATCTGGAACTCAAAATAATGCGGGATTGAGTGTTGTAAACTAAAAATCAAAAAAAAAATCTTAATTATTAAAAAAAGAAATGTTAGCTTTAGCAATAAGAGAAGAAAAAGAAATTGAAGTAATTAGAATAGGCAAAGAAGAAACTAAGTTATCACTCTTTGCATATTATATGACAATATACTTAGAGAATCCTAAAGAATCAAGTAAAAAAGTACTTGAAATAATACATAACTTTAGCAAAGTTGCAGGATATAAAATAAACCCACATAAATCCTTGCCATTCCTATACATTACTAACAAAGCCCAACAGCAAGAGGTGCAAAGAGAAATTCTGTTTAAAGTTACTGAAGGTACTATAAAATATTTGGGAGTCTACATGCCAAGACAATGAACACAATGATAAAACACTTCTCACACAAATAAAGTCTGATCTAAATAATTGGAAAAACAACAGTTGCTCATGGCTAGGCCAAGCTAATATAATAAAAATGACAATTTTACCTAAATTAATTTGCTTATTTAGTGCCATACTAATCCAACTACCAAAAATTATTTTATAGAGCTAGATAAAATAACAACAATATTCATCTGGAAGAACAAAATATCCAGAGTATCTAGAGAATTGATGAAAAGAAATGCTAAGGAAGGAGGCCTAGCCATATCAGATATTAAACTGTATTGTAAAGTAGCAATCATCAAAACTACTTAGTATTGGCTAAGAAATAGAGTGGTGGATCAGGGGAATAGGTTAGATACACAAGATGCAGTAGTCAATGACTATGGTAATCTACTCTCTGATAAACCCAAAGAGTCCAGCTTCTGGGATAAGAACTCACTATTTCACAAAAACTGCTAGGAAAACCAGAAAATAGTATGACAGAAGTTGGGCACAGACCAACATCTTACTCCATATGCCAAAATAAAGTCAAAATGGGTTCACAATTTAGATATAAAGACTGATACTATAAGCAATTTGGGAGAGAAGGGAATAGTCTGCCTGTCAAACTTATGGAAAAGAGAAGAATTCATGACTAAACAAGAGAAAGAGAGCATTACAAAAGGCAAAATGGATAATTTTGATTACATTAAATCGAAAAGTTTTTGTACAAACAAAGCCAATGCATCCAAGGTTAGGAAGGAAGCAGAAAACTGGGAAAGAATTTTTACAACCAGTGTCTCTGAAAAAGGTCTCATCTCTAAAATATACAGGGAACTAAGTCAAATTTATAAGAATATGAGTCATTCCCCAATTGAGAAATGGTCAAAGGATATGAACAGGCAATTTTCAGAGGAAGAAATTAAAGATATCTATAGTCATGAAAAAATGCTCTCAATCTCTATTGATTAGAGAAATGGAAATCAAAACAACTCTTAGGTACTACAACTCTCCTGTCAGATTAGCTAACATGACAAAGCAGGAAAATGATAAGTGCTGGTGAAGATGTATGAAAATTGGAACACTGTTGCATTGTTGGGGGAATTGTGAACTGATTAAACCATTCCAGAGAGCAATATGGAACTATGCCCAAAGGGCTATAAAAATGTGCCTATACAGCGATACCGCTTCTAGGTATATATCCCAAAGAGATCATACAAGGACCAGTATGTACAAAAATATTTATAACAGTTCTTTTTGTGATGGCAAAGAACTAGAAATCAAGGGGATGCCCATCAACTGGGCAATGGCTAAACAAATTGTGGTATATGAATGTAATGGAATACTATTGTGCTATAAGAAATGAGGAGCAGACGGACTTCATGAGAACCTGGAGAAATTTATATGATCTGATGATGAGTGAAGGGAGCAGAACCAGGAGAACATTGTACATAACCACATTGCTTCTGTGATGACTAACTTTGATAGAGTTGGCTCTTCTCAACAATGCAAGGTTCTAGGTAAGACAGCTCCAAAAGACTCTTGACGGAATAGACTATCCACATCCAGAGAAAGACTTATGGAGTCTGAACACAGATTGAAGCATACTATTTGCTCCCTCCTTTTTAAAATTTTATTTTATTTTTGGTTTTATTTCATCTTTCTCATGATTCATTTCATTGGTTATAATTATTCTTTACAACTTGATTGTTGGGAAAATAAGTTTAATGTGAAGGTATATGTAGAACATGTATCAGATCACATGCTGTCTCATGGGGAAGGAGAGGAGAAGAGGGGGGAGAAAATTTGGAACTCTAAAACTTGTGGAACTGAGTGTTATAAACTAAAAACAAAATAAACTGTATATTTAAAAAATAATATGGCATTCTAGGGGTACATGTCTCCTTCTTTAGGGTATTCACTATAGCAAGGGTTACCATACTAAGGAAGCTTCATAACTGAACTGAGCTATGGGCAATAGTCCTGACAAATTTACTAGCTCTTTCTCATTCCATGCTAACTGTAGGCAGAAGATTCAAATCAGGTCATGGTAAAATTTTTGATCCAGTGCTGACCCATTTTACAATTGTTTTAGTGCTATTTCTTTTTAGAAGTCATAATGAGCCAAATATTTCTTTGTAGTAGTGCAGTGTGACTCTGAGTGTCTGCTCTTCCTAATGGTTTTCTCTTTGACTCCTTTTCTCTATATTCCTAAGGAAATTTTATGTTCTGGACAAAGCTGCGAACTGCCTGAGGTTTCAAGCATAGAAAATACTGAAGGTTTTGGGTGATGGTGGCTGTGTCATAAAATCAGTCACAGCTGTATCTTTGAAAGCACCTTCTTTATTCTCTCTAGCATATCAGTGTTAGAGGTTCCAGGAACATGTTAGATGATGGATGGGTTATCAAGAATGATCTGTTTCAAACCAAGAAGGCCAAAAAAAAAAAGAGCTAACTCTCTAAAAAGAGACTTAATAGTCTTTGGGGGTGTTAATGATGGATGCATGTAAGATCTGCCCAATATCAAGGATGGAGAAAACTAGATACAGATGGTGAGTAGCAATTCCTGAGAGACATCTACTCACTGAATTAAGAGTTGGAATTTCTCTTTAATGTTCAGGAAAATTGACATAGAATCTTATTTATACCTCAAGAAACATATCAATGTTTTTAAATTTCATTAACATATCAAAAGAGATCAGGATCACTGATCTGAGTCCTATGGGTTCCTTGAACAAAGTGCTATTGCATGGCTCCATGTGTTTCTGCAGTCTAGCTAAATATGTTTTTCTGTCACTTACCCATTGACAGGAGGGGATAATATAGGGAGGGTATATTTACTTATATTCCATAGTAGTGAAACGAATGAACAGGAAAAAAGAGATCTTTCCAACCCCGTAGAACTGGGAAGGCACAGAAGTTGTTCTTTAGCAGATGTTATTGTGTTTGTTGGTTTTGTTGAGTCATTTTCAATCTTTGTGACCCCATTTGGAGTTTTCTTGGCAAAGATACTGGAGGGATTTGCCATTTCTTTTCCAGCTCATTTTACAGATGAGGAAACTGAGGCAAACAGGGTTAAATGACTTGCCCATGGTCATACAGCTCTTAAGTGCCTGAGGCCAAATTTGAACTCAGGAAGGGGTTTTCCTGACTCCAGATCAGTTGCTGTGTGCACTGTCACCTAGCTGTATTGTAGGCCAGGAGGCCTTGATGAGCTTCAAAATGAAATGAGCTCTCTCAGGTAATGAAATCCAATCACATGAGATACTATCTGTAAAGTGCCTAATACAGTGCCTGGTGCATAATAAATGCTCCTTCCCTTTCCCTTCCCTCTTTTATTGTTTAAGCATTAAAAGTAAATAATCTAAAAATAAAAAAAAATAGAAGCTACAATTCCCTTTGGGCAGTCAGTCACTAGATTAGGCACTCAAAAAAAAAAAAAGCAATCTGCAAGTAGTTGGAACTTGGAAAAAATCTTTGATTGTCTTCTCTGGGCCCCAGAGTTAAGCCTTTTATAATTCTAACTGTCAGAGGTGTGTAAACTCCAGCACTGGCTAGGGGAAGGTTTGGCTGGCCCATAGATAACTTAATATGATCCCACAGAAATATGACATCTCAGACACGAGAAGGATCTTACAGAATAGGGGTGAAGCCTAAGATCCCTCCTCAGAATTTTTTAAGTCCAAAACTAAAATGCATAGGGTTACAAGGGAAATCAATTTTATTGAAATGCAGTTAGCAATTTAAAAAAAAAATCAAGTTCGTGGGCGCCCTGAAATCTATCTGTGGATCCTAAGGACCCCAGGTTAAGAACTCTTCTTATTGGTCATCTACAGCAGCATTGTACACCCTGTGGGATGGGGTTCCCAGAGGCCTGTGGAGTTACTGCAACGGATTCAGCAATTCGAGCAGTCATCAAGCCTTGTCATTTTGAGTTTTATTTAGTTCCAACAAAATATGCATCATGATTTAGTATGATGAGTAAGGAGACACACTATCTATAGACAGAACATACTATGTCTTGTACATATATGTATAATTGGGTTTTGAATATGTATTGGTACACGGAATAGATCACAGACTTTATTATTACCTAAATAAAAAGGGTATTACAACAATGATAACTGCTGATTCATATGCTTATTTTCCCATCTATTTAAAAACAATTGTACAGGAATAATCTAGACCTACATTTAGGGCATCCTTACTCAGGGTATTAGAAAGGTGGTGTAGCAATAGTGTTGCTAGCTAGCAGCACACAGGAGGCAGCTAGCACATGTTCTTTGATCTGCTCTTCTAAGGAAAGCAACTGTAAGGGGTTAACAATCTCACTTTAATTAAACATATATATGTGTATATATATGTATGTATATATATATGTATATGTATACATATACATATACATATATATATATGTAAAATTCACTTAGTGCAGGGGGAAAAGCCAGCACCCTGAACTTCAGAGAAAACACAAACAGAAATTATGTAAACAGCAAAATAACACAAGTCAGCAGACAGTCTTCTATCTGTCTGTCCAAGCAGTACATAAACAATTTAGCAGAGAGTAAAGCACCATCGTCTGGGTTTTCAAAGCTGGGGTGGAGGGGGGCTTTCAACCGCTACCCAGAATCTCATCACCAATGCTCTTTTGATGAGTGTGCTGCCAAAGGCAAAATGCTAACCTCTGAGTTTAAATACACTTCTTCAGGGTCAAAAGGCATCACAAGCATATGACTCAAACCCATGTGCCTTAGGCCTTCCCATGATGTAACCAGGTCATCAAAGACTCCCCATTCAATCAAAGATTCCTTAGTGCTGAGAAGCACTCCAAAACAAATATAACAAAAAGTCCTCTTTGCTTGCTGTTACATTTGAAAGGCAAAACTCATCAAAGGTACTTGATTACCTCAGCATTCCAAAAGAGAAAAGAGTAAAAAAGTTCCATCCTAATTACTTTTACTGGGGGGGAAGGGAGATCTTTATTACAACTACATATCCACAATAGATATTGTGGAATAGAATGCAGTTCAGTGCAAGGAAAATGAGAAATGTTTATGAAGTGCTTTTTGTATGACAAGTTCCATGCTAAGTGCTGGAGAAACAAACTTAAAAAATTATGACAGCTTCTGTTCTTTAGGAGATCCCATTCTAAGGGGAGGAGACAACAGATAAAAGAGGGTTTATGTTCACATTCATTTCATGGCATATGGAAAGGCTAGGCAGTACTTTGGTAGGGACATTAGCAGGCTAGATGGCAAAGCTCACAGGACCTTGGGGAGTAATGTCAGGACCAATGGTCAGTTCCCTACCAAGAGGATATTGGGATCAACGTTTAGAGCATGGGGAGGCAGGGTTCTCTCTGGGATACCAGCAACAGAGCTAAGGATCTGGGGCCCAACATGTCATCATAACCCTCACACGATTGACTGAAAGATGTTCAGAATGCCAGATTTTGCTCTCATTATCTCCTTATATGTAAAACTGGATTAATAATAGCACCTACCTCACTGGGTTGTTGTGAAAACTAAATGTGATAACACATGAAATGTACTTTTCCAAAATAGTGTTACACAAATACAAAGTAATTTGGGATATATCAAGAAAGATCTTCTTTTAGCAAACATTTAGGAGGGCAGCCAAGATGGTGAAAGGCTTAGAGTTTGGTTGAGGCTTGGAACCAGAGTAAATTTGGAGTTAGAAAACTAAATTTAAATCTCACCTCTTGTGTTTACTGCCTAGGTCGTTTTGGTCAAATTCCTTAGCCTCTCGGAGCTTGGTTGAAAGTACTGAGAATATTTAGCCAGGACAAAAGAAAGCTCTTAGAGCACACTTTCTTTCTCATGGTAACTTTAACAAACTCTAATTTTAGGTAATAGACTTGTTTGGTTTGGTCCAAGAGGATAAGAATAATGGCTAAATGTTGAAAAGAAGCAAATTGAGTCTTGACATCAGGACAAAAAATCAACCAAACAATTTTTTAAAATTTATTTTTAATATGTTTAGTTTTCAGCATTGATTTTCACAGGCGTTTGAATTACAAATTTTCTCCCCACTTCCACCCC
>CM053624.1:250619649-250660971 GCA_028646595.1 Phalanger gymnotis | reverse complement strand
TGGAAGAACCTACACGACATAATGCTGAGTGAGCAGAGCAGAGCCAGGAGAACATTATACACAACCACAGATATATGGATTCTGTGAGGACCAACCCTGACAGACTTTGCTCTTTTCAGCAACACAATATGCAGAGACAGCTCCAAAGGACTCACGATGGAGAGTGCTATCTACATCCAGAGAAGGAACTATGAAGTATGAATGCAGATCGAGGCACACTTCATGCTCACCTTTCTCTCCCCCTCTTTTTTTTTCTCTCTTTTGTATTTGTTGTTGGGTTGTGTTTTTTTAGTTCTGTTTCTTCTTTCTCATGATCCATTCCATTGGTCATAATTCTTCTCCACATCTTGACTAGTATGTAAATTAATTCAGTGCTAAATTAATTCAAGGCCAAGTTATACATGGAAGTTATATGGGATTCCATGCCATCTTGGGGAAGGAGGCGGGGAGGGAGGGAAGAAAATCTCTAACTCAAAATTATGTAGAACCGTGTGTTGCAAACTAAAACCAAAAATTTAAAAAAATTTTAAAAAATATAATTGAAAATAAATGCAAAAAAATAAATAAAATAAAATTTACCACCCCCCCAAAGAGGTACAGTGAAGGAAGTCATCTATACCTCCTATGATGTCACACAAACATTAGGTATACTTTTAATATCCATAAGTTACTTTAATTACCCACCATAGCACTATCATCCATGAACTTATGTCAACTATAACGCAATCATAAGATTTAGAGCTGGACACAAATTTAAAGAACATCTCAGCAAGCCTCTTTGTTTTACAAATGAAAAACACACACACACACACACACACACACACACAATAGAAGCCAAGAGAGGTGAGATGAATGATCTTATGATCTTATCTCTCCGGTCAATGAGGTAAGAGTAATAGGACCAAAACTTAAACCCAGTTCCTCTGAATTCAGATGCAGTCCTTTTTCCATTATACCAATAATGGCTCTTGAGTCTAACTATTGCTAACTCAAGAGCTAGACAGAAATGCCCATCAACTATTCTTAACTATTCTCATCTAAGCTTGTCTTGGTAAAGCATTTGAAAGTCATGAAAGAAACTGACCCATCTAAAAAGTGCATGACCTCCACTAAACGATACCAGCACCTGCATTATAGTGCCCAGTCCAACTACTGAAGTAGGAACATTTTCACTTGGAACACTTCTGTATTTTCTATAAAATGTCATAACATTGGATTGATCTTTCCCATTTTCTGTTTTTGTTGAAATCTCTGGGCATGGAAAATGAGTTATTAGGGAATGTTAGTGGCTGATAGACCCTATAAATTGTAAGAGATGGCTTGGCAGGTTGACAGGTGAAACTATTTTCTTCTCTAGCATACTTTATTTGTCTCCCTGCTTACTTTCCTTCTCTCGAATGCTGTGCACCAAACAGATATGAATTATACACTTACAATCTGAAGTCTGATGAAAGTTCTCCCACCTATTAAATTGCTGGGTTCCCAAATCTAACATAAATCTTATTCAAAAATGGTTAGGAAAATATTGTGCCATTTACTCTTCTATTATTGCTCATTTCACATTATTGGTTCACATGTTCGAGGTGCTGAGAGCTTCTACTTGCAATATTTCCACCAGGGGATTACAGAATAGCCAAAGAAAGCAAACTGCATGAGAATGAAGTGTTGGAATGTTACACGTAAGTCCACCATCATTTCAACACGGGATTGATCCCTGGTAGTCTTCTCTGCTTCCGTGATGGGACTAGAATGAAATAAAGTGCATAGTTATGGTGAAGCTAGAATACAAACTCAAAAACTTGAACAAGACCCTATTTCTACAGTCAGAGGACCTGGGTTCAAATTCTGCCTCTGTTACTGTCTGCAATATCTTAGACAAGTAATTTACCTTTCTTAATTCTCAGTTTCCTCTTATGGAAAATAAGGGATTGGCCTACATGGCCTTTGACATCCTTTTCAGCTCTGGATCCTATGAGCTGAGAAATTGCTGTGTGTCTATATTTCCTGCTCCATTGGCTATATTGTTCAATCTGGTCATCCTTGTTATAATATGGTACCAGATTCAGAATACAGCCAGACCATAGAAACAAGTCTTTGATGAGGGTGTAATTCAACAGGGAACTGCATATCTGATAGAATGCAGTGAGGCAATTCTCCTTTTATTTTTTTTAAACTATGACAAACAGGGTTTTGTCATTTCCCTCAAACCATATTGCACGGATTCCTACCACCACAGTGCCATTTGAGGGGCACATCAAGCAAGTCTACTCCACCCTTCATTGCTAGTCAAAATATCTACACTTCTGTATGTCATGGTTCATGAGATTCCATCATCATAGAGTGATTCCATTAAATAGTCTTGGTTTTAATAATAGTCCTCTGTTAAGATGTGACTATCCCTATGAAGGCTAAGAGCTTACGTGTTCAACAAATAATACCTAAGAGTAAATTTGGATTGAGTATAAGATCTTATTGGAATGGACATGGAATAGGGAGTTTTTATAGAGACAAAAAGACAACAAGACTAGCAAGAATGGCACTGTAAGGAAAAATGGGAGGTGGCGAGGACATGAGTCTCTGATTTCACAATTTTGCCAAGGGCTAACCCTGCCTGGCCTTTTCTCCCCCATGCTTTGTAATTACTCCCCTCTTCTAACTCTGGCGCCCTGTATGGTGTCATATAAACAGTGGGTGCCCAGCAAATAGTGGCTGGCACTTGGTTGAAAATAGAATTTAATCTGATGTGCCCACCTGCACTTTTCTGGCTATGACATCTGGCACTTACACGTGGCATTCATTCGGAATTCTCCAGTCAGTCTCCTCTGCCTGCCTACAGATTATTTTTTCCTTTAATGGCCTAGAGGCCCTTACATGATTGATCATTAAGGATAAACAAGGTACACAGGAGGCTTCTTAGATGGCTATGATTGCATGCTAAAGAGGCCAGACAAGTTATTGCACTATTAAGGGCCCATTAGCCTAATATAAGGCATGGAGAAATTGGTTGAAAGGTGGAATCTATCATACAAGCCTCATTCTTGCTTCTTCACCATAATGCTTTATTTTAACCCCAAACTTTTACAAACAGGTTTTGACTTTAAAGTGCTCATCAGAGCACAAAACCCAGGGGTTTTGGTATTAGAGATCAGGCTGTCCTGCCCTGCCCTTCTCAGAAGAGGCAAAATATCATTTCCAAGAAGAATTCAGATCATGAGGTAAAGGAAGGGAGTTGCAGAAAGTGAATTTCCTGAGTGGGGGAGAAAAGGTGGTCAATTAGTTTAGAAATGTCTCAGATAAGGCTTGGAGATATTCTGGAATAGCCCAACCTATGGGTAGAAGAGCCCTCTTATATAAGAATCAGAATGATTACATCACATAGAACAAATGTTTCCATAGATGTGACTTGTCTTGAATGCCCCTCTATATTCCTTATATGGGTCTTGCTGGGTCTCCTAGCACCCTTCCCTTCTTCCACTGGTATACTGACCTTACTCTTTGTTTGGAAGGCGATGTGGCTCTAGTGGACAGTAGGGATAGAGTCAGGAAGACTTGAGCTTGAAATTTGCCAAATATTTGCTTCCTACCAAATGTTAATTGCACAAAGAACACATCTAGTGAATAGTAAATAAGCCCATTTATGAGTGAGCCTCTAGCAAACACAAATCGGAGAAAGTATATAGATGAGAATATACCAGATGATACTAGATATAAGACCCTAAGCCAATCACTTCACTTTTAGCCTCAGTTTCATCTATAAAATAAGGATAATAATAAAAATTACCTATTATTATGGAGATCAAATTAGATATTATAATTGAAGCCCTTTTCCAACCAGGTGACATACATGTTAGCTATTACTATGGTAAACTAGGACTCTCTGCAGAGGTATCCTATGGAGGTGTGTCAAACCTTCATGTTGTAAAGCAGAAGTGTCAAATATGTACTTCATGGCTACATGTACCAGCAACATGCCTAAATGTACCAGAACCAGATTAAAATATAATTGGAAAATATTTAACAGAATAAATAAAAATAAAATAAAACATAGATAACATTACATATCATTTTTTTTTTTAAATTCTTATTTTATTATTTAATAATTTTAGTTTTCAATATTGATTTCCACAAGATTTTGAGTTATGAATTTTCTCCCCATTTCTACCCTCCCCGCCACTCCAAGAGGGCATATATCCTGATTGCTCCATTTGTTGATTTTTCATAAAGTCACTAGTTTCCACTTGCTTCAATCTAATTTTTAAAGTGGTATTTTCTTCAGTGGTCTTTTGGACCTCCTTTTCCACTTGGCTAATTCTGCCTTTCAAGGCATTCTTCTCCTTATTGGCTTTTTGGGGCTCTTTTGCCGTTTGGGTTAGTCTGTCCTGGGATGGAGACCTGCTTTCCTCTGCTATTTTGTGGGTTCTACAGCTCTAGAACTTGTTCAGAGCCATTTTTATAGGTGTTTGGAGGGATTTGGGGGAGAGCTCAAGCTAGTCCCTGCTTTCCAGTGCAATCTTGGCTCCGCCCCCTAACATTACAATTTAAAATGAAATCAAAACAAAGTTAGCACACGGGTGGGCTGAAGCAACTTTCCCTTTAGAAAAGGGAAATATATGAATTAATGCCTCCTGTTTTTATTTGTATTTGATGCCACTACTATAGATATTTCCTCTCTTTACCCCCCAAATTAACCTTTGTGGGTTCCTACTCCCTCTCTACTAATTTGAATTAAGATATTAATGACTAATAATGTCTTGATGTACTCACCCTCTTAGAGAACATTTACAATAGAGGGTAGTCATAGCTATCCCTCAGTGCCTTAGCCAAGAGGAATGACTCATGGTGTTAACTTTAGGCACTGTAGCAGAGTGAAATGGGAAACAATTTTGGGGTTTGGGTGGTCATTAGTAACATATCACACTATAATGTTAGCTGTGTTTTCTCTGCCTTTTGACAGTGCCAACTCCAGCCCCAATGGGTCATTATTTATTTATGCAGAACTCCCTTATCACATCGCATCTTCTCAGTGCTGTGTAACATAACTTTTTGTTCAAATCACTCCTCCACTCAAGAACCTTCCCTGGCTTCTCAATGGCCTACTAAATAAAGTATTAATTCTTGATGGTAACATCTAGTGCCATCCACAGTTCGATTCAATTCCAACTTTATTTTCCAGATTTACGTCATACTGCTTCCCTATGTCATGTACTCCAAGGTCCAAGAATACTGAACAGCTCTCCATTCTTCATTCTCATCCTGTTCTCTCCTCTTTTAAGTGCCCTTTCTTTACACTGCCTTCAATGCCTATAATGTGCTCCTTGCTGTCATTCATTCAGTCCATCTATCAACAACTATGTGTCAGGCACTGTGCTAACTGCTAGGGATACAAAGAATGGGGGAAAAAAAGCTCCTGTCCTTGAAGAGTTAGTAGAATTATAGGAGATATGTATATATGCACATGCACACACATATGGAGAGAGAGAGACAAAGAGATAGAGAGAGAGACAGAGAGAGAGAGACAGAATCTGAAAGGTGAAAGTATTAGCGTCTTGCTGAATGAGGAAAGACCTACAAAAGGTAGGATTTGAGTTAAACAGAGTCAAAGAAACTAAGAGGCAGATAAAAGGACACAGAGCATCTCAGGCATGGGGTACAGCCAATGCAAAAACATAGAGGTGGGAAACAATATGTTCTGTTTAAAGAATTATAAGCAAGTCTGTGTACCTTGAATGTATATTGCTCTTGTTTAATTCCTTTCTTTCTTTCAAGGCTCAGCTAAGGTGTCAGCTCCTCCATAAATCTTTACCTGGCCTTTTCTGAGGCTTAAGTTTTCTCTCCTCAAATTCCTCTTAGCACTTTTCCTGAAGTTCCTTTTTGTACTTCTCTCACTTTCTCATGTACCGTCCTTTGTGAAATTATAGTTATTGATATATACATGAAAGTGGTGGCATGTGTTGCCCATATAGGTTATAACGTCCATATGAATCTGTTTAGATATGGCTTGCAGGCAGGCACAAATGTGTATCTCTAGAGTCCTTTTCCTACCTGTCCTTTTCCAAGGGAGACTTTGACTCCCACCATAAGGGGAAGTGGAAGATTGGAGCCAGAGCCTGGTTACTCTGCTCTCCTCAGAGAGAGAGAAGGGGTACTAAGCTGGAATTATATACCTCCCCTAAATATTGTTAGCCTAAAAGAAATAACTTTTAGGTTCAAGCTGTGCTCCTGATCACTATGCCTTAACAGGGAAGGAGTGCCTCAAGCTGTATATCCAAATATTTGCTTCCTACCAAATGTTAATTGCACAAAGAACTCATATAGTGAATTGTAAATAAACCCATTTATCAGTGAGCCTCTAGCAAACAGAAATCATAACGTATACAGATGAGAATATACCAGATGATAATAATATGACAATACACAGAGTGAATGAGCTCTCCCATAAGATGTCTCAATGAGAGAGAGAGAGAGATGAGAGAGAGAGAGAGAGAACCGGGTTGCTTCCAAGGGGAAATTTCCCCAAATCTATAGTGAAGCAAGCTTGGAAAAGGGACATGATTAAAGTTTCAACTCCTTTACATGTTGTCTTATTCCCAGAGTCTTTCTCTCCCTTTGGGGACCTAAAGAGAATTTTGAATTGTGTAGCTTTTTTTCTCTAAGCTAGAAGTCAGAAGACCAAGATCTTTCTTCTCCCAAGCTGTTGACAACTCTGCCCCTCACAAAGGGATGGAGCATTGAGCAATCAATTTCCACCAACGAGGAAAGTCTTATGCAAATGATATTTGAGCCATAGGTTATATGCATCTTTCCACTTATTAGGTTGTAAGTTCCTCAAAGACAAGGTTTACATCAAATCTATCTTTGTATTCCCTAGGCTTTATGCAGTACCTTACATTTATCATAAGTTGAAATGAAATGAAATAACTGACCTTGCTAATTACCACTACTTGAGTTACTACTGGTACTATATATTCCTGGTTCAGTCTCTAGTCCCAAGCGAATGAAGAGAAACTTTACAGGGACTACAGAGACCACACAGAAGAACATGCCCTGTTCATAAGCCAATGGGCCATTGACTTTTCAACCAATAGCTGCAATATGTTTTTAATCTAATTAGACCAAAAACATGTGAATGTGTGTGCATCCATTAAAATTGGACTTCATTTCCTGAATAGTAGCATTTATTAAGTGTTTACTATGCACCGAGCCCTGTGTTAAGCACCTGGGACACAAATACAAAAGTCAAGAGAGTTTCTGCCCACAAGGAGGTTATACTTTAATAGGCAGAGACAACACACATAAGGTAATGCTAGGAGTGAATAGGAATATTTAAGTTTACATGTGTGTGCTCTGTGTTCCTAACTAGATTATAAGTATCTGGGGGATGTAATATGGCCATTTGTTCCTTTTATATCCCCTCAGTACTTCTGTTGCTTAGTCATTACAGTCCTGTACAACTCTTCCTGACCCCATTTGGGGTTTTCTCGGCAAAGATACTGGAGTGGTTTGCTATTTCCTTCTCCAGATCATTTTGCAGATGAGACAACTGAGGCAAATGGTGTTAAATGACTTGTTTAGGGTCACACAGCTAGGAAGTGTCTGAGGTCAGATTTAAACTCAGGTCTTCCTGACTCAAGGCCTGGAGCTCTATCCACTGTGCCACCAAAGTGCCCATCAGTACTTTGTGCTTTTCAAATAGTAGGTACTCAGTGAATATCTATGGAAAGAAATTGAAAAACTGTCCAAGTTCCTTCTTCACTCTCTCCAATCATTTCCTAAACAATTTTATTACTTCAGGCTGTAACTGACACTAAAGAGTTTCCATAGAGCTTGAGAAATGTGAACAGATTGGTTTGTTAAGGTTAATGAATCAGATATTTTCCCATGAGGCTTCGGCCATTGTTCTTCCTTCTGATTATGCAAATTCGAGAAAACATTTTAATCCTTGTTCTTTTTCAGTTTGCTCCTCTTGCTTCTTTGGGGATAGAGATGAAAAGACTCTTGGAGCTGGAGGTTAACTGTACCACTCCTCTTCCTCAGGGATTTCTACTATTCTTACAGCCAGAGGGCCAAAGTCATTGAACTTCATTAGGGTGAGGGTTCAGTCACTTTACCTGGAAATCAGTGCTTCTGGCTGTCTTGTAACTCATGATCCACAGGACTTCCAAAGGGATGCTGTGGTGGGACCATCATGTGATATCCTCTCTCCTAGATAAACCTCTGGCTTTTACACTGGCAAGGCACCAAAGAGGAATCGGTCTTAGAAAATGTTTGAACTAGAGGAGAACTTTGAGATAATTTAGTCCAGTCTCTTTATTGTATAGGTTAAAAAAACAACCAAACAAACCCAAGATCCATAGAAGAAAAATTACCCATCCCTTCCATTGCTGATAAATGGCAGTGCTAGTACTACAATACAAATCTTTAGGAGCCTGGCACATAGTAAGCATTTAATAAATGCTTGTCGACTTGACTCCATGATATGATCCTTTATTATTACTAAGGAGGGCATGTGTCCAGAAGAAGCCTCCTCAGGTGGTAAAGCCTTTCTGAATTTCTTATAATAATATATTAGAGCTAGAAATTATGTTAAGAGGGAATTTGCTCAATCACCTCATTTTTTCAGATGAAGAAACTGAGACCCAGAAAGGTTAAATGACTTACAAAAATGACAAATAGCAAAGCTAGGATTTGAACCAAAGTCCAATGACTTCCAAACCATTCTTCTTTCTACTGTATCATGCTGCTTCTTAGATCTTAAGCCCTTGATAAGATTAGCCCTTTATTATGTGTGAACTCTCCAAGTCTTAGGTCCTTCTTTTGTCCCTTTAGTACTATGTTAAAGATCAATTAATGATTAATTAATCAATTAATTGATCTCTGCATACATCTAGACTACACTTTTGGACTTGGCATTTAAAAAGGGTAGTGGAGATAGAAGGAACTAGAAAAAAACAGAGAAAGAGGGAAGGGGCAACATGGAGATTGATTCCTTGGAGCAGGGGGCAGCACATTCATGAGACCCCTCCAGAGAACCACGTGCACCAGGGAACCATGTAACTAATCCTCAAGAGAACATGTCACTACGCAGTATACAGTGACAGTGGCAGAAGAATGGAGAATTTCCTAGGCCGAAGCTTCTGGACCCAAAGAAGGAGTTCCTGGACTAAACAGGAGTGAGAGAGAAAGAATAACAGGGACGGAGAGAAGATATTGAGGGTCAAATGTGAACTTTGTCATTCACTCATTACTATAAATTTGGTTATTGCAGAGGTCCAGGGAAAAATCTCTAAGCCCTGACCACCATTTTGTGAGGGGCCACAGTCATGCTTACCTCACTCATGGCTCTACCCATTCTCCAGATTTCTCCATCTCCTTACTGGTAGTCCTCCTCTCTCTCCATTTTCCAGCTCCCCTTTATATGTTATCTTCCCTTATTAGAATGCAAGCTCTTTGAGGACAGGGATTGTCTTGATCACTTATATTTGTATCCCCAGTACTTGTACAATGCTTGGAAAATAATAAGTTATTTCTCTCTCTCTCTCTCTCTCTCTCTCTCTCTCTCTCTCTCTCTCTCTCTCTCTCTCTCTCTCTCTCTCTCTCTCCTTTTCCCTCCTCTCCCCTCCCCTCCCCTTCCTTCCCCCACTCCTCTCCTGTCCTCTCCTGTCCTCTCCTGTCCTCTCCTCTCCTCTCCTCTCCTCTCCTCTCCTCCTCGAGGGATCCTCAATCTCAGAACAGTTCCGCGAGTCTCAAAGACTAGATATTTGTGACTGGGAAGAAAAAGGAAGGAAAGTTGTTTTGACTTTGTGAACGTGGGTACAAGTCTTTTGTGTTTTTGTCCTGTTTTCAATGTTCCGTTTGCCAGAATGCTTGAATGGGATTTGAAGATGCTTTTCCTTTAGTACAGACCTAGACAGAAGACGAATACAGATGTTCCCAGGGAAACTCTGCATGGGAGTGAGCTCATAAACCTAAAAATTTGGTCCACGTAACCTCCAACCTTTGGACCACTGTTTACCTCACATTTGTGTACTGTGCTTACAGACTTTTAGTCACTGGCCAAATTAGGGGAGAGATTTAAAGGCTTCGCCTGTCTAAAGTTAACTAAGGTTAAAACTTTTGCCTAAAGTTAAATGCCTAAGGTTAACTCAAACTGGTTGGCTGAAAGAAGACCCTCAGAACAGGAAAAAGGTCTAGGTGTACATAGAATATAGACTGTGTGTGCTCGAACACAGCTTTACCATTGGCTTTTCCCCTGGAGTGTGCCCAGCCCAAACTCTATACACACCTATGAAGAAAGACAACCCTACCAGTGAATAGGATTGTAGACAGATCGAACCAACAGTTTACTTTGGTAGGAACGGTCATTATCCAGAGACTTTAGGTGACATGGGAAAGAAAAGGGACCGTAACAAAGGAAAGTACAAAAAGTGAAAGTGACACTGGGGATCATAAGATTTCAAGTGACATTGAAGTGCAGAGACTAAATAACAATGAAATATACAAAGAGGAAGTGGCATTGGCAAATACGTGGACTTGGAATTATGTTGAGTAGTATATAGCCTACACACTACGTCATTGGCGACTACAGGGAAGCAAAGGAGCTATAAGTCAAATAAACACTGGAAAGAATAAGGGCTGTGAGTTTAAGAGTATGACAACTATGAGTGGAATTGGAAAGTGCAGGGGTTGTAAATAACATTGGCAGGTAAAGAGATTGTAAGTGACTTTGGTAGCTGGGTGGCACAGAAGATAGAACTCTGGATCTGGAATCAGGAAAACCTGAGTTCAAATTTGAACTCAGGTACTATCTGTGTAACCTCTGGCAAGTCATGTAATCCCTGTTTACCTTGGTTTCCTCAATTGTAGAATGAGGATAATAATAGCACCTACCTCCCAGGGTTGTGAGGATCAAATGTGATAATATTTGAAAAGCACTTAGTGTCAGTGCCTGGCATATAGTAAGTCCTAAATAAATGCAATCTATCATCATCATCATCACCATCCTCCTCCTCCTCCTCCTCCTCATCATCATCCTTATCACTGGGAAGTAGAGGAGCTGCAGTCACATTGAGGAGTATTCATTGTGGGATATTGTAGGGTAGTGGAAATTTTGGTTACTGTGATTTACCTGTCATAGAATGTCAAATATTGATTCTTTTTCTTTTCAATAAAACTTCTTTCTTACATTGTGGCCAATGTACTTATAAATGCTAAAGACAGTGTTAATATAATATACATATGTACATATACATGCATATATACGTACACATATACATGTATACACATATACATATGTGTGTCTATATCTATATCTATACCTGTATCTACATCTATAAACAGCCTAGTGAGATGTCCAGGATAGATTTTCTAAGATATCTGGATTGAAACTTGGGCCACTCCCTTTAAATCATGCAGACCATTCATGCCATGAGTATCTGGTATAATGGTTAAGTCATTGCTGGGTTATTGGTTACTTTTTTTTTCTTTTTTACGAAATTATGGAAATTTACAATTGGAAAGAACTTTCAGAGGTCATTCCCCTGCTCCTCTATAACCTAAGTGGTTAACCAGGCAAACATCTTCTCTACAACATGAGTGGTCATCCAGACTTTGCTTTGAGACGTCCAATGTAGGGAAACCTATTAGGCCTCCATTCTGGAGAGCAATTTGGACCTATGCCCAAAGGGCTATAAAACTGTGCACACTCTTTGATGCAGTAATTGCACTATTAGGTCTGTATCCCAAAAGATCATAAAAAGGGAAAAGGATCCACATCTACAAAAAATATTTATAGTAGCTCTTTTTGTGGTGGCCAAGAACTAGAAATTGAAGGGATGCCAATCATTTGGGGAATGGCTAAATAAAATTGTGGTATTTGAATGTAATGAAATACTATTGTTCCATAAGAAATGACGAGCAGAAAAACCTGGAAAGACTTACATGAACTGTTGCTCAGTGAAGTGAGCAGAACCAGGAGAACATTGTATACAGTAACAGCAACATTGTGTGATTACTGACTTTGCAGGATTAAACATGGCTCCTGGGGCATTGCACTTGATCCTTCCTTCTAAGGTGACATTGAATATTTAATGCCTACTCTGGATCCAGTCATTAAACCAGTTCTATATCTATCTAACTATCGCATCATCTAGCCCATATCTTTCCCCTTTTTCCACAAGGAGAGCATGGAAAACTGTCAGATGCTTGGCTAAAATCTAGGTAAGCTTTAGCTGCAGCATTCTCCTATTCTAGCAGTTTATTGGGGGAAAAATCAACAGAAATAAGGTTAACCTGGAATGACTTGTCCTTCAATCAATAAACATTTTTTTCAGCTGATAAAAATGTAGTTAACATCAACCATGTGCCAGGCACTGTGCTAAGTGTGTGAATACAAAAAAAGGGCAAAAGAGTAGTTGCCCTCAAAGAACTCAAAATCTAATAAGTGAAAACAACACATGAAAAGAAGGTGAAAATGACAGAAGGGAGGAGAGAAAGGCAGGTGCCCTGTGTCAGCACATAATGAAGTCCCACTGCTAGGTAGGAAATGATTAGAACACTTTCTTGGGCACCCTCCTTAAATGGAGGGGAGCAGCTCTCCAATGTCTATTCTCCATCCTCTCCAATCAGAGGAAGAAAAAGGCCTCAGGGTCAGGAGTTACTGAAGAAATGTGAGTTTCAGAGTTAATGTGATCTTGTAGGATAACAAGTTTCTGGAGACCATGATGAAACCCAGGAAAGCAGCCAGGTGGGAACTAATGACATGATGAGGCTTCTTGATAAAGCCATGTTGAGGCTTTGTGATCATTCATGCCTTTGAAACTTGTTTGCTAATCATCCCTTTAATCATAGGTTCTAGAATTTCCAAAAAATCAAAGCGAAGCTCAGAGGCCATTGTTTATAGTATCCATTTTCTCCCCTTCCACCTTTTTCTCCTAAAAAATCAGGACATTCACCATTCTTGTCTTATTTAACCAAACTATCCATCTTCAGCCATACGAAGATGTCTACTGTCAGTCACTCTCCTAAGTCAGCGTTGGTTCCAAAATCAAATGTATCCCTCACTAACCAAGGTTAGTTGGTTGCACATACAGAGAAAGTAAAAATACCTTTTTCCTCCCCAAAAACCCTTATATTCACTTTTACAAATATCCCACTGCTAAATTGGCTGCTAACAGAGATTTGCCAAAGGCACATGGGTAGAAATATCTTTCTTCACCTTTCATGCTGGCTGCCATCATAGGATATAGAGGACGTGGCCTCTAGCTAATTTTAAGGAAACTGTGGCATATGCTACTGCACGTTTTCAACGATGGTATTTTAGTCCTAGGATTGTAATGATTCACTATGTGCTCTTTTTTTTTGCCTGCAAACCAGCCCATGGTGTTAATCTCTGTGCCATTTCTATGTCAACCTCTCTCGTTGAGAGAGAAAAGGGGAAAAAAGCCTGTTGTTTGCTATGTTTGGGTCACAGAAAAGTAGGACAGATATTATATATCCATGGATACTTGTATCCAAGTCTGCCCCCTGCCCCGCCCCACTCCCTTTCACAATAGGAAATACATTGTAGGCAGGTAATTTCAAACTTAAAAGAAAACCCGCACTGCCTATTGGGGTCAAGGAGAAAAACTCCCTAGAAAGTCAAACAACAAGATGAAAATCAATCTTACAAACATAAATGTTACCATGTCATTACCATATATAAAGTCAGAAAAAGAGCATTATAAATCAGATACTGCTTCTAAAATACATATACACACATATATGTGTATGTATATATGTGTGTATATATATATACATATATGTGTATATATATAGGATATATATATATCTATATCCTTCCTCCCTATTCTATGTTCTTCTGTCTCTCTCTGTCTCTCTGTTTCTGTTTCTGTCACTCTGTCTCTCTGTCTCTCTATTTCTTTCTCTTTATTTCCCTTTCTTTCATTCTTTTCCTTCCTTCCTTCCTTCCTTCCTTCCTTCCTTCCTTCCTTCCTTCCTTCCTTCCTTCCTTCCTTCCTTCCTTTCTTCTTCTTCTTCTTCTTCTTCTTCTTCTTCTTCTTCTTCTTCTTCTTCTTCTTCTTCTTCTTCTTCTTCTCCTTCTTCTTCTTCTTTTCTCTCTCTCTCTCTCTCTCTCTCTCTCTCTCTCACTCTCTCTCTCCCTCTCTCTCTCCCTCTCCCTCTCCCTCCCTCCCTCATCCTCTCTCCCTTTCTCTCTCACCTCATTTTACAGATTAGAAAAAAGATGCCCAGATAATTGAAATGACTTGTCCAAGATCATGTAGCAAATTAGTAGGGAGACTGAAGTCTACTAATTCCCAGTGAAAGCACTACACATGTTGCTGCTGATGTCAGAGCCATTGTAATAGCAAAATTAGGTTGTTTGATTCTTTTAGAACTTCAATTAATCAACTAATTGATCAAGTATTCACTAAGCACTTACTCTGTGACATATACTGCTATAGGCACTAAGGATACAAACATAAAAAAGAAGAGTCCCTGCCCTCCAGGAGCTTATATTCTATAGTATATGTTGTATAACAAAAGATCTGCCTTTTGGATGCTTTTTTTTGCTGTTTAAAGCATTTGCTATTGGCTTTGAGACCATATCTGTGAAACCTCTCACACTCCTTTGGGAAAGGATACCTTACATGTTCTATAGACATGAAGCTATTAATGTAAGTAATCTTGACATGGATAGGTCAATGGGAAAATAAAGTTAACAGCCCAAGGTCAAAAGCTCATTTCATCCAGACTAAGGGACTAAATCTGCTTGGATGATGATCATCATCATCATATTTTACCTCATTAATAATATATTTATATGGTATTTTAAGATTTACAAAGTTCTTTTCTCACAGCAGCACTATTAAATAGGACATGCCTCTATTATTATTCTATCTACAGATGAAATTAGGTCAGAGAGAAGTGACTCGGCAGTGTTCCACAGTGCTAGTTATCAGAGATGGGACTCAAACCTAGATCATCTGACTCAGAATCTTGTACTTTTTTTGCTATACAACACGCTGCCTAGGTGTGATGGTCTGGTACCTCTGCTTGGTTGATGTTAGATACTTTGGACTTTGCTCCTCCTTGCCTCTTTGCCCTCTGCACTCCAGTGTACAGCGTCTAGCAAGTAGTGAACACTTAACAAGTGTTTACTGATTGACTGATTGTACTCAAAGCTCAGAGCCAACTATGGAGACTTGAGATAGACCAAGTCAATGATATATACAAGGGGACTTCCAAAGAATCAAGAAATGTTCTAGCAATTCTGGAGGCCAGCTCTGGGGGTAGCAATGCATAATTTTGAAAATAACAGCAGATATCTAACCCAAAAATAAATAAGAAGGAAGTCAAGAAAGTGAATTGAATTTTAGATAACATAAATATGCTAGATATTTGGAGAGAATTGAATGGCAATAGAAAGGAATATGCTGTTTTCTCAGTGATTTACAGTACATTTATAAAGATTTACATAAAATTTCCTAGTAAAAGCAAAAAAGCAGAAGTATTAAAAGTATCATTTTAATATCAAAATGCAAAAAATTATATTTAATAAGGGACATAGAAACAGATTGAAAACTAATTAGAGATTAAATGACCTAATGTAAAAGAATGAGTGGATTAAAGAACAAATCATAGAAACAATCAACAATTTTGTTAAAGAGAATGACAATTAAGAGACAATGTATCAAAACCTATGGGATGCAGCAAAAGCAGTGATCAGAGGAAAAATTATATCTTCAAATACTTATATCAATAAAACAGAGAAAGAGCAGACCAATGAATTGGGCATGCAAGTTAAAAAAAAACACTGAGAAAAGAACAAACTAAAAATCCCCAATTAAACACTAGATGGAAATACTAAAAATTAAAGATGAGATTAATAAAATTGAGTGTAAAAAAGTCATTGGATTAATTAATAAAACTAAGAGCTGGTTTTATGAAAAAGCAACAGAAATAAAATAGATAAACTATTGGTTAATTCTATTTTAAACAAAAGAGAGAAAACCAAATCACTAGTATTAAAAATGAAAAGAGTGAATATACAGTTAATGAAGATGAAATCAAAGAAACTATAAGGAGTTATTTTGCCCAATTATATGCTACTAAATTTAACAATTTAAGTGAAACAGAAAAATATTTGCAAAAATATAAATTTCCTAGATTAGCAAAGGAAATAGAATATCTAAATAGATTTATTTTATTTTTATTGTTTTAATTAATTAATTTACTTTTAGTTTTCAATATTCACTTCCAAAAGATTTTGAGTTCCAAATTTTATCACCAACTCTCTCTTCCCCCATACCCCAAGATAATGTACATTCTGATTCTCCCTTCCCCCAATCTGCCCTCCCTTCTATCACTCCCCCTGACCTTCTTTTATCCCCTTCCCTTCTATTTTCCTGTGGGGCAAGATAGATTTCTTTTTTTTTTAATTTATTTTTAATATGTTTAGTTTTCAGCATTGATTTTCACATGCGTTTGAATTACAGATTTTCTCCCCATTTCCACCCCCCACTCCAAGATGGCGTACACTCTGGTTGCCCTGTTCCCCAGTTTGCCCTGTTCCCCAGTTTGCCCTCCCCTCCGTCCCCCCATTCCCCTCCCATCCCCCTTTCCCTTACTTTCTTGTAGGGCACGGTAGATCTCCATGCCCCATTGCCTGTGTATCTTATTTTCTAGTTGCATCCATTTGATCAATTCTGCTTTTTAAGGCATTCTTCTCCTCATTGGCTTTTTGGACATCTTTTGCTATTTGGGTTAGTCTATTTTTAAGTCCATTATATTCTTCAGCATTTTTTGGGTCTCCTTTAGCAAGTCATTGACTCATTTTTCATGAATTCCTTGCATTACTCTCATTTCTCTACCCATTTTTTCCTCTACTTCTATTACTTGATTTTCAAAATCCTTTTAGAATTCTTCCATGGCCTCAGAGAAATTCGTATTTTTCTTGGAGGCTTTGGAAGTAGAAGCTTTGACTTTGTTGTCTTCTTTTGGTTGTATATTTTGATCTTCCTTGTCATCAAAGTAATATTCTGTGGTCTGATTCTCCCCCCCCCCCACTACTGTTTGCTCATTTTCCCAGCCAGCTACTTGACTTTTTAGCTCTTTATTAAGGTAGGACTCTACTTCCAGAGTGGAGAGTTGCACTATCCCAAACTTCAGGGGTTTTACATAGCTGTTTTCAGAGATATTTCTAGGGACCCGTAAATTTTCAGTTCTTCTATGGTGAGATGAGTGAAGGAGAGGTGTTTACTCCTCTCCTGCTCTGTGCTCTGTTCTGTGAGGGATCACAAGTATTCTTTTCTCTGTCTTAGAATGGTGAGGAGGATTCCCCCTCCACTGCCACTACAAACTCTACCACGCCAATCCTCCTCCTTACCCCAGGACCGCCACCCAGGACTGTGGCCCAGATCCAAGCAAGGGCAAAAGAAAAGAATCCTGCCTCAGTGCCAGCAAAGAGATATCTGCATCCCCTTCAGATCAGTTGCTTGATTTCCCCACTGTCTGCAGGCTGAGAGCTCTGCAAGCAGCTGCTGCCACTGCTGCTACAGCCACTGCCCTGGGGCCAGACCATGCTCCTCTCTCACCCAGGTCCCACAGATGTTTACTACTAACCTTCTAAGTTGTCTCTGGCATTTGTGGGTTGAGAAGTTTGGGAACCACCATGCTGTCAGTGATTCAGTGCCCTGAGGCCTTCTCCAGCCTGTGCCAGCACAGCCCATGCAGGACTATGTTCCTCTCTCAGACTGGTGCAACAGACCTTTCCCGTCAACATTCCAGGTTGTCTTGAGCTAGGAATTTGTTTCACTCTGTCATTTTGTGGGTTCTGCTGCTCTAGAATTTGCTTACAGTAATTTTTGCTTACAGTAATTTGGTGGGGTTTAGGGGAGAACTCAAGGAAGTCCCTGCTTTCACTCTATGGACCAAAAATAAGCTTCCTAAGAAAAAAGCACTTGGACCAGACAGATTCGTAAGTGAATTCTATTAAACATTTAAAGATCAACCAGTTCTAATATTAAATAAATTATTTGAAATACTAGGCAGAGAAGGGATCCCACTAAATTCCTTTTATGAAACAAATGTGATATCGATACCTAAACCAGAAAGAACAAAAACAGAGAAAAAAATTATGGACCAATTTCATTAATGCATATAGATTCAAAAATGCTAAATAAAATACTAGCTAAAATATTACAATAATATATTACAAATATTATACTTTGTGAATAAGTAGGATTTATACCAGGGATGGTTTATCATAATGATAACATAATTGATTATATCAATAATAACAGTAAAACATATATCAGTAGGTGCAGAAAAAAACTTTCTGATAAAATACAAAACTAATTTCTCTTAAGAATGCCTGAAAGTATAGTTATAAATGGATTTTTTTCCTTTAATGGATAAAAAAGTATTTATCTAAAACCATCAACAAGCATTATTTGTAATGGGAATAAGCCAGAACCTTTACCAGTAAGGTCAGGTGTGAAACAAAGATGACCAATGTCACAAATATTATTTAGTTTTGTACTGGAAATCCTGGCAGTAGCAATGAGAGAAGAAAAAGAAACTGAAGCAATCAGATTGTGCAATGAGGTAATAAAACTCTCTTTTGCAGATAATATGATCACATACTTGGAAAATTCCAAAGACTCAAGTACAAAGTTAGTTGAAACAATTAGTAATTTTAGCAAAATAGCAGGATATAAAATAAATCCATACAAATAATCAGCATTCCAATAAATCACAAACAAAACCTGGAAAGAAGAGATAGTAAGAAATACTCCATTCAAAATAACTAGTCTAGACAGTATAAAATACCTGGGTGTATACCTGCCAAAACAAACCCAGGACCTATATGAACAAAATTATCCAAAAAATTATGTCAATAAAATTGGATTTAAATAATTAGAGTAATATTAATTGTTCATAGGTAAGAAGAACCAATATAATAAAAATGACAAATTTATCTAAACTAACTTATATGTCCAATGCCATTCCAATTAAATTACCAAAATTTTTTTTTACTGAAATAGAAAAAATAATAACACAATTCATTTGGAAGAACAAAAAGTCAAGAGCGTCAAAAATGAACTAAAGAAAAAAATGTAAAGGAAGGAAGTTCAGCAGTACCAGATCTTAAACTGTATCATAAGGTAGTAATTATCAAAATTATCTGGAACTGGCTAAGAAATAGAAAGGTAAACCAATGGAACAGAATAGACATTCAATTTACAGCAGCACATAAATATAGTAAACTTGCATTTGACAAGTGTAAACACTTAAGATTTTGGGATAAAAATTCATTATTTATTTAAAAAATTGCTGGGAAAATTGGAAAGTAGTCTGTCAGAAACTGGGTCAAGACCAATATTTTATACCATTTACCAAGATGAGGTCAAAATTGATACATGACCTAGATATAAAGAGAGATATTTTGATTTAGAGCATTTTTTTGCATAACTCTAAATTGTGATTTCTTTATCTCAAAACTTTCTGTTCATATTCTTTGACCATTTATCAATTGGGGAATGACCCATATTTTTATTGATTTTACAAAGTTCTTCATATATTTGAATTATGAGACCTTTATCTGAAAAACTGCTTATAAAATCCCTCCCAATTTTTTCGCTTTCCTTCTGATCTTGGTTACATTTGCTTTCTTTATAAAATCATTTTAATTTAATGTAATAAAAATTATCCGTTTTATACTTCATTCTCCTCTCTATCTCTTGTTTATTCATAAACTATTCATGTATCCATAAGTCTGAAAAGTAATATGTTCCATGTTCTCCCAATTTTCTTGTAATCTCTCTCTTTTTATCTAGGTCATGAGCAAGAAGACATCAGCAACTGCAAACCTATATATTTTGTTTTGCATCTCTATTTTTGTGAGGATGATCTATATATGTATCAAGAGTTTCTGGTTCAAATATCAAAAATGAAAACATGCTTTCACAAATTATTTTATATGGCAAACTTAATTTTTATATTAAAAGTATTTACTCTAAGAAAGTAAGCACTGTAAGGAAGCACTGTAATGAATCATATTTTTAAATTTCACATGTTTATATCAATAGCTGCAGGAAAAAAGTTTTAACAAAGTACAATGTTCATTTATGCTTTAAAACCCTACAAAACTAAGGGCCATTTTTAACAAAACAGAAAGGATAAGAAATATGAAAACAAACAACATTTGCAATGGGAGGATACTAGAAGCTTTCATAATAAATTCAGGGGAAAATCAAGGACATTCCTTTTCCCTACTATTATTTGACATAGTTCTAGAAATGCTAGCAATAACACTTAGACAAGTGAAAATTAATGACATAAACATTGGCAAAGAGGAGACAAGATTATTCCTATTTGCAGACCACATTATGATTTACTTTAACAAGACCAGAGAAGCAACAAAGAAACTGAGATGATACTATCAGTAAAGTAAAAGTACGCAAAATAAACCCACAAAAAGTATAACAACAAAACCCAGGAGGAAATACACAAAATTACATCTTAAATAATCAGAAAATACATAAAACATCTGAAGGTCAGTTCATTAATATACACTTAATACCTTTAAAAATAATTACAAAATGCTCTTTAAGGAATAAAATAAAAGGGTGGATATTCATTGCTCTTGGTTGGATCAATGTTTCAAACTTAATGATGATCCCACTTAAATTAATCTATAGACAGTGTTACATAAATCAAACTATCAAGAAGTTAAATTATAAAGGTTGATAAAATAATAGCAAAATTAATTTAGAATAACAAAAGGCAATCTCAAGGGAATTAATGAAAAATAAAAAGAAAGGGGAATTTTACGCCCAGACCTCAAATTATATTATAGTTCAGTAACCAAGAAAACTATTTGGTGCTGGTTTAAAAGAAGACAAAAAACAAAAGAAGATCAGGGGAACAGACTCAATTTGGAAGAATCAAAAATAACTGAACTCAGTAACTCACTGTTCAAGAATCTGGAGAGCATAGACTGCTCGAGCAAGGATTTTCTATTTGAAAAGAAATTCTAGGAAGAACATAAAGCAGTTTGACTAAAAAAAAAAAGATTATTTATGAATATCCAGAGTGACCATGTCCAAAAATGTAAATGCAAGTCTCTATACCTTGTGTCCGTCGTATTTTTGACAGGATGTGACACATGTTTCACCATGGGTCCTCTGGAGACAAGGTTAAGTTATTAGCAAATGATATGATATTTATAAAGCACTTAGCGCAATTTCTGGTACACAGAAGGTGCTTAATAAGTGCTTATTCCCCTCTGTTGTTCCCTACTATATTGATCAGAGTTCTCAAATCCTTCAAAATTGTTTTTCTTTGCAATGTTTCTGCCTTCGAAACAATTGTTTGACTTACTTCATTTTGCATCATTTCATACCTCCCAGGTCTCTCCAAAACTTCCCCTTGGTCATTTCTTCCTCCAAAATTCATCCAGGACTCCCTGTACCAATGGATTTCCTTGGATATCTAGGTAAATTTCCTTTGGGTCCCTATATCTAATTTCTTACAGTGTCAAAAAAATTCATTCCATTCATATACTGTTGTTTCTTCAGCCATTCTCCAACTGATGGCCAGCAGATTGTTTTTCAGTTATTTTTTATAACAAAAAGTGATGTTATTAATATTTTTGTACATGTGGGTCTCTTTCCATCTTTTATTTAATTCCCTGGTGTACAAGCCTATTAGAGATATTGCTGAGTCCAAAGATTCAGTTTAATGTCATCATAATTACTTAGAGAATTTTAATCTATGCAAATTAATTGTCTCAATTGAGAAGTTTTATGAACTGCCTCAGCCAGAAAATATTTCCATTGCATATCTTTGATTTTTTTCCCCATCTGAACTGCAAACTTCCTCTACCATGTTTCAGAAAGCCTTTTATCATGGAAATTCAATCTGACCCTTAACTCACACACTTACTAGAAATACTTTCCGCCCCCCTCATTCGGCCCCTCCTTCTGATTGGGTGTTTTCTCCCAGAACCTCTATTTAAGGAGGATGCCCAGGCTGACAGGTCTTCATTCTTCTCCAGGGTACACTCCTGGATTTCTACCATGTTTCTGCTTCCTTTTATGTGTTGTGTTTCCCCACTAGAATATAAGTTCCTTGAGGTCAGGGATTGTCTTTTTTTCTGCTTGTATTTACGTTCTTGGTGCTTGTCACAGTGCCTGGAACATAGTAACCACTACCTAAATGCTTGTTGAAAGATTGAATTGAAATTAGAGCAACAACCTTATATAATATGAACTTATTTCCAATACGTTAGAGAGGAAGAAAATGGACAACTATAAGAAATAATTCAATAAAACAAGAGAGGGAAAAAATTGAGAAAATAAGTTTTCAGAAAGGTTGGACCTGAGATCCTGCCAAACCACATTAATTCAAGGACATATGTGGATTAACCTTAAAAAAGGCAACAAAAATTCAATCGAGTGGCCAAAGTTTTTGCAATGAAGTATTGTCCTCAACAATGAGGGAGGAATCACCATATTGGGAACCTATCACCATCTCAGGACCTGATGTACTATGTGAAAAAGTCACAATGGCACTTATGATGATGATGATGATGGGAACAAAGACTGGAACCAAAGGAATGCATAGGAGACAAACACATGTTGGAGGTAAAGTGATTTTATATTTCAAGGCACTCATATTTCAAACTTCAAAATATCTCAAAGAAAATGAAATTCCAAAATAATGAAAAAGAATATAAAAGTTGCTTTCACATTACTTTTTAAAAAGATAACTAATGATCATAAGCTTGCCTTCTCTCTATAAGAATTAAATGAAAATGATTTATGCATGCATGCAGGATATCCTGGATGAAAACATGAGAAGGGAACAGGTAGGCTTTCATTGCATAGAGTAAAGAATGTAACATAGTGATGAGGTTGTGTCTATTATTTATTGATTTTTAAAATAAACATTTGACTCACCAGAATAAAGTGCATCCTTGAAGGCTGTGCTCAAACAAGGAGTCTCCCAGGTATATGCTAAAGTGATACAAGATTCTTTGCTAGATGTTACTATGGGGATAACTTCATTGAATTATTTGCTGCGGTTTGACCTAATGGAAAATGTTTTCGTTTTTAAGAGTCTTATTGATATCTTTGTTTTAACATTGCTTTTGTTTCCCAAAGTGTTCCTCAATACCCACCCATTCCTCTAACTAGGACCCAGACCTCACTGCAAATATTGTTTTTCAAAGAAAGACGAAAACAGATTAGCAAAATAAAACAACATACAAACAGTTTGATAGCAAATGCAATGCTTTGCACCTGTGGTACCTGATCTCCTTAAAAAAGGGGCAAAGGAAGATGCATCTTGACAAGCCTGGTCACTGAAATGGCACAGTTTTTTTTTTTTTTGCTATCCTTGTTCTTTAAATTTGTGTGGTATAGTCTTTGTATATATATATTTTCTTCTCTGTTTAATTCATTTTATGTCAGTTCATATATGTTTTTCTAGGCTTCTATTAGTTCTTCATATCCAGAGGCATCTACATGGGATAGTGGATAGAGTGATGGCCTTGGAGTCAGGAGGACCTAAGTTAAAAACCGAACTCAGCCATTTACTAGCTGCATGACCTTGGACTTGACCTCTATGCTGTTTACTTCAACTATATCTTCCATGTTTACGAGGACCAAATGAAATAATATTTGTAATGTACTCAGCACAATTCCTGGCATATAATAGATACTTACTGAATTCTTGTTTCTTTCATTTGTGGGCAGAACATATATTCTTTTTTTGTTGTTGTTATAGCATATTTCCAATTCTCAATACTTATTGGTATATTGATTGATTAATTCCACCTATCCGTCCCGCCCCCCACCCCCCCAAACATTTCTATACTATAGAGAAGGACAAAGATTACTTTCCCCACTTTATAGAAAAAGAAAATTAGGCCCAGAGAGTCTGTGCCTTGCTTGTGGTCATAAATAAGTTGTGACAGTCTTGAAACAGTCTTTCAACAAGTACATGGAAAAACCAGCAAGGACTGAAAATCTGAAAACAGGCTAGCCTCCACATTGAAACCCTTCCTCCATTATTTAGCTATAATTAGTGACAAACTTCCATATGGTGACTTTTCTAGGCCCAGATGGGTTGTTGTCATGTTGCACATGATCTTTGCTTCTCTATGAAGGAGACATGAGTAATCTCAGAATTATTAATCTGACTAGCTATATTTATCTTTATCTCTTTGGTGGATAACATGTCAGCCTCTCCCCCAGGTGGTAGGTGGCTTATGGTGTTATAGAGACCCGCCTGCTCCAGAATTCAGGAGCCTGGAGATCTGTGATGTCCCTGCTGTGAACTATCTCATACTTCTATCTTCAAATAGTCAATACTTAACCTTTTCTGCTAAGTTTCACTCCCCAGGAGCATACTCCTCCACTCACCTGTTGATATAAGACTGATTCATTGACTGACCCCATCTATCCAGAACAAGGAGGTTTATAAGGAATGTCTCTGCTTGTATTGATTCCCAAGAGAGAAGATGGAAGGAGTCTTAGAGATCCAATACCCGAAATACACTCAGCCCTGGTGGAATCTAAGAGTCAGATGTCATCACTGACTTTTTCTTCATGAGTGGAGCATCTCAGCTTGGTCCCCTGGATCCTTCCCTCAATCCACAGACATAGACCAATATATCCTCTACCATCTTAAGGAAACACAGGCAGGGAATACCTTCCTGGGACTGATTGTGTTGGAACAAAAGCCCAGTCAGACCCATGGATTCCTAAGATGCATGGATTCCTAAGAGGAATAGAATCATGTAAATGTGAAGGGAGAAGGAAGTTTATGTATGCGAGTTACATAGCAACCTTGCCACAAAAGCTCATCCAGGAAATGTGAAGGCAGATAGATAGCTTAGCTGAAATGGATCGCCAGCATCAGTCATGTCTGCCGCTGTTCTCATGACAGGTAAGTGGCGAGAATCCTGGATTCGGAGGTCCTGGGTTCAAATTCCTGGCTTTTCTATTTGCTTTTGAAGAGGCCATTTGCCATCTAGGTTTTATTTTCCTTGTCTATGAGAGGGGGTGGGGCCAGAGAGGATGATCAACTATAAATCTACAATCATCTGAATCTCTGACCCTTACTACCTGTGTAACCTTGGGTGAGTCTTTTATTTTAATTTCTTTGGGCCTCTATTGACTTGTCTGTGAAGTGAGGGGTGTGGACTAGATGGCTTCCAAGAATCAGTTCTCCATCTGTAATCCTCTCCCCTTTTCTAGATGCATGACCCTGGCAAAGTGACCACCTTTCTGGGCCTCAGTTTTCTCAAATCTATGATGGCTACAGACTCATGCTCTCAAGCGATGGGCAGCATTGGGGTGCCTCGAAACTCAGAGGAATACCCCAGTCTGACTTCCCTGTGTGGCTGTCAGTGAGAGAGATCTAAGAGTGCTCCCCCCCCCACCTGCCTGCCAATTCACCAAAGAGACTCACAAATGAGAAGTCTTCCATTTCACTGACTTCTGAAGACAGAGACAACAGAAGAGTTCTTGCTGAGAGAAGAACGCTGAAATGTTGTGTATCTTAAAAACACAAAAATAGAAGGAAAAAAAAGATAATTTCAAGGAAGCATTAATAACCCCATTTGCTTGCTGGGAACCCTTGACATCCCAGCCTAGCCTGGGGGCTCAGACTAGATAGCTGATTGTAACCTCAGGCCAATTAATGCCTCTCCTCCCAGGGAGTCAAAAAGAAAGGTGCAATTAATGTCAGCAAGTAACAAATTAATGACATTAAGATTAATGACCAATTATTTTACCTAATTTGTCCCTATCACATAAGTGTTACAAGAGAGGCCAAGGGTGCACATCAAAGGTGTTCATCATTTGTTTTTACTGGTCCGTCCTCCCACTACAGGGGACATTTCCACTAGGGAATTCTGAGGATGCTTCTTTCTCTAAAATTCCTTAACATTTTGCTTCTTTGATTCTTGAAATAAAGAAAAGGCACTCTACCAGCAGTCTGAGGACACCAGCTCAGCTAAAAAGTCAACCATTGGTAAATTTGGAGGATACTCAGCTTTTTAGAGTCATGACCTCCAACTGTTCCAGTCAACTTTCCGAGATACTTGGTCTTTATTCCCAGCCACAGAGAGGGCCTCACTAGGGTAGAAATTCTTAACCTTTCTTGTCACCAAGGCTTTTGGCTACCTGGTAAAACCCTTGGACTGCTTCTCATAATAATATTTCAAAATTAGGAGAATAAAATACATATGACTACAAAGGAGAACAAGGGTTAAAAAAATAAAGATGTGGTGGGTTTTTGTTTTGCTTTGTAGGTTTTTTTTTTTTGCCATCCACATTCATTGGACTGAGGGAAAGCGTACTGTGGACCATAAGGTAAAAAAAAACCCTTATTCTAATACTTTTCCCTTTTCCTAGTCTTCTCCTTGGGACCCAACCTCAGCTGACTCTCTGTGTCATCCCTTGCTTCTTCTTCATCTCTCTGACTGACAATCTCAACTCTGCCTCAGCTAGGTTAGAGAGTGGCAGCTGAGACTGAATAGGAGAAAGAGAGCTGGCTAAGGGCAACAGAGAGAGAAGGAGGATTGCTCAAGGTATTGGACCAAGGTTGATATGTAGAGGAAGAAGATGTAGAAGGCAAGGAAAAAAAGGAAGGACAAATTTTCATTATTGGGGTCTTTGGGAAAACTATGTGAATGAGAGATATAAAGTAACTAGAAATTTTGAAGTCATTGGGTAGGGTGTCTCTTGAGGGGAAAATGGAAATTTGGGATTTGGAGAAAACTAGAACATACATATGTGTATGTATATGTGTGTGTATATATATACACATACACATGTATATAAATGTGTATCTCTACCTACATATATGCAAATATATTTATATATCTATCTATAGCTATAGTTACCTTTCTAATTTATTTGTAACAGTAAGTATAATTCCTTTCTTGTTTCACCCCTGATCTTATTGGGAAAGCACTGACCTAAAGCCAAACTTCCAAAGTAGTTTAGAAGGCTGAAACAGTAGCCTGTATAATTAAACTATCTCGGCTCCAGCAGCACTCTCTGCTGGCAACTCCTCCACCTATTCGTCTTCCTAGATTGATGAGTTCCTTAACTGAACCTCCATTTGAGGAAACATACAACCCTTTCTCCCCGTTCACCTCCCTTTATCTCATCTTTTAATGTTATAATATAGTCTCCTGGAGAATAGAGACTGTCTTTCCTTTTTCCTTACATAACACTTGGCTTTGTATCATCAGCGCTTAGCACAATGCTTGGCACATGGCTAGTGCTTCTTTCCTTCCTTTCTCCCTCCCTCCCTTCCTTCTTTCCTTTCTTTCTCTCTATATTTATATATATGCTCATAGATGTAGATATAGGTATAGATATACATATACATATAGATGTTTATCATCAAGCTTGTTCATTTTAGAGATATAAAGATGCAGGGCAGGGAAAGGAAGAGGAAAGAAAGTTTTGGGGAAAATTTTTGTTTTTTATTGGGGGGAAGACCAAACCTTTTTGGGGAAACTAGAGATTCCCCCCTAAGTTTTATTCCAGGATTTCACATTGCTAGGCAGAGCCCTCAAAGCAGCCAGATTTAGGCTCTGTCAGGCAGGAGTATTGTCCTGAGTTCAGTGGGCTACTCCTGTTCCCTTCACTAGCTGGGGGACAGCTTAACTACCTTGCATCCCTTATTTTTCCCTTATCCTCTCTTGACAGTTTTTCCTTTTCTCTGTTACCCTACCAGATGACTGCTGCCTGAGTCAGTCTCCTCTGCTTGTCTAGGAACTATTATTTTCTGTCCCACTTGACTGGGCAGTCATAATATTTTTCTTTGTAGTGTTGCACAGGTACTTAGTTGGCATTTCTTCATAGAGGAAACTCAGAAACTATTAGGGCTGAAAGGGACCATAGAGATGACCTAGTCACAGAATCACAGAACCTCTGAATTGGAAGGGACTTCAACTGTCCACCCCATCCCAGACAAGGAAGCAGCTCTACAAGCCAATGCTATCTGAAATGTATGTAGCCCTCCATTTTTATGGGTTGTACTAAAGAATGTAATGCTTTCAGGCTTACAGAGGGTCTATATTTATATGATCCCACCTAACGTTCACATATACCATGAGAGACAGGTATTACTGACATCATTGTACCCATTTTACAGATTAGATAGCTCTGTGGAATAGGGAGGTTAAGTGATTTGCTCATAGTCACACAGCTAGGAGTATCAGAGGTGTGATTTGAATCCAGGTCTCTCCTGATCCCAAGTTTGAAGTTCTAGCCACTCACACCGAACTGTTTTACCAAACATAATAAGTGGTCATCCAAGTAAAATTAAGACCATGGACCAGATGGCCTTTAAGTTCCCTTAAACTTAGAGTTAAGAGAATTTTATTTCCCAAGGAAGTCAATTCTACTTTAGCTCTAATTATTAGGGATTTTTTTCTTCAATTAATCCAAATCTGCCCCTTCTACAACTTTTACCCATTGTCCCTAGTTCAACCCTCTGGAGCCCCAAGCAGAGTAAGTCTATTACTTCTTGCATGTAGCAGGCTGTCAAATATTTGGCTTTAACTATCTTTTCCTCCATCAACTTTCTTTTCTCCTGGATAGAGATCCCCAGTTTCTTCATCATGATCAATGGTCTCAAAATGTGGCATCTAGAACTGAATGCAATATTCCAGATATGGTCTGACCAGAGCAAAATCAAGAAGGATTTTTATGTCCCTCTTTCTGAACAGAAATGAGGCAGCTGGTGGCACAGTGGATAGAGCCCTGGGCCTGGAGTCAGAAAGATTTGAGTTCAAATATGGCCTTATAAGTTTATTAGCTGCATGACCCTGAGAAAGTCACTTAACTTCTGCCTCAGTTTCCTCAACTGTAAAATGGGTATGATAATAATAGCACCTACATTTTCAGATTGTGAGGATCAAATGAGATAATATTTATGATATACTTATCATGGTGCCTGGCATGTAGAAAGTACAATATAAATGCTTATTCACTTCCCCTTTCTGAATATTAGCAATTTGAGCTCCCTTATCATATTATTGACATATTGAAATTCTAGTCCAAAATCAAGTAAAGAGAGTAAGCATTTATTAAACACCTAATATGGGCCAGGCCCTGGGCTAAACACTGGAGATACAACAAAAGGCAAAAGACAGTCCCTGCCCTCAAGAAATTCATAGTCTAATGGGGAGACAGCATGAAAACAACCATATACAAACAAAATACAAAATAAATTAGAGAAAATCTCAGGGGGAGGCACTAGCATTATGGGAAATAAGAAAAGGCTTCTTGTAGAAGGTATGATTTTAGCTTGCACTTAGAAGAAGCTGGGGAAGCCAGAAGGTAGAGCAAGAAGAGGAGGGAGAAAATGAATTCCAGGCACAGGGAAAATGAAAATGCCATGAGTAAGTCAATAAGATTTTATTAAGCATTTACTACATGACAATCCCTACTGACTCTCCAAAAAAAATACACAACATACTTATAAATTTAATCTGCATTTTTAACATTTTCACTTTCTTAAGTCTATAAAATCGGCAAAACAATAAATGAAGCCCTGACTTACAGTGTTTAATCATTTCTGAGGTAGCTAGGTGGTACACTGGGCTTGGAATCAGAAAGACTCGTCTTCGTGAGTTCAAATATGGCCTCAGACACTTCCAAGCTGTGTGACCCTGGGCAAGTCACTTAACCTTGCTTGCCTCGGTTCCTCATCTGTAAAATAAGCTAGAGAAGAAATCAGTACAGTATCTTTGCTGAGAAACCTCCTTCCCCCCACCCAAATGGGGTCATAACAATCAGATCTTGTGAGCTGGCTCCAACATAATGCTAGCCACTACCCACAATAGCTCCTATTGTAACAGGACACATAAAAGGGACATATGCAAAGGTGTGTGGGGAGGTAGTGGTCCATGGGCAGGTCATGATGATAAAGTCCAGAGAGGTAGAAGTAGAGCCAGGAAAATAATTAAGGATGCTTAGCCATGGGATCTTTCTCAAAATGGAGGTTCTGGGAGGGACTCATAAATGGAATAAGGGAGGGGAGCTGAAGGGTTATAGGGATGTTTGAGGTGAGAAGGCCATAGGTATCAAGGGAATGTCCAAAGCGAAAAGGCAGGTGAGGCAAGACAATAAAGTCCAGAGAGTGAGAATCAAAGCCAGGAAAGGAATTAAGAATGCCTAGGCTGGGATTCCTTCAAAAATGGAAGGTTCAAGAGGAGCTCATCAATGCAAAAAATGGGGAAGAGTGTCTTATGTGAGGAAGAGTAAGGGCACCAGGGCCACTGCATCGCAGAGTACTCGGAGGGGAATAACATTAGATGATTAGAAAAGTAGAAGGAGTCCAGATTATGAAAGGCTTTAAAACCCCCAGACCTTTTTCATACAAGTTATTGACTCTCCATTTCCCACACCATGCTAAACACGTATAGTTTATTTCTTGAACCTGAATAGAATGTATCGTCGCCGTTAAGTGTTATCCTTAAGTAAATTTTGCTCATCACTCTCACCTGTTGAGATCTTTTTAGAATCTTATCTGTCACCTAACATTGCAACTATATTAATTCCTTCCAGCTTTGTGTCACCTGCAAGATTGATAAGCATGAAAGAAAAGCGCGTCGGGTGTGAGGGCTTCCTGAGCCCTTTTCAGGGCTGCTTATCTCCTTTGGTGTCCAACTTTCACCCAACTTTCACCTATGGCTCCAAGAGGCTATAATGTGTGCAGTGGCCACGCTCTGGTAAAACCATCTTAACCCACTGGCTAAACCAAGTTGAGAGTAACCAACGAACTTCAAATCCGTTGATGAGTTATGAGGCTGTCTACCCAAGCATGATAAGACTTCCTCTGGTGGAATTGACAGATGAGAACAATTTGTTCCAATGGACATTAAGGCGGCTGAAGCAGGCACTGTGGAGAGCTTAAAGTTTTGTCAGACATTAAAGACACCAAGGTCATCCTGGGCAATCACCAGCAGTCCTGACTTTTGTCTTGCCACTGGACTTCAGTGACTCTGGAAGAGAGAGTGAGGCGACAACTTTGTGCAACTCTGTCTCACTTAAATCCAATTCATACATAAGTCAAGACATAACCTTATGATGTCATTGGTCCTCTTCAAAATGGAGGACAAACAACAGACACAGCAGAAGGGAAAAGGAAGATCTTTTGGATACTCCATAAGAGATCTCACCTTGGTAGACATTTATATAATTAAATGACTCGCTGAAATCCAAATATGATATATCTATGGAATTCCTCCTAACCTCCTAACATAGATTTCCTTCTGCCTCTTCATATCCCCTTTCTTCTTTGTTTTCTCCTTGAATCACTTTTATTCTTTCCAGAACACTTTAGTCTCCCTGATAACACGGAGAATAGAGAGATGTTACCATAGTTTTATTGTCTTCTTCTCTGGGGGGAAACCAATTTGTATTTTATCAACACAGTCATTAATTTTCACTGGCAGAAACACAAACGTAACAAACACGATGAGGTAGCTAGACAGAGCAGTAGATAGAGCACTGCACAAGAATCAGGAAGACTCACGTTTATGAGTTCAAATCCAGCCTCAGACACTTCCTAGCTGTGTGACCCTGAGTGAGTCATTTAACTCTGCTTATCCATAGGCTCTTCCTCAAAATGGAGAAATTTCTTTTGCACTCTCTACTTCTAGAAGCAAAGCAGGAGTCTCAAGTCCTTTGTTGTTCTTGTTGGAAGCTCTTTTGGTCAAGTCTGGAAGAGATAGAGACAGAAAGAAAACTGGAAGGGTTCTGAGAATTGCAAGAGCTTTGAGAACTGCAGGAGGAGAGGACACGGTCAAGCACACAGTTAGGATTTGTGAGTCAGTGTTTACGGGAATGCTCTAACAGAAGGGAAGATTAAAGGATGGCTTGGCTCCTTGCTGTGATAATGTATTTTAATCTCGCTGTTGCATTGAAGTGGACTTGGGGGCTTTGGAATGCAATTGCTGCTATGTCTAATTGGGGTTGTTGGTTCTGGGATTTGAGCCTCTGGTGTCTGAATAAATATTTTACTTCTGCCTTCTATACAAAGACTCTCTTATACTTTGTGATTCTGAACTATACAGGCATATTCATGGTCACCATCGATATCATGAATCTTGCCTTACAGATAGACTTGCTCACATAGCTAGAAGAGCCAAGACTCACTCTCAGTTGTTCTTACTGTAATTCTAGGCTTTCTTCATGAAACCACACATACCGGAGAGAAGATTGTGGGTTACTTAGCTTGGCTCTTTCTCCCTATTTTAGTAATACATGGCTAACAAAACACCAATTAGTCATTTCACAAGTTCATGCAGTCAATCACAGCAAGGACCTATTGAGACGGGATGGGTGATCTATTGCATTACTTAGAAAAAGATCTCAACACACTCATATCCTGTATATGGTGACTCAGCAATACAGTTTTCATGTATGAAGAATAACATTATTATAATTGAGAATCCTGAGTGTGATAGTGATTGTTTGGGTGCCAGAAAATACAGAATTATGTTCCCAACAGCAATAACTCCTTCCCACCTGCAATCAGACCTTCTGCTGTTCTTGTGGGCAAAACAACAGATATATTCATGTGAGAACATTTGCTGAATGCTAATGTGCTCACCTTTACCAGGGGAAGGCATATTTGTTACATTAAAAGGCAATCCTGAAGAGGAATCTACATCATTCCCTACTCTTGGGGGATAATTGGATATTTAGTTTTAAATCCAAAGTAACTTTCAGCAAATTCAAATACTTGAGCAGGAGTTAACTAACACTCCTGAGGCCAATGCTTGGTGTGACACCGATATTAATGATCTAATTTCAAGTTTCTCCAAGAAAAGTAGTAGAAAGAGAACAGGAATAGGAGCCCAGAGACCTGGATTCTAATTTGTGGCTCTTGGTCAAATCCTGTACCCTTTTTAAGCTTTGATTTCTTCATCTGGATAATAGGAAGGTTAGGACTATCTTCAAAGGAGCATTGTGAGGAAACTGTCGATTTATTTCCAGTCAAAGACAACTAGCTCAATATCATAGTATGAGAAAAAAGACCAGGAAGCCTAATATAAATTGAGTCTTACTAGAGACGAGAAAATGCTGGGGCCAGAGAAGGAGATGCAATGATATCAGCGATCTTTTGCTGAGAAAAGGAAAGGAGGAGAAAAGCAAAGCAAGGTGCCTAGCAATTGTACCCCATTTGAGGCCATCCCCTGTGTAATAACTGTGGTCATTTTCTGTTTGCACTGGGGTTTGGGAAAGATACATCTCAGTTCCTCATCTGTAAACATGGGGTTAATAATAGCAGGATCGTTGTGAGGATCCAGTGAGAATGTATTTAAATATATTAAAATACTTCATAAATGTTAAAGATTTTTGTTGATGGTAATACTGACACTAATAACAACAATCAAAGGCAGCTTTTGTTTGTTATAGATAGGTAAAGCCTTGCTAAGGTTCCACCTTAGGAAGTTTTCTCTCTGTCTCTCTGTCTCTTCCAGTTCTCTGTCCTCTCTCTGGCAGTTTTCCCTTCTTCATCTTAGTCTCCACAGCTCTCCAGTCTGAGCTTAATGGCTATCCACAGGGTATATATACCTTGTTTGGGGCCCTGGGACCTAGCACCTACTTAGCAAATGGGCCTCCCTACAAAGAGGCCTCTCTTAATCAAGCTTCCCTTAACTAGCTCCACCTGAGGCCTATTAAATAGATCTTTGAGCACATTAGTACCACAGCAAGTCACTCCAACACTTCAAACTTCAGTTTCCTCATTAGTTTCTTTATGAGAGTAATAATATTTACCTCAGGAGGTTGTTGTGAAAGATGCTTTTTGTGATTGGTAAATGATTCATAAATGTGAGTCATGGCATTATGGGAAAACTATTAGACTAGCAACTGGGAGACCAAGGCCCAAATAACTGTGCTATTTATTAGCTATAGGATCATGAAGTCTCTTCCTCTCAGTTTCTTCATATTTAGGACAAAATAATAACAACTTTTATTAATATTTATATAAAACTCATATTTATAAAGCAATATACATGTGCATATATGTAAATGTGTGCATGTGTATCTGTGTATGTGTGTATGTAATTTCAATTGATCCTAATCACAACCTTATGAGATAGATGCCATAATTATCCCCATTTTACAAATGAGAAAACTGAGGCTGAGAGAGGTTAATGACTTGCCCAGGGTCACACAGTTAGTAAGTGTCAGGTAGGGTTAGAATTCTGCTCTTCTTGAATCCAAGTCCACTATTCTATGCAGTATTCTAGCACCCTAATTGCTAAATGTCTCTGGCATCCCCTCCAGCCAATGTGATATTTAATTACTTCTCAATGGTCTCCACTGAACCAAAAAGAAATTGTCTATGCTATTTTCAGAGAACTCTTTGTACTATAGATAGATGATCAGAGGAACCCTATTATTTGCTGGACTATGATACCTCCCATGAAGCTGGACACACACTCTCCTTGTGGAGAGACAAGTGCCTTTCCAGGATGACCTAGGGAACTCATAATTGGACCCCAGTGATGGGGGGAGGAGGTCTGTCTTCAAAGGATCACAAATTAAGAACTAGAAGAGACCTTAGAGGTCATCAAATTTGGTTCCCACAGTACACAAATGAAGAAATTGAGACTGCCAGATGTTGTGACATTCTCATAGTCACAAAGCTATGTATAAAGCAGTAATTGAGCTCATATTCCTGACTCCAGACCCAGAGCTCAGTTCACCAAGTGTCAAAGAGGCTGGACATTGTTGAAGAACCTCGCCTTGCCCACCATGTGGCAAACCTATAGTCCCAGCTTCTGGAAGGCTGAGGCTGGCACGTCTCTTAAACTTAAGAGTTCTAAGTTACTGTGGGCTTTGCCGATGGGAGATGGCTTGGCTTTCTCTTTGGAGATTCCTTTCTAGAACTTTACTCTGGACATCTAGAAATAAGACAGGGATGGGATTTCTCTCCCTTCCACCTCCCTATCCTCCGACATGCCAATCAACTTCAAGACAGCCTCTAGCTACTAGGATCAATTCCCTGTACCATCTTAGCAAGAAGCATATCCCTTAGTCTGAGCACAGTTCCATGGGAGATGCTGAAATCCAGCAAATCAGAGATTAAGGCACTTTCTTTCCAACATCTCTATGAGGTATGTAGTTTAAACTGTACAGTTTAATGAAGTGGGATCAGAGACTTAATTTCAAACCTGGTTCTACCACGTAGTGCCTTCATGACATTGGAAAAATCACTAACTTTCTGGGCCTCAGTTTTGTCGTCTCATAGATGAGATGGTTGAACTAGATGACATCTAAGGACTCTTCAAGCTGTCAATCTATGATCCTATGATATTAATTTTCTCGGGAAGAAACTGAAGGTCATAGAGGTCAAATGAACTGTCAAAGGTGACAGAGGTGGTAAGTATTACGACCAGGATCGGAACTCAGGTCTACTGATCCCAAGTCCAAAGTTCTTTCTTCTATGCCATGCATATAATGATAAATCACATTTACATTATAAGTGATATTTTATAGAACTTTAAAGCTTCCAGAATAGGTATATCATCTCCTTGGAACCTCCCAGCAATCTTGTGAATTATGCATTATAGGCACTGTTAGCCTCATTTTATAGATGAGGAGATTAAAGTTCAGAAATTCACACAGCTTGGAAGAGTCCAAAAGATCTTGATTCTCAGTCCAGCATCCTATCAACTATGCCATACTGCTCCTCACACTTTTCATGGGTTTTATCTAATGCTCTCATTTTACATATAAGGAAACTTAGACCCAGAGTTAATTATTTCATCAACGAGTATTTATTAAGCACCTATTGTATGTGCTAAGAACTAGGAACATAGAGAAAGGCAGGTAAGGTACTCGCAACTGGACAGGATCACTCAGGAAAAACTTCATGGAGAAGGTAGTGGTTGAACTGAGCTTTAAAGGAAACCGATGTTTCCAAGTGGCCAAAATGGCAGTTGAGTGTGCTGATCATTGTCACCCCTTCTTATCCAGCCCTAAGCTGTCCCCTTACCTATGGAATCATAGATCGAAGTGTCTTTTCTTAAGGGGCTCTCAGTCTAATGAAGGAGCTCTCATTCTAAAGAAGGAGCTACCAGTCTAATTCAGATAATTATGTATAAATAAGATATATGCAAGGTAAATTTTAAATAATTAATAGGGAGATATCGCTAGAATTGAGGGGTAATAGTAAAGGCTTCTTATAGAAAGTGGGGTTTTAGCTGAGATGCAGAGAGGAGGGAGAGAATTCTAGGTATGAAGAAAAGACAATAAAAATGCCCAAAATTGGAAAATGGAGTATCTCATGGAAAGAAAAGCATGGAGACCAATGTTACTGCATTACAAAGTATGTACGGGGTAAGATATAAGACTAGAAAGGTAAGGGGGGTACATGTAATGTCGGCATTTAGACACCAAACAGAAGATTTTATATTCGATGATGGAAGTGGTAAGGAGCCAGGAGAGTTGATTAAATGTGGGGATGACATAGTCAGACCTGTGCTTTAGGAAGATTAATTTAACAGCTAAGTGGATGATGAACTAGAAGAGACTTGAGCCAGAGAGACCAATCAAAAGGCTATTATAAAAATCCAGGAGTAAGATGATAAGGGATTGCTGCCTGGCATGTAGTAGGTGTTTAATAAATGTTTATTGAATTGAATTGGTGGCAATGTCAGAAGAGAGAAGGGGACATAGAAGAGAGATGTTATGAAGGTAAACATCTTGGCAACAGAATGACTATGGGGGAGGGTAGGAGAGAGTGAAGAGTTGAGGGTGACACCTTGGTTATGAGCCTGGAGAGTTCAGAGGATGATGGTGCCACAGATAATAATAGGGAAGCTCAGAAGAAGAAATTATTTTTGGGGAAAAGATAATGAGTTCTTTTGGACATGTTGAGCTTAAAATGTCTATGTCCGGTTCAAGATGTCTAATAGAATATTGCATCTGTGAGTCTGTGGGTAAGGGGACAAATTAGTGCTAGATAAGTAGATTTGAGAATTAGTAGCACACTCAACCATCCAGCTCCTCCTCATTTTGGTTTCCTTTAAAACTCAGTTCAAACCCCACCTTCTCCATGAAGATTTTCCTGAGTGATCCTTTCCTGTTGCTCTTACTCTTCCCCCAATTACATTGTATTTATTTTGCATATATTTATATCCAGGTGGGCAAGTTGGTGGTGCAGTGGACAGAGTACTGGACCTGGAGTCAAGAAGACTCATCTTCCTGAGTTCAAATCTGGCCTCAGACACTTACTAGTTGTGTGACGCTGTGCATGTCACAAAACCTTGTTTGCCTCAGTTTCCTCATCTGTAAAAATGAATTGGAAAAGAAAATGGCAAACTACTCAGCATCTTTCCCAAGAAGACCCCAAATGAAGAGACAGACACTACTGAAAAAAAAAACTGAACAAATATATGTACATTTTGTTTCCCCTATGCAATGTAAATTCTTTGAGGGTAAGGACTATTTCAGTTTTAACTTTATATTCCTAACACTTAGCACACACATAGTAGGTGCTTAATAGATATTACTGATACACTGATTGATCAACTCAGAGTTAAACTGTAACTAAAAATCTTATCACTTGACTTTCAGTCAAATGGTTTCAAATCTTTCACTATCTTTCTTAGCGGCTTTCATTGTCTTTCCTGAGCTTCTCAAGAGCACTCCAAACTGCCAAGATGTTTGGCTTTTAGTCATTAAGCCAAGAAAGGTTTGCTCCTCACAGTTGAGATGACACCTTCAGTCTCGACACCCCAGCCTCCAGGCCCCCCTAGCGTATCGTATGAAGGATTCCACATAGGGGTACTCACGAGAATGTGTCATAGAAACCTATTTCTTGCTTTCCAGACACCCAAAAATTGTGTGTCAAAATGACTAAGCTATTTGTGCTTGGCCCAGAATGGATTGGTGAGTGACATTTTTGGGAAGGTACTTTATGTGAGAAACTCTGACTAATTTTTGCATTTGGCGTGACATGCCATCACAAGATAGTAACCAGATTGTTTTATTAGTCAGGGTCATCACAATTCTCCCATTGATGGGGTTCAACACCGTATCTCGATGTTATATTTCAGGTGGGTTACTGTGTTTAGGGTCTGCAAGAAACTCTGACTCTCCTCTGTTTCTAGAAAGCTTCAGGTTTTGAAAATAGAATAAAAGGTTACTTTGTAAAGTGCTTAATAGATAAAATAGATAACTGTCATATTCATTATCTTATTTAAGCCTCATGACGTCCCTAAAAGATAGATAGTTGAAATATTATCAACTAAATTATTCAGATAAGGAAACTGAGGCACAGGTAACCTCAGGAATTTTTGACTTTGGGTACAATACTTCCTAGTGCCATTTGTGGCTAGACTAGTCAAATGTACCCATAGATGAAGTAGATAGATATCTATGGGGTATAATTTCCTCAAGGTCTTAATATTTCATTGTAACCAAGATAACCCTTGGGTTATCTGTCTAGTGTCTATTAATTTCACTATGACTCTTGGCCCATTATCTTTTCCAGTCACATATTTAATGCCGCATTTTGCATATGAATTATATTTGGTAATGTTCTATAGCCTACTTAAGCTTACTATATTTCCATTACCTATTGCGTACTTCAGTGATTGGTATTCCATGAGTTAGAACTATGTTATATTGATAGGATAATGTTCATGGTTAAAATATTTTTTTCCTGCAGGTAGTAGCTTAATATTATTGAAAGTAATTTCCCAAATATATTCTAGCTCACTCTCTTCCTCTTGTTCATTCTGGGTCCAGCTGAATCTCTACCTGTAGGACCTATCAAAATATATAGGTTCTGATGCATTAATTCAATGGACTCATCATCCAAATGCACATTACAGTCTAGACAATATATATTCTCCAACTCTTTGGTATTTCCTCTGTGGACTGCTAATCTAATTTCTTTTGAATGACCATGAAAACCCTTTATATTTCTGGGGTTTGATTCAGTCACCACAATGTAATGCACAGATGGGAGCATCCATAGAGCCAGCTCATCTATAGAAAAACCCTCTTTAACTCAGAATCTGGACAGAACATCCATCTAATCTGTTTTGGGAAATAATATTGTATATAATCTTCCATCCTCCTCCTCCATAAAATTTTGCGAATGAATTTGTATTATAAATTGATGTTGTCCATGGCTGTCATATCTCTCTTCATGTCTAATCGATTGTCAAGTGTTATCAGTTCTGTCTCGAGTTCAGTATTTCTCACATCTATTCCCTTTTCTTCAATCACACAACCACTAACCTAGTTCAGTCTTTTATTATCTCTCAGCTGAACTATTATTGTGATAGCTTCTTTTTAAAAAATATTTTTTATATTTAGTTTACAACAAGTTTTTACAACAGTTCCACAACTTTTGGGGTTCCAAATTTTCTCTCCCTCCCTCTCCTCCCCCCACCCCCCCAAGAAGGCATGTAATCCAATCTAGGTTCTGCATATACCTTCACATTGAACTTGTTTACATAATAGTCCAGTTGTAAAGAAGAATTATAACCAATGGAATGAGTCATGAGAAATAAGAAACGAAACCAAAAAAGAAGGGAAAAAAAAAGAGCACATAGTTTACCTCAACATGTATTCAGACTCCATAATTCTTTCTCTGGAAGTGCATAGCTTTTTCCATCATGAGTCTTTGGAGCTGTCTTTGAACCTTGCATTGATGAGAGGATCCAAGTCTATCAAAGTTAGTCCTTACAAATACTGTGTATCTGTAATCATGTATAATGATCTCCTGGTTCTGCTCTCCTCACTCAGCATCATTTCATATATGTCTTTCCAGGTTGAAATGAAGTCCGTCTGCTCCTCATTTCTTATAGCAAAATAGTATTCCATTACACTCATATATCACAATTTGGTTAGCCATTCCCCAATTGATGGGCATCCTCTTGATTTCCAATTCTCTACCACCACAGAAAGACTGCTATAAGTATTTTTGTACGTGCTGATCCATTTCCCACTTGTATGATATCTTTGGGATACAGCCCTAGAAGTAGTATTGCTGTGTCAAGAGGGTATGCACAGTTTTGTAGCCCTTTGGGCATGGTTCCAAATTGCTTTCCAGAATGGCTGGATCAGCTCACAACTCCACCAACAATGTGACAATGTTTCAATATTTCCACATCTTCTCCAGCATTTATCATTTTCCTGTTTTGTCATGTTAGCCAATCTGACAGGAGAGATGTGGTACCTAAGAGTTGTTTTGATTTGCATTTCTCCAATTAATAGTAATTTAGAGCATTTTTTCATATGACTATAGATATCTTCAATTTCTTCCTCTGAAAACTGCCTGTTCATATCCTTTGACCATTTCTCAATTGGAGAATGACTTGCATTCCTATAAATTTGGCTCAGTTCCCTGTATATTTTAGAGATTAGGCCTTTATCAGATTCACTGGTTGTAAAGATTCTTTCTCAATTTTCTGTTTTTCTCCTAATCTTTGTTGCATTGGCTTTGTTTGTGCGAAAAGTTTTCAATTTAATGTAATTAAAATATCCATTTTGGATTTTGTAATGCTTTCTATCTCTTCTTGGGTCATGAATTATTCCCTTCTCCATAAGTCTGACAAGTGAACTATTCCTTGCTCTCCCAAATTGCTTATAGTATCAGCCTTTATTCCTAAATCATGAACACATTTTAACTTCATTTTGGTATACAGCCTAAGATATTGGCCTATGAACAGTTTCTGCCATACTGTTTTCCAATTTTCCCAGCAGATTTTTGTGAAATAGTGAATTCTTTTTTTTTAATAAATTTTATTTAATATATTTAGTTTTCAGCATTGATTTTCACAGGAGTTTGAATTACAAATTTTCTCCCCATTTCTACTCCCCACTCCAAGATGGCATATATTCTGGTTGCCCTGTTCCCCAGTCTGCCATCCCGTCTGTCACCCCAATACCCTCCCATCCCCTTTTCCTTTCCTTTCTTGTAAGGCAAGATAAATTTCTATGCCCCATTGCCTGCGGATCTTATTTTCTTGTTGCCTGCAAAAACTTGTTTGTTTTTGTTTTTGAACATCTATTTTTTAAAACTTTGAGTTCCAAATTCTCTCCCCTCTTCCCTTCCCACCCACCCTCCCTAAGAAGTCAAGCAATTCAACATGGGCCACATGCATATCATTATGTATACCCCTTCCACAACACTCATGTTGTGAAAGACTAACTATATTTTGCTTCTTCCTAACCTATCTCCCTTTATTGAATTTTCTCCCTTGACCTTGTCCCTTTTCGAAAGTGTTTGTTTTTGATTATCTTCATC
>CM053624.1:250590127-250619149 GCA_028646595.1 Phalanger gymnotis | reverse complement strand
ATTTCTTGATTTCTCATCAAGTCACTAGCTCATCAAGTCACTTCCACTTGCTCCAATCTAATTTTTAAGGTAGTATTTTCTTCAGTGATCTTTTGGACCTCCTTTTGCATTTGGCTAATTCTGCCTTTCAAGGCATTCTTTTCCTCATTGGCTTTTTGGAGCTCTTTTACCATTTGAGTTAGTCTATTTTTTAAGGTGTTGTTTTCTTCAGTATATTTTTCAGTATTTTTTTGGGTCTCCTTTAGCAAGTCATTGACTTGTTTTTCATGGTTTTCTCACATCATTATCCTTTCTCTTCCCAAGTTTTCCTCTACTTCTCTAATTTGCTTTTCCAAATCCTTTTTGAGCTCTTCCATGGCCCAAGACCAGTTTATGTTTTTCTTGGAGGCTTTTGATGTAGGCCCTTTGACTTTGTTGACTTCTTCCAGCTGTATTTTTTGGTCTTCTTTGTCACCAAAGAAGGATTCCAGAGTCTGAGACAGAATCTGGGTGCATTTTCACTGCCTGGCCATGTTCCCAGCCAACCTACTTGACCCTTGAGTTTTTCAGCGGGGTATGACTGCTTGTAGACTAAAGAGTTTTATGTTCCATGTTTGGGGGGATGTGCCAGCTCTGCCTCACCAGCACTCCTCCTTCCCCCAAGAACCCTCAACCTGGACTGGACTTAGATCTTCAGCAGGCTCTTCACTCCTGCTCTGATCCACCACTTAATTCCTCCCACCAGGTGGGCCTGGGGCCAGAAGCAACTGAGGCTGTAGTTCTGTAGCTGCCCCACCTCTGCTGCCCCCAGGGTGGTGGCTGAACCACAAACTCCCTGTCCCCAGAAGCTTTTCCCACTAACCTACTCTGTTGTCTTTGGTATTTGTGGGTTGAGAAGTCTGGTAACTGCTGCAGCTCACTGATTCAGGGCACTAGGGCTGGTTTTATGAAAAAATCCATAAAATTGATAAAGCTTTGGTCAATTTGGTCAATTTGATTAAAAAAATAAAGAAGAAAACCAAATTACCAGTATCAACAATGAAAAATGTGAATTCACCTTCAATGAAGAGGAAATTAAAACAATAAATATGAGTTATTTTGCCCAATTGTATGCTCATAAATTTTGGTAGGACTCCTTCTTCACCTATTTTCCCAAATAATCTATAAAGTATGGGAATTAATTTTTCTTTAGATGTTTACAGAATTCACATGTAAAACCATCTGGCCCTGGAGATTTTTTCCTAGGGAGTTCATTTATGGCTTGTTCAATTTCTCTTTCTGAGATGGGGTTATTTGGGTATTTTATTTCCTTTTCTGTAAATATTCATCCATTTCCCTAAGGTTGTCAAATTTATGGGCATACAGTTGGGCAAAATAATTCCTAATTATTGTTTTAATTTCCTCTTCATTGAAGGTGAATTCACATTTTTCATTGTTGATACTGGTAATTTGGTTTTCTTCTTTATTTTTTTAATCAAATTGACCAAAGCTTTATCAATTTTATGTTTTTTTTCATAAAACCAGCTCTTAGTTTTATTAATCAGTTCAATAGTTTTCTTGATTTCAATTTTATTAATCTCTCATTTTGTTTTCAGTATTTCTAATTTGGTATTTAATTGTAAATTTTCAATTTGTTCTTTTTCTAGTTTTTCAGTTGCATGCCCAATTCATTGATCTCCTTTTTCTCTATTTTATTCATGTAAGCATTTAGAGATATAAAACTTCCCCTAAGAACTGCTTTTGTGGCATCTCATAAGTTCTGGTATGCTGTCTCATTGTTGTCATTTTCTTGGATGAAGTTATTAATTGTTTCTATGATTTGTTCCTTGACCCACTCATGTTTTTATCTTTCTGTGGTCCTTTATTACAAATAATTTTTATTGCATCATGATCTTAAAAGAACACATCAACTATTTCTGCCTTTCTGCACTGGATTTTGAGGTTTTTATGCTGTAGTACATGGTCAGTTTTTGAGTATGTACCATGAACCGCTAAGAAAAAGCTATATTCCTTTTTATCCCCATTCACTTTCCTCCAGAGGTCTATCATATTTGCCTTTTCTAAAATTCTATTCACCTTCTTAACTTCTTTCTTGTTTATTTTGAGGTTAGATTCATCAGGTTCAGATAGGGGGAGGTTGAGGTCCCCCACTAGTATAGTTTCGCTGTCTATTTCTTCCTGTAATTCCTTCTCTTCTAAGAATTTGGATGCTGTACCACTTGGTGCATATATGTTAAACAATGCTTTTGCTTCATTGTTTATGGTGCCTTTTAGCAGGATGTAGTTTCCTCTTTATCTCTTTTCATTAACTCTATCTTTGCTTTTGCTTTGTCTGAGATTAGGATTGCTACCCCTGCTTTTTTTACTTCAGCTGAAGCATAATATATTCTACTCCAGCCTTTTACCTTTTACCTTTACTCCCTGTTTCAAATATGTTTCTTATAAACAACATATTTTGGATTATGGTTTTTAATCCATTCTGCCATCTGCTCTGGAGCCAAAAGATTTAGGTTCAAATCCTATCTCTACCATTCATTAGCTTGTGATCTTAGACAAATTGCTTAACACTCCATCCCTCACTTTATATATAAAGTGGGCATGAAAATAAATATTTGTTCTATCTATTTTATAGACCCATTATTATGATCATAGGAAATAATAGATTGAAGTGTTTCAAAAACCATAAAAAGCTATATGAATATCAGCTATTATCTAAAAGGATAAACTAATAGTACCTGTCTCTACCTTCATTATGTCACTTACTACCTGGGTGACTTTGGCAAAGCAAGTATAAACAATCCTGGTAGGGGAAGGACATTCTCAAGCCATATGTGAAAGCTTAGGATGAATTAATTTATCAGAGGTTAAGTCTGTTCTTATGTAACAAGACTTTGAGAGGATGAGAGAGCAGGTAGCTTTTGATTCAGGAAGGGGAAGGTAATTATAATTCACAATGTACTCCCAATCGTCAATAAACATTTATTAAGTGCTTACTATGTGCCAGACATTGTGTAAAGCTCTGGGGATACAAATGTGAAAAAGAAAGATAGCCCCTGTCCTCAAGGAGCTTACAGTTCAATAGGAAGACAATACAAAAATAAAGTTAAAAATTAGGAAACTGTGAGATACCCAACATGAGGACATAGTGAAAAAGTCAAAGAAATCCAAAGTATAGTCGAGCATTCTGGGTACATGGTGAAGAAGTCACAGATGTCCAAAATCAATGCAATCAGGTAGGAAATGAGATGTCAGAGATAATGAGTGTATGACTCTGCAAAAGGCCCCAAGGGGCAGCATGGGGCATTGAGGAGAGGAAAGATAAGGTAACAGGAATGGAGGACTGAGAACATACAAAGGGCAAGGAAATAGCTTCAGTTTTAGTACTTATAATTGCCGTGTGATATGTTAGCAAATTGTTATATTAATATATTTAAGAAATTCAAATAATAACTGAAAAAACCCTAAACATTCTGGAATACCAGATTGCACAGAGGGTAAACCATACAATCATAGACAGCCAATCATATAGCAAAGTTCCACATCATTCACAGGGTATCATAGCCAAATTCAGGATTAACCAGTTAGAAAACATTTCTTTTCAAAGGAAATAACACAATTGGAAAACCAAGCCCAGAAGCTCCTATCTTAGTATGTGCCGAGGCAAATCTCCTTAAACTTTCCCAGGCACAGAGATCCACCCGCAGTAGTTCTTAGCCTGGACTCCCTTGAGTAGCTAGGCATTTCCTGTGAATTTTGGATTACTGATCATTGAGACAATTATACCTGAATTCAAAACTCAAAACATTATCAGATTACAGCCCTACAAGATTTCAACCGAAATAGCAAATTTTCACTAATCATAACTTAGGGATAGATAGAGTTATTATTACTCTCGTGTTCTTGGAAAAAGTTAGTTAGCAGTAAAAGTTTACCAGGCTTTCAAGAAAATTAACTCAACATTCTTTTCTCCTCCTCCTCCTCCTCCTCCTCCTCCTCCTCCTCCTCCTCCTTCTTCTTCTTCTTCTTCTTCTTCTTCCCTAGTTTAAACTCTTCCTTATGCAAATTCAATTCTTAGAGAAGATGGCAGAGTAAAGGCAGAGACTAGCCTGACGTCTCCCAAATTACCTCAAAAAACATAAAAATAATGCCTCAAAATGAATTCTGAAGTGGCAAAACCAATAAAAGAATGGGATGAAATGTTTCCCATCCCAAGACAACTTAAAAGGTTGGCACAAAAGGTCTATCCACAGGGGTGAAAGTGGGGGGCAGTTCAGCACAGGTTGTACCCTGGAAAGCCAGCAGCAGGCCTTGGAGATGACTGAATCAGTGGCGGCAGCAACTTCCAGAGCTCACAGCCCAGAGATAGTAAGGGGGTCAGAAAACTAGTTAGAAGATTACAGAGGACCCTTCGCTGGCCCTGGGAGCAGGACTCTGTTGCATTGCCTATACTGAGTTTTATATCATATTCCCAGAATGATGAGGAGTACTAGCAAAAGTGGAGACTCTGGACATAGCTACAGGGTGAAAAAAAGTGCTTCTGGTCTCTCACAGGCCAAAGCAGGAGAGTAATAACCACACTTCTCCACAGATCATACCACAATATAAGAACTAACAACTTATAGACCCCCAAAATTAGCTCTGAAAACATCAGCATGAAAAACCTGAAGCTTGGGAAAGTACCGTCACCATTCTGGGAGAAAAGCCCAACATTAACGCAAAGTTATAAGTCAAAAATAGGCTGGGAAAATGACCAAATAATAACAAAGAACCTCACCATAGAAAGTTACTATGGTGACAGGGAAGATCAAAACACAAACTCAGAAGATAACAGTGTCAAAACAGCTATATGCAAAGCCTCAAAGAAAAATATGAATTATTCTCAGGCCCAAAGAGAATTACTGGAAAAGCTCAAAAAGGACTTTAAATATAAAATCAGAGAAGTAGAGGAAAATATTAGGAAAAGAAATGAGAAGGATGCAAGAAAATCAGTTTTAAAAAAGTAAAAAAAAGGCACAAAAATACTGAATGAAATAATACCTTTAAAATGGGATAGGCCGAATAGCAATAAAAAAGGCAAAAAAAAAAAAAAATACACTGAAGAGAACTCATTAAAAAGCAGAATTGACCAAATGGAAAAATATGTACAAACAATCTCTCAAGAAAAGAACTTTAAAAAGTAGAATTGGCCAAATGCAAAAGGAGGTACAAAAGGTAACTGAAGAAAAAAAAATAGAATTAGACAAGTGGAAGCTAATGACTCCATGAAACATCAAAAAACGACAAAACAAAATCAAAATCATGAAAAAAATAGAAGAAAATGCATAGTACGTCATTGAAAAAACAATGTCCTGGAAAACAGATCCAAAAGAGATAATTTAAACATTATTGGTCTACCTGAAAGCCATGATAAAAAAAAAAAGAACCTGGACAACATCTTCGAAGAAATTACCAAGGAAAACTTCTCTGATATCCTAGAACCAGAGGGTAAAATAGACATTGAAAGACTCCATTGACCAACTTCTGAAAGAGATTGCAAAATGAAAATTTCTAGGAACATTATACCAAATTCCAGAGCTCCTAGGTCAAGTAGAAAATATTTTAAACAGCCAGAAAGAAACAATTCAAGTATTGTGGAGCCATAATCAGGACAACACAAGATTTAGCACCTTCTACAAGAATGGATCAGAGGGCTTTCAATATTACATTCCAGAGGTCAAAGCAGCTAAGATTACATCCAAGAATCACCTACCCAGAAAAACTGAGCAAAATCCTTCAGTAGAAAAATGAATATCGAATAAAATAGAGGACTTTCAAGCACTTCTGATGAAAAGACCAGAGCTGGATAGAAAATTTGATTTTGATAAGTAAGACTCAAAAGAAGCAGAAAAAGCTAAACAAGAAAGAGAAACAATAAAGAATTCCATAAGGTTAAACTGTTTACATTCCTGAATGGGAAGATGATACTTGTAATTCCTAAGAACTTCATCATTATTAGGGCAGTTAGAAGGAGTATATATAAACAGAGGGCATGATTAAGATGGGATGACATTCAAAAATAAAATTAAGGGTTGAGAAAGAAGGATACACTGGGAGAAAGGGGAAGGTGAGGTAGAATGGCATAAATTATATCACATCAAAGAGGCACAAAAGAGTTTTTACAATAGAGAGGAAGATAGGGCAAGTTGTGGGGAGAACTTGAACCTTACTCGCATTGTCACTGGCTCAAAAAGAGAATAACATATACACTTAGTGAGGCATAGCAATCTATCTTACACTACAAGGAAGTAGAAGGTGAGGGGGATAAGGGAAGGGGGAAGACTGACAGAAGGAAGGCTGGATTGGGGGAGGGAGTGGTCAAGAAAAAAATCTTTTGAGGAGGGACCAGGTGAAAGGAAAGAAGGATAAATGGGAGAAAAATAGGATGGAGGGAAATACACAGTAATCATAAATATGAATGTGAATGAGATGAATTCACCCATGATTTAGAGAGAGGGTGATACCATAAGTAAATGAGAGGAGCATAAATAGCTCACCTGACAAATGTATGGAAAAGAGAGAAACGTATAACCAAACAAGAGATTGAGTGCATTATGGGTTCTAGAATGGGTAATTTTTATTACATTAAATTAAAAAATTTTTTTACACACAAAAAATCAATGAAGCCAAGATTAGAAGGAAAACAGAGAAGTTGGTGCAGGAAAGGGAGGGAGTTGCTTGAGCTCTCCCCAGTTTCCCTTAAAGCAACTTTAAATCATGTCTCAAAAATGAATTTTGGAGCGACAGAACCCACAAAAGGATGAGGCGAAACAATTTTCTAGCCCAAGGTCACTAAGAAGGCTTGCAGGAAAGGTCTTTCTCACTTGGGTAAAATGGGAGCATGTTCCAGCACAGGCAGTGTCCAGGCAAGCCAGCCAGAGCACAGATCAGCAACTGAGGCCTTGCAGTCCCAATTTAAAGGCCAGCAGCATAGCAATCCAGCTGTGATGCCTCCAGCCTGAACATAGCACGCTCATGGTCAGTTCTAGCAGGCCTGAGGCTCTAGAGCAGCCAATAGACTAGGCCAGGTGACCCCAGGACAACAAGTGAGCTGCCAGCCTTGGAGCCTCTCTGCAGAAGGCCAGTGGCCATTCCCCCCAGCTCAAGAAGCTTGGAACAGTGCCCCCTGCACTCTAGTAGGAGAATTCAACTTTAAGAGTCAAAAATAGGCTGGAAAAATGAGCAAAGAACAAAACAAAAAAAAAGCCCTGACCATAGCTACTATGGCAACAAGGGAGATCAAAACAACCTCAGAAGAAAACAATGTAAAAATGCCTCAAAGAGAAATATGAATTGGTCTCAGGCCCAAAATGTCCTCCTAGAAGAGCTTTAAAAAGATTTTTAAAATCAAATAAGAGGTAAAAGAAAAATTGGGAAAAGAAATGAGAGTTATGCAAAATAATTACGAAAAAAAGGGTCAACAGCTTGGAAAAAGAAAGCACAAAAAATGGAAAAAGAAAAGAACACTCTAAAAGGCAAAATTGCCAAATAGAAAAGGAGGTACAAAAGCTAACTGAAGAAAGCACTTCCTTAAAAATTAGAATTGGGCAAATGGAAGCTAATGACCCTATGAGACATCAAGAATCAATCAAACAAAATTAAAGAATGAAAAATTAGAACAAAATGTAAAATACTTGAATGGAAAAACCGACTTGGAACATAGATCCAGGAGAGATGATTTAAGTGTTATTGAACTATGTGAAAGCCATGATCAAAAAAAGAACCTAGATAGCATCTTTCAAGAACTTATAAAGGAAAACTGCCCTGATATTCTAGGACCAGAGGGTAAAATAGACATTGAAAGAGTCCACAGATCACCTCAAAGGGCTTAGAATACAGTACTACAGAAAGCAAAGGAATTTGGATTACAACCAAGAATCAGTTACACAGCAAAATTGAGCATAATCTTTCAGGGGGAAAAATGGATATTCAATGAAATAGGAGACTTTCAAACATTCCTGATGAAAAGACCGGGGCTAAAAAGAAACTTTGATTTTCAAATACAGGACTTGATAGAAACATAAAAAGGTGAACAAGAAAGAAAAAAAAACATAAGTTATTCAATAAGATGAAACCGTACATATCCCTACGTGGAAAGATGAAACTTGTAACTCTTAACAAATGTATCTCTATTAGGGCAGATAGAAGGAATATACATGGATAGAAAATGCAGGTATAAGTTGACTTTGATGGAATGATATAAAAATAATTAAGGGATGAGAAAGAGCTTTGCATTGGGAGTAGAGGGGAGGGAGAGGCAGAATGGAAGTTATATCACATGAAGATACATGAAAGACCTATTACAGTTGAGGGAAAGAAGGGAAGGGGCAGTACATCACTTGAACCTTACTCTCATTGGTTTTGGCTCCAAGAAGGAATAACATAGTTAGTTGGGTATAGAAATCTATCTTACCCCATAGGGAAGTAGGAGGTGAAGGGGACAAAAAGGGGGGAGCTGATAGAAAAGAGAGCAGATAGAAGAAGGCAATGGTCAGAAGTAAACACACTGGTAAGTAGGGACAGGGAGAAAGGAGAGAGAGAAAAGTATGTCAACCGGGGAAAAATAGGATAGAGGTAAAAAAAAACAGGTAATCATAACTGGTAATGTGAATGGGATGAACTTATCTATAAAACAGAAGCAGATAGCAGAATGGTTAAAAACCAGAATCCTACAATACATTGTTTACGAGAAACACATTTGAAGCAGAGATACATACACAGAGTAAAAGTAAAAGGCTAGAGCAGGATATATTACGTGAGTTAGATGATTAATTGAACTCATACTTTATTCCAATCAGCATTAATCAGTTTTCACACAAATAAAACCAATGCAACTAAGATTAGAAAGAAAGCTGCAAGACAGTTTTTGCAAGTGTGTCTGATAAAGGCCTCACTTCTCAAATATACAGAGAACTGAGTCAAATTTGAAAGAATACAAGTTATTCCCTAGTTGATAAATGGTCTAAGTATAAGAACAGGCATTTTTCAGTTACAAAAATCAAAGATATCTATAGCCATATGAAAAAAAATGCTCTAGATCACTATAGATTACAGAAATGCCAATTAAAACAACTCTGAGCTACCAGCTCACACCTATCAGATTGACTGAAATGAAAGAAAAGGAAAATTACAAATGTTGGAGGCGATGTGGGAAAACTGGTGCCGAGTGAAATGAGTAGTAGAACCAGGAGAAGAGTGTATACAATAAAGCAATATTGTATGGTGATTCACTGTGAATGACAGTACTCTCAGCAATACAGTGGTCTCAGACAATTCCAAAGGACTTAGGATGAAAAATGCTATCCACTTCCAGAGAAAGAACTGATAACATCTGAGTGCAGATAGAAGAATACATTTTTTTAACTTTATTTTTCTTGGGTCTTTTTTGTATGATTGTCCACAAGTACAACCTATATCAAAATGCTTGCCTTCACAATAAGGGGGAAAGGGAGGGAAAAAAAGAATGTGGGACTCAAAATTTTTTAAAAGAATATAAAAATGTTTTTATATGTAATTGGAATTTTTTTGATTAATCACTAGAAATCAAGAAAATAATTGCATTGTGGAATTCAATATAGACAGTGAATGTATAATTGTCCACATAAAAAAGACAACAACCCAGAGTACCACTGACTAATTACTGTAAATCTCCAGACTAACAGGCATCCATCTCTTAAGGTATTATATATTAATCTCAAAAGCAAAATTACATCTTCAAGACTAGAGTCTATTGCAACTAAGTTGATTCAAGATGTAACTTCAGTGTATATTGTTAGAGGTATAACTTCACAATTTTATAATCACAAATCATCACATAAATCATTGCTATACTATAAATAAACTTGTAATTCCTCCCTTCTTTGTCAAGGAGTGTTTATAATGGGAAAGGTGATCCTATTTTCTCAGTAAACTAAATCATAAGTTATTTCACAGGACTGATATAATTTTATGACCTTGCCCAAGCGTATGGTCCCAACACACTTGGCAAGTTTACTAATAAGAAGATTTATAAGGTTTCTGTCTTTCTCCTTTTTTCTTTTCCACAAACTAAGTAATTTTTATTCTTCCTTTTAAAAATATACCTAATTAAATACTTGATGGGTTTTAACATTGTAACAACAGCTTCTAACAATTAATAATCTCACAGTATCCAGATTAATGAGTTAAGTTTCTAATGATACAATTGCATTATCTTCTTAACAGTATTTCTCATACAATAGGTTCCCCAAAATCATAATACAAGGAAATTTAGAAATACGATAATAAAATTCACAATTTCATGAAACAAAATGTATTAGCAGTCAGATGACATTAATTCAGTTGAATGCATTTCCATATTATCTAACATAGAAAATCATTCATTTTATCACCTTTAGCATTTTATACTAATCACATTTCAAACCAAATATAGAGTTGCCCAGGAAAGGGTATTCAATTAGAGAAATGATAATAATAATAAAAACAGGTAACATTTAAATAGTGCTTACCACTTGCCAGGCACCGTCTTAACCATGTCACAAAGATTCTATCATTTTGATCCTTACAATTACCTAGGAGGTAGGTGTTAAGATTTATCTTCTTTACAAATTAGGAAACTGAGGTAAACAGAGGCAAAGCAACTTGCTTAATGTCACACAGCTAACAAATTTCTAAGACCAGATTTTCACTCAAGTTTTTCAGTCATGATTTGTCTTAATGTCAAATAATTAGTGTAGTCTGAATTAGGTTCTAATTGACCACAATTATCTTATTTAGTTTCAGAACAAAATCTTGTCCAAGTAAAATCTGGATTTTTAATCACCACAGGTAACATTTAAAGCATCAAAAGAAAAATTCTCTCCCCACCCCAAGGGCCATTAGTTGGCAGAATTTCAAAATTTAGAGCTCATTGTACTCAATTATCTCAATTTGAAAAATCTGTGGTAACACTCCCAGTTCCCCATAACTATCTCTTTTTTTCATTTTAAGTCAACCCCTCCAAAAAAGAACAAATAAATTTCTAGCCCCAATTTTCTCACCTGTTCATGAGCCTTTTCACAGCTTTTCACATTCTCTTTTCGTATTCTCACTGATCCTAACATCACTTCTATTTCTTCAAATCCTGTAATCATCATTTCTAAATTATATCCAAGACTCTCTTTTCCTTAACAGGCTTTTTTAATGCATAACCAATTAATTGGTGAATTTTTACTTCTTTTACTTTTTACTTCTTGAGTTGCATGATCTCTTACAGCACAGGCAACTTAGCTACTAATTTACTTAAACAATTATTTCAAGCTAGCTTTAATTCTGTTCATTCTCTAGCAAAATCACCACCTTACTAGAACAATACATCTATTACCTCTAATAAGGGGAGGGAGGCTTATGCTTTTTGTTTTTAATCTTAATCCTAGTGGCAAACTTCCAAAAATCCATTAAGATGTTTTTAGCACTTATGAAAACCTAACATGAAATTAGCTGTAAGGATAGCACACTTCAGTTGTAAATCTCAATTTCTAACTCATTTATAATTCCACCTTACAACTTTTCCATAAATTGAGTCCAATCAGAAGGGATGGCAGAAGTGGTGACACAAGGTCTAATAGGTCTGTAACACAGAACACAAGGAAGGAACACAGGAAGCCTACAGTGGCTTGTCCCTTCTGTTGAAGAGGGTACCGAGGTTCTCCCAGCCATAGTTAACAACTTATAAATGCCTAATCTATTCAAATAACAATTAAGTTCTGTCGTGTCATTCACAAAAGTAGCACAAAGCATTTTTCCAAATTAAATTTTGCTTCCTCTGTAGTTGATCCCTGGTTTATACAAACTTTTCCCTTTTTTTGTGAACCAAGAAAAGCAAACTACAACCTATTTTTTTCCACTTTGGAATTTCACTGATACTAATTTCAAACTAGCTTCAGTTCAAATTTCTCTTATCAGTGAAATTACCTTCCTTCTGCACTAAAACAATAAATCTGTCACTTTCCAGTGATAAGAGATGTAAGTGTTATTTCCCTGTAACTTTTACAGTTTTAAATCTAATTTTTCCTTGAAACAAATTCTACAGAGAGTTAACACACACTAAAACATTTCAACATTTATAAAAAACATCCAAATTATAATTTGGAAATTCACAGTAGAGAACTTACATTTTATTCTCTCCTTCATTTATGATACCATAAATTTCTGCAGATTGGGAGAAAGACCCCTGTCCCTCTTATCTGTTTTTCTTGTCTGCCTCCCTGACTTGTCCAGAGTCAGAAAAAAAGGAGAGATTCTTTCTCTAGAAAAAGTTTTTTTTTTCCCTCTTTTCTCCCTGGGCTGATGAGACCCCAGGGAAAAGCTAGTTTGAATTACAAACATAGGTAATATGACAAGACAGATACAAAAGCATTTACTAACAAACTTCCTTTAAAAAAATTCAGTGCACACAAGTGAAATCCCCTTTGTAGGTCAAATTCTGGGACCATTTTGAGATTCTTAAATATCTTAGTCTAATTTGGGTAAGAGTATCACTGGGTGACATCTAGAGAGACTTCCCTTGCCAACTCAGTCTTTTCAAGCTCAATTTTTAGTTACCCAACTTGGGTTGGGAAAAAAAAACACTACTATGGTTATTTGTGACTGTGGCCATGTCATTCTCCAATAATGGTTCCATGTGACACAGTGTTTCTCCAACCTCTTTTGAATGGGAAGTGTTACTCTTTCTATTGTCCTATTATAGTGAGAGGCCCAGGAACTGAAGGCCCTGTCCTGCTAACAGCAGTGAGAGTGGCCTGGGACTCTCTGATTCCCATCTTTTGATCATGCTTTGGTCTAAGTCAGGATTCTCATTTGAAGAAAAGAAAATTCCTCTAAGTGGCTTGTACTTGAGGGGGATTTTCCTGTTTTCTACTGCCAATCATTACCAAATAATCACACATAAAAACAGACAGAACACCAAAACAAACAAGCAAAAGATACGGCTTTTTCAACAATTGGGGAATTATCTTGGCTCAGAAAGCCTGGGACCAAGGTTATGTCTCCAGTGCAATTCTCCATGGAGAAATCCCCTGGTGAAAATGCCATCTGAGCACTCTAGTGGGGCCCAAGGAAGAAAGAAAGAAAGAAAGAAAGAAAGAAAGAAAGAAAGAAAGAAAGGAAGGAAGGAAGGAAGAAAGAGAAGGAAGAAAGAGAAGGAAGAAAGAGAAGGAAGAAAAAGAAAAAAGGAAGGAAAGAGAAAGAAAGAATCCAGCCAATAAACCCCGGATTAAGTGGGCAGCTTTACCTTCCTTTGGAGAGAAAGAGAGGGAGAGGGATAGGCAGAGGGAGAGGGAGAGGAGGAGTTGAGTTACTCAACTAGCTGGGTCCCCTTTCAGGCAGCTTGCTCTACTCACAGGTTGTGTTTGTGCTTCATTTTCGAAGAGGACCAATACTTCAGGAAAATGATGACATGATTTGCAGTTGACTTTGATTTGAGTGAAGGAGGGCTGTGCAAAGTCACCAGCCTCACTTTCTCCTCCAGAGCCAAAGGTTGACCTTTAGGCAAATTTCTCCAGAATATAGATGACTTTAACAAGGGAGAGTAACCACAAAAGGGAATATTAACTCTAGCTTGATTAAGTCTTAGCAAAATAGAATTAAAATCAATTTTCAATTTTACAGCTGTACTAAAGAAATATTAATTTAAATAAAATGATGTTGCTAAGTTGCTGGCCCTTTCTAGCTCTAGGTCTATGAGCTTTATACTGCAACAAAAAGTCATTGGGCAAGGAAGGGAAAAGGTTGGTCATTTCTATTTTTTAAAAATTTCAATTTTTTGTTGTTGCTGTGAACTTAATTATCAAAACAAAAACATTTCATTATACAAAGAGTACTAATGCAGAGGACTGCATGAGAAACTGAGTTTCTGTTATATACAGCTTTTTAAACGACATGTTTCTATATAGTTGTTACATATTATCTATTATATTCTATTTCATATTTAAATTTGTTTATCTGTTTAACAAGGTAGTAATAAAATGGATCTCTTTATTTGTGTTCCCTTATGTACTTTTTTTGTTTTTTTTCTATTCATTTAAAAACTTTTTATTGTTTTATATCTATTACTCCCTGCCTTGGTTATTAAGCCTTTTATTGGGAAACCTCATCACCTGCAAGATCCCATCAGCTTTGTCATTCTACTTCATCACTACCCTCTGTCCCTTTGATTGGAGGGTGGAGCCATAATGTCCAAGAGCTTCATTTAAGGAGGTTTTTCACCTGGCTGCATCACTCTGGGGCTTCTTTGACTTTTCCACCGTGCCCCTGGATTGGGTACTTTCCCTGACTGTGCTCCCTTCCCTCCTGCTTTTCAGCTTTGTTGTGTTCATCTTCCCCCATTAGAATGTAAGATCCTTGAAGTAAAAGACCATTTTTTGTTTGTTTTGTTTTGTTTTTGTATCCCCAATACTTAGCACAATGCTTGGCAGAGTAAATGTTTAATAAACATTTATTGACTGACTGACCTAACAACCCATCGTCCTCACCCACAGCCCATGTCTTCTCTACAAAGAAGAGATTTGACTTCTTGCACATTTGAGTCACAAAGGAGGTACTGATAGGGGAGTTTTAGTATTTTTATGTCAGGTACATTTTTGCATCTATTTCCTGGTGACACTGTCTCATAAATCTCTATTTTATACTTAGGTTTATGAGGCTGAGGTCTATATTCCTTAAGGAATCCCTGCTATCTCCCTCAGTGCTTATAGGATCATAGGATTTAGACTTGGAAAGAACTTTAGAGAGAAAATAGCTCAAACCTCTAATTTTATAAATGAGGAAACCAAGGCCCTGTTGTTAATTAATGCACTTGGAGCTTCAAGCTTCTCTCTCAGAGAGTGAGTGTCATTTCAAGGTCATCCAGTATAGATGAAGCAAATTTAAATAGCAGGTATGTACAGACAATAGTAATTGTGCTTCATCTTAAAGAAAATAGAAAGTCAGAAGCAGAATTTGTTAGGGAAAGTATATGTCTCTCTATATGTATGCAGGTAGGTATATATGTATTTATGTATATGGGTATCTATATATCTATATCTATACATAACTATATCCATACTTAATTGCAGTGGGAGGGGGAAAGGAAAGGGTAAAAAAAATAAAGTAAAAAGCACACAGCAGAGAACAAAAGAAAACTTATAAGGAAGCAAGGAAAAGATGGACAGCTCTCAACACAACTCATAGTGTTTATTATATAGGCTTTCTTGAAATGGGAATTTTTTGCTATATGTTTTGAATTCTCTCTTATGTTCTACTGTGCACACGAAATGCTTTTTCTTTCTTTTTCTTATTTTATATTTGAGTTTCACTATTTAAGTTTATAATGCATTTCTTTTCTTTTCTTATCATGTACTTAAGTCTCAGTATTAAAAAAATCTAAACAAAAGTACAAAGTCCCAGGGTTATTAGTAGAGAGCAGCAAAGCAGCAGACAGAACCAAGAGTCAGAACCAAGGAGTCAAAGAATGAAGTGTTTATGTCACCAAACAAGACAAATAGGAAGGCAGGCCAGAAAGTTTATTAGAGATATGGGAGCTGATAAAACAAGTAATAGTTAATATGAGGCCAAAGGTAAAATTCTGGTGAATTGAGAGCAGGCCTGGAAAAGACTAACTACAAACTGAGTAGGGAGGAAAAAGACTAATATTCAGTAATAAAATCACAGACTTATTTAGAAACAGATGTAGTTAAATCCTCAGAACCAGAAAGCATATACCTAAGGGTCTGGTAGGAACTCAAAGATGAATCTTTGGAACTGTGGGTCAAAGCATGCCACTTGTCAACACAAATAGCTACCATTTTGGAGGATTGACTCTCTCCATGAGAATGATTCCAGAAGGGAGTAGGGAATTACATACCTTTGAATTTCTGTCAGAATACACCTGCTGATAGAATCTACAAGGTAGCTTAATTACAATGATACTAAATCCTTCTGATATAGTTACTGATTCTGCTAATTAATGAGGACTAGTCTTGGACTGCTCTAAAATGAAGAGAGGAACAGCAACATTCCAGCATTATTCTCAGATGAGGTTCTGGGTCGTGCCATATGTTATGCAAGTGACGCATTCCATTCATAGACGTAGGCAGGAAAAAATATAGCCTTCAGCTCAGACACTGTCCATGAACAATATAGTCAATATTAGATGAGACATCTCTATGAGGAAGAAGTGAGAGGAGTTAACATTCCTGGAAACTATTATTCCCAAAAAAGGCTTTGGCCCTACAAAAGGCAATTGTGAGCACATTTACTGAATTTCTGCCTAAATTACAGTGCAACATTTCATGGGAGAAGGAGAGAAAGTAAGAGAGAGAGAGAAAGAGAGAGAGAGAGAGAGAGAGAGAGAGAAGGGAGAGAGGGAGGGAGGAAAGAAGGAGAGAAGGAAAAAAGAGGAAAGAAGGAAGGAAGGAAGGAAGGAAGGAAGGAAGGAAGGAAGGAAGGAAGGAAGGAAGGAAGGAAGGAAGGAAGGAAGGAAGGAAGGGAGAGAGAAAAGAAAGACAATTGCAGGTTTTAGCTTTCTGGCTTTGCTTCACAAAATTCAAGTGGCAAAACAAATGCAAACCAAAATTCAAGTAAGATTCTCTCATAGGCTGGAAAAGACTGGTTTAAAAGTTGTGTTGGCTCTCTTTTTAGCTGGCACTGTTACATTTTTTATGATAAAGTCCTGGAAACCTAAACTGGAAACCTGGAAACTAAAAGTCAAGTTAATGAGGGACCACAGCTAAAAATTTATCTTAAATCATAAGTCATCTCAGAATATCAGAACTGGGAGGAGCCTTCAGGATCATCTAATACCATTCTTTTATTTTACAGAGAAAGAAACAGGCCCAGAGAAGTAACGTGACTTGCCCATGACCTAGTGATGGAACCAGAAGCCTTGGAGTCAGATCTCTTGACTCCTAGCCTAGTGCCCTCTCATCGTAATTTATCCCACTGTACATTGTACAGAGGACTACACACTGACTAAAGAAGCAAGACTCAGTTGAAAAGTCGGGAAGACTGAGATTCACATCTTGCTTCAGACACATCAGCTGTGTGACTATGGGCAAGTCACTGTCCTCTCCGGGCTTTCGGCCTCTATAAAATAGGGTTAATAATAGCAGAGTTATTGTGAGTGTTACATTGGATGAAATATGTAAAGGAATTTTCAAACCTTAAGATATGTAAATGTCAGCTATTATTATCACCAAAGAAAGAAGCAGGCCCAGTTAGGGAAATAAGCCAGAAAGAAATGAAAAGCGTTAAGGTTTTGTGGGAGTTGAGTTCTTTCCAGCTGCCTTCTAATCTGTGCCATTTCAAATCTGTGTCAGGCAAGAGTGGAGTGGGTTTTTATTATTGTGTGATAAGTGTTATCATATCTTATTCATGTAGGGCTTAGTGCTTAGGGTGACATTGACGGCTAAAATGTTTGTTTGGGAGTTCTTTCCACAATTCCCTTACAACAGGAAGAATATAACTGATGCAAGAGAGTCCTGCACAAGTGACTGAGCTCGTCAAGTGAAGACTAATCCACTAAACGAAATCCATTGTGACTGAGGCACTTCTGTTGGGAGAACTGGCCACTTTCTTTGCGTTCACTTCAGGAAAACAAATGATATACACCTCCCTCTGAGTTTCATTGGTTGTTTGGTCCTTGAGTGTGTCTTTAGTGACTTACATCCCATCCTAAACCTACGTCCAGAGCATAACCAAGCTATGAGGGTTTTTAAAATTAATTTATTTTTAGTTTACAACATTCAGTTCCACAAGCTTTTGAGTTCCAAATTTTCTCCCCTTCCCTCCCCTCACCCCTCCCCAAGAAGGGATGCAATCTGATAGAGGGTCTACATATACATTCACATTAAGCATATTTTCACATTAGTCATGTTGCAAAGAAGAATTGTAACCAATGGAATGAACCATGAGAAAGAAAAAACAAAATAAAGAGAGAGAGCAAATAGTATTCTTTAATCTGCTTTCATACTCTAATTCTTTCTCTGAATGTAGATAGCATTTTCCATCATCAGCCTTTTGGAGATGGCTTAGAACCTTGCATTGCTGAGTAGAGCCAAGTCTATCAAAATTAGTCATAGCATAATGTGGCTGTGACCATGTACAAAGTTCTCTTGGTTCTGTTCCCCTCACTCAGCATCAGTTCATATAACTCTTTCCAGGTTTTTCTGAAGTCTGCCTGCTCATCATTTCTTATGGAGCAACAGTATTCCATTACATTCATATACCACAACTTGTTCAGCCATTCTCCAATTGATGGGCATCTCCTGTGAGGGGTTTTCTGGCCCTTGCTTCTCAATAGAAGGCAAGTCTGATCTGTGTAGCCCAGAGAGAACTGGTTTTAAAATGAAACATGACTCCAATACCCAGAAGAGCAGAATCTTCAGACTTCAGGTTACTGCTGCTACTACTTTCCACAACCTTCATAATAATTTGGTGTAATAGACCATGCAGTGAAGCTATCTCCTCTGAAAGATTTCCAACACCCTACAAGAAGACATTTCTGCACGAGGATTTCAATGATTTACCAAGAGATCTCTGTTCCACTGTGAGACATCTTGAAGTGTTAGTTATTTCTTATGATATATCACCTACCACTAATTTACATAGAATGACTTGCCCAGGGTCATACGGCTAGTCTGAAGCATGACTCAAATCAGCTTTCCAGACTCCAACTTCAGCATTCTATTCACAGGGCCACGGGCTGTGCCTATTAGAATATACAAGATAAGTCTAATTTCTCTTCAATGACAGTCTCCTGAATGTTCAAAGACAGCTACATCCTCCTTATAGCATCTCTTCTTCATTAAATATATCCCTAGTTCCTTCAACCATTTGTTACCGAACATGATTTCCAGATTCATCCTCCTATTTGTCTCTTTACGGGTATGTATAAACACACATGGGAACACACTCACGTGTGCACACACACAAGCAGTGATGTGCTAATAAATGTTTAAAAACAGACTCTCCAAAAACGTATGCATAGTACACTTTTAAGTTTAATCTGTACTACTAACATTTTTCTCCACCACTTTATCAAATCTAGACAATCAATAAAATAACAGATAAATGATAGACAGATGATGGAGACAGACATTCATGCAGGTACAAGTACAGGTTCGGAAATATGACTCAGTGTGGAAACTCTTCCCAACAATGTATATGGGTGGCCCATCTGTAACTGATAATAAGAGAGAGTTGTCTAAGTTAAGGTACAAAGAGGTTATATGAATTGGCCGTGGCCAATTGTTAGTGTCTTTATCAGGGGCAATTCTGGAGTTAAGATTTTTTTACTCCAATCTTTGGCCTACTATCCACTGCACCACATTATCTCATCATTTATCAATATAAATGATTTACCTATTGAGGGTATTACTATTGTATCTCTGTCTACCTATCTATCTATCTACACGTTGATATAGATACAATAGGATAATCTTTAGCTCTCTGTCTATATAGATACAATAGGACATCTATATAAATAGAGTTAGATAGACAGACAGACAGATAGATAGATAAATAGATAAGTAGGTAGATAGCTAGAGATACAATAGGAATATCTTCAATGGGTAAATTGAACTCTGATGTACAAAATGTCTCCAAAGTCTTAATGGAGTTTAAAAAGCTTAAAACTACCCTAAGACTTTAGAACACCCAGTTTTATATATGACTCATCTACTTGCTCCCCTGCTGTGTGCAGAGTTGACCACCCTCAATAATTAGGGCTGTAAGGCAGCAAAAGAAACGAGTGCACCAAGCACCATGTCCAGCTTGTGATGTGGAATTTGTATGCAGGGCTACTAGGAAAGGATGGGGGAAGAAACTCAATGAGGACATAGATATTTAGCATCATAGCCAACATAGACAGAACGCTTTTCTATCTCAGATAGAATTTGCTGTTTTGAAGAGGACAGGCCACAGTGACAAATTTCATGCCATAAGAGGACAGATATTTTTAGCTCTTTCATATCATGGTCCAGCAATCTGGCAATCAGGCTAGATAAGAAATTCAAGCTCTTTAGCCCTCTAACAGTTTGTAATATAATCGAATGCTATATTTGGGATTGGAGGGCTTGTGTTCAAATTGTGGCTGCTACTTCTGTGACATTGGATAGGTCACTTTCCCTGTCTGGGCTTTAGTGTCCTTTTCTGTAAAATGAAGGGGTTGGACTAGAGGATTGTGACAATCTCTTCCAATCTTAAATCTGCCCTTTACTTACCTTTTTAATCTTATTTTATCTATTTTTCATTATATGCCCTCCATTCCAGTCAGGCTTATCTCCTTGCTGTCCACCACAGGTTTATCTCTACTTCTGTGTTTTTCCTTATGCCTTCCCTCAACATCCTTCCCATTATGATCAAAATCATAATCATTGTTCAATTTTCTGCTCTAGTTTATTTCTTCCCTGAAGCCTTCTCTGACCAATATATTCAACATTGCTCTTTCCATCCCGCCTAAACTTGTACAATGCTTGTTTTTCAGTTGTTTCAATCACGTCCAACTCTCCATGATCCCATTTGGGTATTTCTTGGCAGATACTGGAATGGGCTGCCATTTCCTTCTTCATCTATAATACTTACTGTATGTTTATAATACCATTCATTCAACAAGTATTTGTTGACCATAATTATTACCATGCATTTTTACTTGATTCAGGCGTTACATTGTTTGCTAATTCTTTCAAATATACAAGTGTTGAGGGAGCTATTCTTTATTGCTAGCAGAAAATCAGAGTGAAGTTTACTAACCCCTTTAAGCCACTCTCATAGGTGAAGCTTCTGGAATAATTTATATAGACAAGGATAATGACCTATCAAAAGGAATTTTCTCACTTTAGTTCAAAAGGTAGACTGGATTAAAGGCGTGGCATCTGAGGTAGAAGGCTGCCTGGTGGTGCAATGAACAGAGCAACTGTCCTGAAGTTCAAATTATGGCCTCAAACATTTACTAGCTGTGTCACCCTGGGCAAGTCGCTTAACCCTGTTTGTCTCAGTTTTTCCATACATAAAATGAGATGGAGAAGGAAATGGCAAACCACTCTAGTATCCTTGCCAAGAAAATCCCAAACAGAGAGCAGGACATGTCTAATTAATGAAACAACACCTGGGTAACCCAGAAAGAACAGGGTTTAAATCCTAACATGGAGAGGAAAAGTTAAAGAGACAGACAATGCCTAAGGACTTCTTGGGTTGGTTGTATATCTGAATTACAAAGAGCTGACATTGCTTCTGGGACTAAGGTCTAAAAGAGCTGAGATGCCTTCTTCATGAGGATACCGCTGCATGGTAGCAGCAATTGGGTGGCAAAGCAGTAGGAAAGAGCAGTAGAAAGTACATGGAGAGCAAATCAGTGAAACTCTAGCGGAAGACAGCGCAATAGAGAGAATAAACCACACAGAAGACGCCAGTAGTTTGCCCATTAGAGAAAGTTATCTCTGATGCTGGATGACATCACCAGACCAGAAGAGGATATCAATAGCTTTGTGAGGACATATGTGGAAGTATAATTGGAGAGAGAGGGTACTTCCACTGGGACACAGACCTAGTGTGTGAGTTTCCCTAAACACATGTGTTTCTCTGATCATACATGCTCTCTGCACGTGTTCCTTCTTCTACTAGTGGTATGAGAAGCTTCTGAAGAGTGTACCCCTGTTTATATAAGGAAAGATGCTATCTTGTAATTGATTTTTACTATGATATTAAGTGTACTTTGAACTCATGTGTTCTCTGATTAGGCAAGTAAAAGAAACATCTGTGGGAATTTATTAGCTGTAGTTTTGAGAGGTTGCTGATACAAAATATTCCTTGAACCTAGAGTAGCTTATTAAAGAAGTCCATGATTGAGGAGGGGCCTTACCTATGTAAAATTTGACATCTTCTAACCTGAAGGTAAGTTTTTCTACTTTTCCCAATGATTGTCTAGTCTAGAGCCAGGCATATAGTAGATGCCTTATTTGACTTTAAAATTAATTTTGTTTTTCAGTTATTCAGTCATGTCTGACTCTTCATGACCTCATGGACTATAGTAAGCCAGGCCCTCCTGTCCTCTACTATCTCTTGATGTATATCCAGATTCACATTCATTGTTTCCATGACAGTATCTGTCCATCTCATCCTATGCCATCCCCTTTTCCTTTTGCTTTCAGCCTTTCCCAATATCAGGATCTTTTCCAGTGATTCCCATCTTCTCTCTATGTGGCCAAAGTATTTAAGCTTTAACTTCAGAATTTGTCTTTCCAGTCAATAGCCTGAATTAATTTTTTTAAGTATTGACTGATTTGATCTCCTTTGTTGTTCAAGGGTCTCTCAAAAGTCTTCTCCAGAACCACAATTCGAAAGCATCGATACTGATACATAATATTTGAATTGGTTGATTTCAAATAGTAATATGAGAGAAGCAATTATGTGTAATTTCTACTTTTAGAGGTTCCAGGTAACTCTAGACGGAGTAATCAACCCTCACTGGCCATTGCTAGGTAGAACTCAGGAGAAATTTCAGAAGCAAATTGTCAAAGTCATCAAAAGCAGACAGAACAATCCCATCCTTGTATCCAACGGATAACAAAGGTAGGTCCCTGGACCCAAGAGAAAATCTCTCAAGGGCCTGAAGGGCCTGACATCTTTTAACTTCTCTACTGTCCTCATCCTAGGAGAGAGCAGGGAGATGTCAAACCCTTGTCTGCTCATCCTGGGAATAGGAGGGCAGCTGTGCCCTAGATAAAGGATCCCAAGACAGGTGGAAACGAGGAAACTCAAATTGCAATAAATCACTCTAGACAGATTCTATTTGGCTTCTGTGACCTTTTGCAATCATGTTTCTTTTGTTACATATATTCCTGGATAAAAAGCCTCGATTCCATTCCTCTCCTCCTTCCCTCCCCTCTTCCTCACCCCCACTCGAGCACTTGCCAACAAGCCTGTCAGATGGTGGGTGACAACAAGGGAAGAGGTAACATCTGTGACTCAACATTAAGTTAAGTAATTGCACCTTCCTTCTCTGCTCTACACAGCTTCTCTCTGCCTGCTCAGCGATAAGCCCTTTACAAACAGTATCACATATCTCCAGTGTTACGATCGACCCAAGTCTTTGGAGAACATTTGCAGCATTTTTTCTGCTCAGATAGTCAAAGCATCTTTATCAGATTTTGTGTACTCCAGGCTTGTGAGACAATCATGACTGGGCATGGTATTTCACAAGGAATTCTTACCAGCAGCGGACTTGCTTACCAGGGTGTATATGTTGGGGGGCTGGAGGCAGGCGGGGCAGAGAGAGGAATAAAAGCTGCTAATCATCAGGTTCTGACTAAACAAAGTGACAGTGCTCCAGGGGTGCAGGAAGACTTTAACCAATCAGAACCAGTTTTGGCTAGATGGTGAAAGAATTGACCCAAGGCCCTTCGAATTAGTCAACCAGCATTTATTAATCACTTACTATGTCCAGGTATTGTGCTAAGGTCTGGAGATAGCTAGAAGAAAAATCATAGTCCTTACCCTCTGGGAGCTCACATTCTAATTAGCAGTAAAGCTACATTAAAACCGAGACATTCTGATTCTCAGAGACAGCTCATTCCACTATACCTTGCTTCCTCACCAAGTTGGAGAATAGCATACAGAACACACATTTCTAGAGGGCTTATATGATATTCTGAAGGTCAGAAACCAGGTTTTCTCTGAATGAAATTGTTATGCAAGGTGGATGAAGGCATGGTATCCATGGGCCTGCATTTACATTCTCCATTAACTAATCATGTTGCCACTCAGACCCTAGAAAGACCTGGGGTGCCCTGGAGGATGGAATGGAATGAGAACTTGGGTACGTTGATGTCCAAAAGCAAAAGTAAAGTGGGAAAGAAAAAACTAAAATATTCATCTCTTTGCTCCTGTTCATTCTTCTACAAAATAATGCTATTCACCCCTCAACTGGAGAGAAGAGAGAGAAGTGAACAATAATGATGCTGGTGATGGTGGTGGTGATGGTGATGATAGTTGGCATGGATATAGTATTTTATACTTAGCATCATATATACATTATTTCATTTGATCTTCATAACAACTTCATAACAACATAACAGAAATATATATCTGATGTTTAAAAAGTTTGAGCGACACAATTTCTCACTATCTATATAGGAATACTGTGACATTTAAAAGGTTTGAGAGACATAATTTCTAGGTAATTAATAATTTTTATTAATAATGATACCATATTGCCAATAAAGCAGGGCAGTGACACTCCCGAATACCAAACACCAACATGGCAGTATGGCTCACATTTTATATGCCCTTGGAAGATTAGGTGTTCCTGAGGGTGGCGATCAACTCTGATTGGTTAATAATTAATGATAATGAAAATTATAATGAGAGGTGGATCTATTCTAATAAGGGGATGGAGTGGGGCTGGGATGTAACTCTGATCATGTTAATTACTTCCAAACCACCTCTAGCCTCGGGAAATATGGACAAAAGGTCTGTATCCTCCACCCAAGCCTGAACAGAACACAATGGGCTGGGAATTTCACCTCAGATTAAATTCCATGTAGGGCTGTGTGAGTAGCAACACATATAGTGATGAGAATGTTAATGCTATCTGCTATCATCCGTCCTGTCCTTCAGAGGCTGAGCCTTGACATGAGGACTTTAGGAAAAAAAAGAGGGAGAATGCTGGATCTCCCCAAATCATTGATTATTAATAATCATTTCTCTCATATATATTATAAAAATAAATATATGTAAATATATTTGTATACATACACATATTTGGTAATGACATAATTTATGTGTAATATGTAATAGGTTTATATATCATAATATTATATCGTTATAACATTATAGTAATATAATAATAATAACATCACACATATATTCTCAAGGTGATGGAAGAGTCTTGTGAATCCATCAGAATAGGGAACTTCTGGTGTGAAAATTCACTCCATTGATGCAGATCCGTAACTTCTAATCTTAGAGAATTGCCTGGGAGCACTGAGAGGCTACATGGATTGCCCAAAGTCACACAGCCAGTATATCAAAGGCAGGATTTGAAACAGTTCTTTCTGACTCTAAATCAAACTTTCTATTCAGTATCCCATGCTGCCTCTCAGGATAAGTATTATTTTCCTCAATTTATAGATCAGGAAACTGAGGTAGGGTCAAAGTGACTTGCTCCAAATCATACTAGTGGAATTTAAACCTGTCCAGATCTAAAGCCCTTACTAACAATCTCTCTTTGAAAGAGGTAAATCGGAAAGAAAAGTGAGTGTTCTAGTGGAAAACAAGCATTTATTAAGCATCTGCTGTATACCGGGCACCGTGTTAAGTACTCTACAAATATAACTCCTTTGAAAATATTTGATAATCTAGGTCAATTTTCATTAAATTGGAAGTGGAATGAATCTGAAAAGATCCAATAAAATTCCTAGAATGTCATTCATCTTTGTATCACCCAATATTAATAGCCCTTACCACATGGAATTCTCACTACACCCCCTCCTATTTCATAAAATTTGCTAAGAGGCAATACATCCATGCTGATTCTACAGTAGTGTAACTAGAGGTTTGAGATGAAAGGCCCTTAAGGCCTCTTTAGCTTCCCATCCCTGAGTCGGGGAGGGGGAGGGAGGGAGGAGAAAGGCAAATAGGCCTGCCCAGAGACTATCTATATCATTTCTGGCCCATCCTATCTTTGAAATGACTCAGAGAAGGAAGTTTTGCAACCTAGATTGAGATCAATTTCAAATAGATAGAGGGCTAGATTTGTAGTCACAAGATCTGTATTTGAATCCTGCTTCTATCACTTATACCAGTGTGGTAGTGGGCAAGTCTTTGAACCTCTGAGTCTGTTTCCTCAATTGTGAAGTAAGAGAGTTGGACTAGATTCAGTTAACAGTCAACAAGCATATATTAAGTGCCTACTATGTGCCAAGCACTTTTTTTAAAAAAGAAAGGCAAAAGACAGTTCTTGTTCTCATGGTGTTCATGTAATAGGGGAGACAATGGGTAAACAACTAGGTACAAACAAGATATAGACAGGATACACTGGAGATAATCAACAGAGGGAAGGCATTGACTTTATAGGGACCAGGAAAGGGTTCTTGTAGAAGATGAGGTTTTAGCTTGGATTTCTAGTTCTGAATCTATGATCCTTTACAATCTAGAAGGTATTTCTTGAATCTAACAATTCCTTTTGGCTGCTATGTAGATGCAATCTCTTATAGTCTGTCTTCAGTGGAGATGTATACAGATGGTTATGTGGAGCATTACCTGCCCAAAGGACCTCCCAATGGCACTTACCTTTCTTTCTGCCCAGTGAGTTTGAAGCTAAAACAGATGGTGACCAAATGAAATCATTTGCACAGGTGAATCGAGCAACAGTATTTCTCCACATAGAACAGGATTCTAGCCATGCGAAATTGGAATAAAGAAAACCCAATCACAGAAGAAAGGGAAGTTTGATTCATGACTTATCCAGATTAATTTAAGTACTATCTCTCATAGCGGCCTACAAAGACGGATTATTAGAAAGATTAGGATGTGTTCCGTGACTACAACCCCATATCCCAAATACCCCCAACTTCCCATAAAAAGTAAAAAAGCAATATTATTCATTTGTCATTCATGAATTGATCTGTCTTTTGGAAAACAACTCGTATATCAATTAGTGCTATCCTTGAGGATTTAGAAACAATTTCTATAAGTTTATGCCATGCCACACCAACAAGCACTTGCTACGTATGTGCCAGGCATTCTGCAAGGTTCTAGGAATACCAAAAGGAGCAAAAAGAAAGACAGCTCCTAACCTCAAAGAGCCTACATCCTAATGAGGGGAGGATGACAGCACATAAAAAGTTAAAAGAAAGGGAGAAAAATTTATCTGATGGGGGAGACTTCCTTGAAATAAATGTTCTGAGAAGAAATGACCAATCAGAGGAAGGGTCCCAGGGACTGAACTATCTTCTAGGATGAGAAGTCTGCTGGAACATAGTGGCCAAGGCAACCTCTAGGATAAGAAGGTTGATGGAGCATGGTGGAGAAAAAGGTCTGATGGCCTAGGAGCAGGGCCCAAAAAGGAATCAAGGAGCGAAGTAAGACTCAATTGCTCTAGTTAAAAACAACAACAATAGTAATTTGTTGTTCCCCATACACAATATTATATTTCCTATCCACCATGCCCATAATGTTCCCCTTCATCCTCTAGCTTCCTCCAAAGATAGGCTCAAATGCCAACTCCTGCTTAAAGTCTTCCCTCATGTAATGGCAAGCAAAGTGGGACTTTTGCTGTTTGTTTTCTTTTGGAGGGCTTCTCAGCACTAAAGCAACCAAGTGCCTTTGATTGAGTCTTACCTTTGTTTGAATCAAGAGTCTTTGATTGAATCAAAACTCCTTGATTGGAAACAGTATATACACTCTGAGGTTAGCATTTTTCTTTGGGGGCTCACTAACAGGAAGAGTGTTTGTGTGATGTAGCCAGATGAGACTCTGGGTAGCCATTAAGGAGCCCCACCTTCCCCCGGCTCTAAAAACCCAGATGTTGGTGTTTCTCTCTCTGCTAACTATGTTTGTATTGCTATGGACAGACAGAAGCCTTGCCCACTGATTTGTGTTATTTGCCCCATTTACATAATTTCTGCTTGTTATTTCTGTTTGTGTTTTCTCTAAAGTTCAGGGTGTTGACTTTTTCCTGAACTAAGTGAATGATATGTGTATGTTTAATTAAAGTGAGATAGTTAACTCCTTAAAGTTGCTTTCCTTAGAAAAGCAGATCAAAGAACCTGTGCTAGCAGCCTTCCTGTGAGCTGGTGTTTTTGGCCTTACACCTCCACAGCAGCTGCAAGCAGCATTGTTGTTACACCTCATCCTCCCAGTTGTTAATGCTTCTGTACCCCACCCCCCCACCTTATCTTGTAGTTATTATTACTCTATTTTGTATATATTATATGTGTGTGTGTGTGTGTGTGTTGTCTCTCCCAATAAAAGTAAGGTCTTGAAGGTAAGGACTGTTCCATTTCTATTTGTATCTGTAGTACTTGGTGCTAAATCAATACTTATTGATTTATTAATTGTGGAAGACTGTCCAATTCAAAATCTTTGTTTTATAGATAAGGAAGCTGAGGCCTAGAAAAGTCAAAAGACTTGCCCAAGGTCATACTATCATAGGATTTATAGCTAGAAGGAATTCAGTTCTTCTAGTCCAACCCTCTCATTTTATAGATGAGAAAACTGAGTTACAGGGTGACTTGTCCACAGTCATATTGGTAATAAGGAGCAAAGCTAGGCTAAAACTCAGATGCTCTGATTCCAAATACGGAGTTCAGTGAGTAGAAGAACCTGGTTCGCACCCATTCCAAAGTTGGATCTACTCTGGGTTCTTCTTTCCGCCCTGTGTGGATCTAACCAAGAAAATGCTAAAGATGAGCCTTTCCCTAATTCCTTCAGTTTCAGGCCTTAGTGAGATGGTAACTCACTAGCACACAAAATAGGCTTCTCTCTCCCCACCCCCCAGTCCCAGAGGGCCAAGTTTCTACCTCTCCCAAGAGGGTGGATTCAGAAAAATGAAGTTTTTATGAAGCATAACAATGTCACCCCATGGCATCCTCTATTTAGAATGTTGATTCTATACCTTAGAAAGTGACTAAAAGTCCCAGAGCTCCACTGAATCATCCTTCCTCACCAGCCTGTTATTCATACGGCACTTCATAAATAATTACTTTCTAACAAGGACCTTGACGATGAAGGTGCACTTTAGATTATCCAGCCAAGGAAAGAAAGTGTGAGCATTTTATGTCAGAGTTCGTGAGCATGAGATGAAAGGGTAAAATAAATACTAACTTTTTCTCCTCGTATGGTGAGGCGTGTGAGCAATGTTGCTAATTATTCTTATTATTTTTTTTTCCATAATAAAACATTTTTTTTATTAACATCTTTAGTTTTCAGCATTAATCTTCACATGCGTTTGAATTACAGATTTTTCTCCCCATTTCCACCCCCCCCCACTCCAAGATGGCGTACACTCTGGTT
>CM053624.1:250560928-250589627 GCA_028646595.1 Phalanger gymnotis | reverse complement strand
CGACCTGGGCTGGAGTCCCGCTTCCCTCTGCCCCTTTGTGGGTTCTGTAGTTCTAGAATTGGTTCAGAGCCATTTTTTCATAGGTTTTTGGAGGGACTTGGAGGGGAGCTCACGCCGGTTACTGCTTTCCAGTCGCCATCTTAATTATTCTTATTATTAAGGCTGACAAAAACATCATTTGCTTCCTCATAGGACTCTTCTCTGAATCTCTAAGGGGCCAATTTTTCTTCCTGTATTATTCATGAAGGTTCTGGCCCCTAAACGCTTCTCTGCACCTTGAGATCTGATGTACCTATCATTTCCCTCATTAATTCCTTTATTTCTTCGTTCATTCATTCCATTCATTCACTCATTCATTTATTCAAATACTTCATTAATCATCTACTATGTTTTAGGTACTATGCTAGGTACAAGAGATTTAATTAAAAAAACAAAACAATTCTTGCATCCCTAAAACCCACGTTCTATTTGGGGAGGGCAGGGAGAGGATGCTTTATCCCTTATTGAGTATGGCCTTGGTTAGTTGATTATCTCTTTTCTCTCATGAGAAAAAGGAAAAACCCACATTTCTTGCCTCTACTTCCTCTTCCTACTCACTTCTCAACACCTTGCAATCAGGCTTCTGAGGTTATTCTTTAACTCAAACTGCTCTCTCCCAAGTCACCAATGGTCTAATTGCCAAATCAGAAGTTCCCTTCCCCCTCATCTGTTTTTGATTTCTCTATAGCAACTGACATGGTTAAGCACTTTTTTCTCTTTAGATACTCTCTCTTCTCTGGGTTTCTATGACACTCCTCTCTCAGCTCTCCTCCTACCTGTCTTTTATCTCCTTTTCCTTTACTGGATCATCATCCTTGTTCTCCATATGCCCAAATGTGGTTATACCTCAAAGTTCTGTCCTGGACCCTCCTCTCTTCTCTCTGTCTCTCCCTCTGTCTATTTCTCTCTTTTGGTGAGGCAATTGGGTTTAGGTGACTTTCCCAGGTTATCAGATGTCTAAAGGTGGATTTGAACTCCGGTTCTCCTGACTCCAGGACTGGTGTTCTATCCACTGTCCTGCCTAGATGCCCCCTTATTCCCTCTTAATACCCCCAGCCTCATATATTGGACACGTCCAACATACCCAAAAATGGAATTAATTATTTTTCCCTCTAAACCTACCCCTTCTCTTTATTAGTCATTGAAAATACCAAGACAAAAACAGAGACAATCCTCAGCCTAAGGGAGCTTACATTCTATTTTGTAGTGAAGGTCCAGGGAATTGCCTTAGGTCAGGCAAGGGGAACCTGTGGCCTTAAGGCCACATGTGGCCCTCTAAGTCCTCAAGTGTGGCTCTCTGACTGAATCCAAACTTCACAGAACAAATCCCCTTAATAAGATGATTTGTTCTATAAAACTTGGACTCAGTCAAAAGGTCATACCCGAGGACCTAGAAGGCCACATGTGGCCTCAAGGCCACAGGTTCTCCACCCTTGCCTTAGGTCAACCTAAAGGCTAAGTAACTTGCTTGGGGTCACACAACTACTAAGTGCTAGAGGTGGTATTGAAGCTAAGGTTCCTTCTGTCTTTAAGCCCAGAAGTTGATTGATCCTTGTTGCCTTCTATGGAAAAAGAACTCTTATTTAAATATCAGTTTACAAAGTCCTTCCCTGAAAACAAGAAGTATTCTCTTCATTTTGCACATGAGGCAATTGAATTCTAAAGAGGTTTAGTGATGTGACTTCCCCAATGTTGCATGGCTTTGTGTTCAGTCATTTCAGATATGTCTGACTCTTGATGGCCCCATTTGGAGTTTTCTTGGCAAAGATACTGGAGTAGTTTGCCATCTCCTTCTCCAGCTCATTTTATAGATGAGGAAACTGAGGCAAGGAAGTTTAAGTGACTTGCCCAGGGTCCCCTAGCTAGGAAGTATATGAGGCCAGATTTGAAAGCATGAAGAGGAGTCTCCAGGCCCAGGACTGTCCACTATGCTACCTAGCTTCCCTGTTGCATGGCTAATGAATGATAAAGTCAGGATTCCCTTATTGTGATTTATACTACCTTGCATACTTATGCCAGAGTTACCTTGGGAGGGTGGCCTCATGTGTAGCAATGAGTAGAAGAATGGAACAGAAGAGAAGAAAGAGTACCCTAAAAGTGCCTTCCTAGATATAAAACATTCCTTTCTCTCTAATGTTCACATTTCTGGCAAAGAGCTATTAGATGTAAGGGATGTGTAGACAGCTAGGTAATGCTGGGCTTGGAATCAGGAAGATCTGGATTTAAATCTTGACCTCAGGCAATTCAACTTGTCTGGGCTTCAGTTTCTTCATCTCTAAGATGAGGAGACTGGACTAGTTGGCCTCTAATGTTCTGTCTAGCTCTTAATCTAAGGTCATATGCCCCAGAACTAGAGTTTTAAATAGAGTATTTAAGTAGCAGTTTACAAAGTCCTTCCTGAAAACAAGTAGTATATAGTTTTGGTTTTCAAGTCACCCTTTTTGTTGGTGGGCAAAATGGGCTCCTTAACACATGGTTCAACAGGTGCCCTTGAGGAGTTTGGCTTTTGTTTGCTTTGAGTAATTCAGCTATTTCATTGAATCTTACTAAGTGCTAAGCCCCAGGCCCAAACTCCTATTAGGTGTAAAACCTATGTGGGTGTGGATTGGCAACTAAGGTGGGGCCCAAGGTGGGGCTAACTCCAGGAAGGACCTAGTTTACATGTCTGGGACAGCAGAGGCTCTTGGACCACATGGGTTTGAGTCCTCCTCTTTGTGACAATTTTGGGTCGCGTGGGTGAGTCGCATGTGTGGCTCACCTCTGACACTGACAAGGATATAAAAACCAGGAGTTGGCCTCTTCTTCCTTGGAGCTCTTTGCTGCAGCAGTGGCGGCGCGTGTGACTCTGGGCCAGCCCTTGTTCTGAGCTCCCAGGCTGAACCTAGATGTTGGTAACTATGAATTGTATTGAGTCTGTCTGTTTGTAATTTGTTTAAGGGCTCTTGAGATGGTGTTGATGAAGAGACTCCAGGTAACTGTAGCTAAGGAGCCCTCCAGTTTGTAAATATGGATGCTGAGACTTTGTTGAACTCTAGTAACTGTATTAGGATTTGAATCAGACAAGGTCTGTGTGTTGATGTTTGTAATTTGCTTGTATTTTGCTCTGAAGTTCAGAGTGCTGGCTTTTCCCCCTAAACTAAGTGAATGATATTTGTGTGCTGAATTAAAGTAAGCTTGCCAATCCCTTCACCTTGCTCTCCTTATTAAGGCAGATCAAAAGAACCTGTGTTTTTGCAGCGTGCTGGCAGCTTTCTGGGTGCTGGCTGTGGGTGCATCTTACACCCCCACAGAAGCTGCTAGCCAGATTGTGGAAACACCCTTGACCTTCTTCAAGTGAAGGGTGTGGGAATAGGACTTTTCCTTTGTTAGTAGTACAACTGGGTACTCCAAGTACAACTTGGATACTCCATTTAGGTTCTATTCACTTCACAAGTGTGTTTGAATCCTTCCACTGCCAGTCAACTCCACTTTCTTCCTCCCCTCCCAAGAGTTTGGAGTGTAAAGATTGACTCATAAAGGGCCCTTATAAATATCATTTAGCTCATTTTTCATTTGGCTAATGGGGAAATTGAATCCCAGAGAGGGGAAGTAATTCCAGTGTCATACAATGAAACCTAGTGTCAACCAAGAGTAGAAGCAAGGTTTCCTGACTCCCGGGTTGGTGCTTATCCCACCACACAAATATCTTGATATTTGTTCCATGAATGCATGAACTGCCCAGGATCAGGATTTAAATCCAGATCTTGATTCCAAACCCAGCACTCTAGACACTGCATGACCTAGTAAACATTCATTAAGGGGTCTATCTATACCATCTCCATACCAGGGCCATCTCCAGTTGTCCTGATTCATATCTGGCCACTGCACCCAGATGGCTCTGGAGAAGAAAGTGAGGCTGGTGACTTTGCACAGCCCTCCCTCATTTAAATCAATTCACTTGTATGTCATGCATCACCTCCCCGGTGTCATGGTTCTCTTTGAGAACAAAGGGCAAATAGCAACAACATTTCTGGCTCCCAACAAGAGTATCATGAGTCTAGGTGAATTTAATTTCCTCTGAATTAGAAATTGCCCTCTTTACTTTTATTTCACTTCTTAATCACTTCCATCTTGTTTGAAAAGTGATCAGTGGAATCATCATTCAGTTTGGGACGTTCTGGGGGCCCCTCGGTGTTGTTTCCCTGGTAATAGCTACTTCTTTCAGAATCTGTTAAGAGAAGAGAAGAAAACCACCAGTATAATAGTTAAGTGCTTGATTTTGCAAAGGTTTTTATGACCTCAATATGGATGTGTCCAGACCTCCTACCCCTGGGTCAAGGTTTCCTCTTCCTTCTTCCCCATCATCTTCTTCCCAGAACTTTCAGCAAACAATCCCCAACCTCCCAGGAGTCCCCATTTCAGAAAATCCATTTCTGGCAGATTGTGGGCTGTTGATATAATTCAAGTCAGGGATACATATAATTTCACTTTTCAGGGGCTGAAGAAGCTGATTTTTGTCCTTGTTTATTTTTCAGTGGCTGTTGTTCCCATCAATGAGATCTTTTGTGAGCTTCTCAATTCTTTTTCTTCTTCAAAGAAGAGTGACAATTTTGTTTTTTAAATTGCAGGTTAATTTCCTGCCAACACAACTCATTTCCGTGGCGTGCCAACTATAGAACACATCTGCAAATGGATCTCTCTCCCAACTCCCCATTAGCATCCTTGGATCAGTCTCTTCCTGCTTTCTACAGAGCACCTGTAAAGATAGAGAACTCCTGTAGCAAGCCCTAGCTCTTCCATGTAACATGTGGAGGAATGCCAGATAACTTGTATTCTTGAGCATGTGGATTTTCATTGGCAATGGGTAGCCTTGTGAAAGGTGTGGGAAGCATAAACTTTGCAACCAGCTGGGTCCCCACCAGAAGATTAGGTGACCCATAGTGCTGCTAAGTGACATCCAAGACAAAGGGATGGAGATAGAATGACCAAAAAGACAATTACTGGCGTAGGTTCAAGTATACCAAGCTTCTTATACAGTCACCAAGCAAAAAATGATCTTTTTTTCATCAGAATTCATGAAGCAATTTTTTTAAACATCTCTTAGAAAATTAGGATGTTTTAGTTTGCATTACAGCTATTTATGTCAAGTCAACAAGCATTTATTAAGCATTTACTGACATGCTAAGTGCTAGGATTACAAAGAAAGGCATACCCTCACAGAGTTCACCAGTGTGTGTGTGCGTGTGTGTGTGTGTGTGTGTGTGTATGTGTGTAGCTTCCTTCTAAATCAGTGAGTGAAAATAAAAGAAAGAAATGGGGCCACTGAACCTATATTAGGATCCCTATGGCTGCGTATTGACTTAGATAACCACTTGTTAACATTATCTATGTTCTACTGTATTTTTATTTCTTTGTTAAATATTTGTCAATTACATTTTAATCTGGTTGGGGACACTTAGGAGTTTTGTAGCTCCAAGCCACGTGTTTGACACCTCTGTTCTAGATTATAAAGTCTTTGTAGATAAGGACTGTATGTTTTATATTTCTTTATATTCTCCCCATAATAGGAAGGAGAGAGAGAGAAACAAATATTTACAAAGTGCTTATTATGGGCCAGGCACTGGTTTAAGTGTTGGTGATTCAAATACAAGTAGTCTCTGCCTTTATGGACTGTGCATTTTATTGGAGAAGATGACAGAAAAAAGGAAGTGAAAAGTGAATAGGGAGGGGAGGGGAGAGGAAGGTACGAGGTGCTGGAGCATGGTCTTAAAGTCCAGAGGAAGGCCCAGGAGGAGAATGGAGGCAGACTAAACTTGGCCTCTCCACAAAATGGAAGATCCAGGAGAACTCACCAATAGGAACTGAGTGGAGAGGAATATTCCATGCTGGGCAGGTTGAGGTAGGGTGGGAGGTTGTTTCAGGATGAGGATGTCTAAGACACTGAGGAAAATTCCAGGATGAGCTAGCAGTAGAGAGACCATGGTTTTGAAGTTCAGAGGAAATCAGGAGCATGACCAGAAGAGGGAATAGTGATAACAGTGGGGGAAAAGAAGATGCTTAATATATTTTTGATGATTTAGGCCCAGCCAGGCTTATGCCATTATTCTTATACTCAGAAAACCAATTCGAATGTTCCTAGCAGTATGACTTTGAACAAAGTATTTAACTTATCTAAGCTTCATTTGTCTCAATGGTTAAATAAGAATACTATCTCCCCGTCTTGGGTATTTTGTAAGGAAAGTCCTTCTTTAGCCTCAAAGCAATATATAAACGTAATGCATTAGCTTTCAGAAGGTCAACTGGACATAGTGCCGGAAAGTGGAGAATAACTTGTGATTCATGACTCATGGCTCTGAGTCCCAGCCAAAGTAGGTCCTGGAGGAAATGAAAGTCCCCACCCACTGATTCCAGTAGGTGCCACCATTCTTCCATGACCTGCCTGTCCTCAGCTTGACTTTTATACTGGCCAAAGGGATTTTTGAATCTGCCCTATCCCGTGGTAATCCCTGATGGATCATCCTGAGGCCTGAACTCCACAGGCATAAACTGCCTCCTAACCCCAGAACCAAAAAACTCTCTCTACATTATACTTTATCCTGGCTTTATTCCTTTGCTCTTTCCTTCTCCCTCTTCTCCCCCATCCACCCCCAAGGGGAGGTACTATCTATTTCAGATCTTTCATCCTAACCCGATTTGTTGTTGTTGAGTCATGTCTGACTCTTTGTGATCCCTTTTGGGGTTTTCTTGGCAAAGACACTAGAGTGGTTTGCCATTTCCTTCTCCAGCTCATTTTATAGATGAGGAAACTCAGGAAAATAGGGTTAAGCGACTTGCCCAAAGTCATTCAGCTAGTGTCTGAGGCTAGATTTGAACTCAAGAAGATGAGTCTTGCTGACTCCAGGCTAGTGCCTATCCACGGTGCCTCCCACCTACCCATATCCTCCAAACTCTAGTCAAAAGTCCTATATAACCTACCCTGCCCCCACCTTTCCAGTCTCCTTGCACCTTACTCCCCAATCAATTCAATGACCCTGTCTGTACCATGAGCAAGACACTGCACCTCTCAGCTCTAGGAAATTTTCTCTGGGTCTCCTCCAAGCCTGGAATGCTCTCCTTCCTCATCTCTATCCTCCCAGCTTCCCTGGCTTCCTTTAAGTCCTAAATAAAACCCCACCTTCTACAGGAAGCCTTCCCCAACCCCTCTTAATTCCAATGTTTTCCCCTCTTGTTTCCTCTTTATACCATATGTACCTTGCTTTGTGTATGTTTGTTTGCATATTGTCTCCCCCATTTCATTCTAAACTCTTTTAGGGCAGGGGATGTCCTTTGCCTCTATTTATATTCTCAGTGCTTAACATGGTGCCTGGCACATAATACCGGCTTGGTAAATGTTTATCGATCAATTGATTAAAAAGACGAAAGAATTGACCTTCACCAATTAAACATAGGATAATTAAGTTTCAGAGCTTGATGATGCCTTAGAGGCATCTTGTCTAACTGCTCAGTTCAATAGGCAATACATGGGGCCTTGGATTTAGGACTGGGTTCAAATCCTGCCTTGGCTCCTTATCAGCTCTGTGACCATGGACAAGTCCCTTAACATCATTGAATCTCAGTTTCCTAAACTGTAAAGTAGCATAAGTAGTACCTATCTTAAAGGGCAATGTCCTTTGCAAACTTTATTATACCATGAAAATATCTGTTTTAGTAGAGAGGAGAAAATGGAGATCAAGAGAGGTGACGGTTTATCTAAAGTCATGTAGCTAGCCTGATAGCTGCCTCTTATTCCTAGAGGAGATAACCAAGATTAAGGACAAGGTCTACAAAAGCTTTATATTCATTTTATTTTTATATCAGCATGGTAAGCATCCTCAAAGAGCTCTAGGTCCCCAAGATCCTTTGGCCATGGGATTTTTAAATATAAGAAAGTTATAGATCAATTGCTTTTTCTCAATCGACATGTATTTATTATAACACACACCATTATGTGTGAGGCAGAGAGGCACCTTGAGGTGGTGGAGAGAATCTGCCACTCCAAATCAAGAACACCTGAGTTCAAATCTTGCCTCTACTACATACTGGCCAGATGACCATAGGTGAATCAATAGCTCAGGACTTCAAGCAACTATTGAAGACTATAAATTATAAAGTGGACATTGATCACCATTGGTAGAGTGAGTATCCTCAGTGGGAGTTCTCTATGCCAATGAAATTACATATCTAGAGGAAAGAAAAAGAAAAAGAAGGGAAGAAAGAAAGAAAGAAAGAAAGAAAGAAAGAAAGAAAGAAAGAAAGAAAGAAAGAAAGAAAGAGAGAGAGAGGGAGGGAGGGAAGGAGGGAGGGAGGAAGGAAAGAAGGAAGGAAGGAAAGAAGGAAAGAAGGAAAAAATGTACTAGGAACTGGAAATACAAATACGACAATAAGACAGTCCCTATCCTCAAGGATCTTACATTCTAATTGGAGGATGTGATAAGGGAAATGGGGGCCAGGAAAGGGAGTTTTTGGGTTTGGTTAGTCAAAGGAACTATCAGTAGAGGTACAGGGCAGGTGATGGTCAAGACCTTTCCAGTAGCAATGGGAGAATTGAATTGATTATTGTTCCTAGAACAAGAGTAAAAGTTAGAAAATGGGTGGGTTGGGGAAAAGGTTGAAACTCATAGGATCATAGATTTAGAGTGTGAAGGAACCTTAGAAGTCATCTAAACAATCACCATCACTTTTTAAATCAAACAACCAACCAGCATTATTTTTATTATTAAATGTTTGCACAAACAATATTAAATATCTATACAATAAATTGGATTTAGTTTGGAACTATTTACACTTGAATAAATGCATTTTAATTCTTAAATAACATTTTATTTTCCCTCAGTTACATGTAAAGACAATTTTTAACATTCATTTTTCAAAACTTTTGAGTCCCAAATTTCCTCTCCCTCACTCAGCTTTCCCCTCCCTGAGATAGTAAGCAAATTGATATGTTATACATGTTCAATCATGCAAAACATATGACCATATTAGTCATGCTGTGAAAGAAGTCATAGACCCAAAGAGAAAAAAAACATAAAAAATACAAAAAGTAAAAAATAGTGTTCTTCAATCTGCATTCAGACTCCATCAGTTCTTTCTCAACATAGATAGCAACATGTGTCCTTGAGAATTGTCTTGAATCATTGTAGTATTGAGAATAGCTAAGTCATTCACAGTATCACCCTTATTTTAAACATGAGGAAGCAAATGTTAAGATATTCAAAGGCCACACAGGCAGTGAGTGTCATGGTGTGGATTCAAATCCAAATCTCTGCCTCCTAATTCATCCCTCCTGAATTAAGTATTGCCATCAATTCATTTCAGTTGAGCAAAATATTTAGTACGTGCCTGGTGTCTTCAGAGCACTATTTTATTAATGTTTGCCACGAATCACTCAGCTTGGTTTCAATTCTATCATAACTTCATCATGCACCCCCCACCAAGATAAATTCATTACCAGATAAACTCATTATTTGGAAATGCATCTTTGTGGATTCTTTCATATTTGCTACTTATACCCCATCAATACCCTCAGTTGCTTCTGCCTCTCTGACTGGAGGGCAGAGCAAAAAATCCTTCCATAGCCTCTCTTTGTAGAAGGTTCAGAATCTCAACCATTTCTTCATTTTCACCAGCTGCACAGCTTGGTTTTGACTCTACAGTCATCTTCATCATGCCCCTATAATGGGTACCTTCTCCTCACCCCTTTCAGCTTCCTTTTATCTATTGTCTTCTTATGTGCAGCTAGGTAGTGCAGTGGATAGAGTCTCGGTCCTGAAATCAGGAACACTCATCTTCCTGAATTCAAAGCTGGCCTCAGATACTTACTAGCAGTATGACCCTGGGCAAGTCACTTAACTCTGTTTGCCTCAGTTTCCCCATCCATAAAATGAGCTGAAGAAGAAAATGGTAAACCACTTCAGTATCTTTGCCAAGAAAACCCCAAATGGGGTCACGAAGAGTCAGACATGACCGAAATGACTCAACAATAAACTTGCACCTGGATTTATGAGTCAGAATTTCAGTTGCCCTTAGCGTTCAATGTACAGTGTAAAGAAGATTTGATTTAGAATCAGAGTGCCTTGCTTCAAATCCTTGCTGTTGTCCAATCTTAGGCAAATGACTTAAGGTTCCCCTTCTTTGAAATGTAGAGGTTACAAGAACCAAGAGAACATTGCATACAGTAACAAAAATGTTGTTTTATGAACAACTTGAGTGACTAAGTCATTTTGACTATTATAAATATGCAAGTTAAAAATGAAGGACATACAAAGAAAGAATCTATCTGCATACAGAGAAAGAACTGATAAATAGATGTGTAGAATGATCTTACTTATATATGTGTATACACACTCTCATATATACATTTGTCTAATGGTAGCTATCTCTAGGGCAGGCAGGAGGGAAAAATAAGAAAATTACATGATAACTTTATTATATATTTCAAAGGAATATCAAGTTGTGTACATAAAAGATTTGCAGTTTCATGTTCAATCTCCTTTTTCTATTCTATGTTATAGAAATGCTTGTATTATTACTTAAGTTCAGAATAAAATAAATAATTTTTTAATGTAGTGGTTGGAATAAATAACGTCTAGGGTAGGTCACTTCCAACTCTAAAACTGTGATCCCATGATCTCCTTCTAAGAACACCCTAGGTTTGGAAATCCTTCATTTGTCTGGGGCTTGAGGAATCTAGAATGATCTGCCTCATGATAGAAGTGGTAGTGGCCCATGTCACTGGAAGAGCACATTGGCACTTTGCCCTGCTGAGAAGTGTTTGGCCTTTCCATTTGTGTAGCCCTGGAGAAATCTGCCCCTGCTGAGTTTGGCTGCCAGTAAGCTATGGAGTGAGGGTGAAATCTGGTCTTCTTCCCCAAAGCAGCCTTCAGAGCAGCCTCAGACTTCGGAGTCCAGCTCTCAGCCCCTCAGAGTGCATTTCTCTTTCGTGCAAATTGTGGCTTTTCCTGGGTGAAGGTGACAAGTATGTTCAATTAGCAGAGTAACCTATGGCAGGGGGCTGAGGAGAGGGGAAATTGGAGAGGGGGAAGTAAGAGAAAGGGAGAAGGAAGGAGAGAAAGAGAAATAGGCATAGAAAAACCAAAATGTGGCAATAAAAAGGAGAAATTCCCAGAAAGAGAAAGAAGATGAAAGAAACACGGAGAGACCACCTATCTGTCTCTGCCATGAAATGACTGCTTTTGTATTCTTCTCAAGATACCTTTAATTTCCATGAGATGAAATCTAATCCCCTGAATGATTTTGCCAAGGTTAGGTGACAGCAGAGTGAGGCTGAAGACAGCAACATTGGCATATTTATTGGTTCAAAATAGACTCCTTTGAGAGCCCATTGAAATAATTTTTTTTTCAAAATTCAATTTAATGCAAGTGCTCTCCAAATTAAATTCTTTTATTGCAGTTTAGCCTCTGAACAATTGCAACAATTTTGTGGTAAAGAGACTTGGATTCCCAATTAGTAAATTAACAGCCAGGCAATCTAATTGAACTTGTTCCATTGATGGGGTAGGAGGGAGCAGGGATGGAGGGGAAGCTGGGATCCCTTTCATTTATTTCCTGGAGGAGCAGATGCTCAACTTATAGAGGAAAAAAAGTTAATTTTAGAGGTGAAACTTTAAAAATAATAATTTGTTTTAAAAGGACACCCCCCTTTCCCAACTCTTCTTATTCTGGCTGACCTGGAAACATTCTACAGACTGAAGATCTTATTACAGAAGTTGACAAATCTTAGATAGTAGATCACCATGGCACCTATTATATTGGGATTTTTGACAATAATCATTTGATAATATAACAAGAATTTTAAATGAAACATCATGGTGTGATGGATAGAATGTCAACCCGTAGAGCCACAGAAGCTGGGTTCAGATTCAAGGTCTCTTAATTCCTACCTATATCATATTGGGCAAATCACTTCTTTGGGCTTCAGCTTCCTCATCAGTAAAACAAGGGAGATTGACTAGTTGACTTCCCAAATCCCTTCCAGTTCTAGACCTATGATCTTACAATGAGGTGAATTTCTATGTTAAACACTTTACATATCACATATAGTAGAATTTTTATTGGATATCCAAGGGACCATGTTTGTTTTGACTTCCCTTGAAATAGGGTTTGGGATGAGGAAGGCATGGGAAAGAAAGTAACCATGTCTCAGACAGGGATATTAGATTTCGCTTCTTGTACTCATCTTATTTCCTACTTCATAAAACGTTAAAAATGGAAGGGACCTAAGAGATAATATAGTTTTCTCACACTTCTCCCACCCATTTTGGAAAATGAGGCCACTGAGACCCAAAGAAGTTAAGTGACCAAGGTCATATGCTAAGTTAGAGGCAGAGTCAGGACCAGAATTCAGGTCTTCTGTCTTCCAAGAAGATAATGAAAACCATTGGGAAACTTATTAAATAAGCTAAAGATCTCATTAGGACCATCCTTTCAGTATCTCACCCCACTTCTGTCCCCTACTAAATTCACGCTGTCCAGGGTTCCCACTGCTAGCTTACAACCAAGACTGATTATTCTAAGCAATACATTATGCTTTACATCTTTCTCTCTTTTACATCAAAACTCATCTGTCTCGTTTCTCATTTTCTCAAGACTCTGTGTGTGTGTGTGTGTTTTCTAAAGCCACTCCTTCACACCAAAGAGTTCATGGTTAATAATGGTTGAACATGTTCTTTTCTTAGAAGATATTTGCATTTTAATTAGGCCATTCAATAACTTAGCTCATAAGAGTGAATAATATGGGAATTACTTCATACTAACCTGCCTTTCCAAGAGTATTTGTACACTATTCCCCCTCAGGCATTCAATGGTTCAGCTAAGCCAGTCTTCCTAATGTTCACTGTATGTGACATTCCATTGTCCACCTCTTTGTCCCCCCCCATCCTATAACTGTTGCTTCTACCTGTCAGAATCCCTAGGTTCCTTCAAAGCTCAGCTCACATACCCTTTGCTACATGAATGCTATTCCTTGTTTCTCCCCAATGCTATTGTCTCCACTCAAATTATTTTGTATTAAGTGTGTGTGTGTGTGTGTGTGTGTGTGTGTGTGTGTGTGTGTGTGTGTGTGTGACCCTGGCCAAATCCTACACTGATGGCTGGCATCAGCTCAAGTGTCTCTGCTACTCAATTCCTTTTGTTATCTCTCACTTCAAGGAAACCCACTGCCTCACTTTCCCTTCAGTGTGTAATTCCTTCTTGAAAATCGGAGAACTTCACAAATTAAACTTACAAGTACCTCCTTTCAAAGGTGAAACCTCCAAGCAAAGTAACAAAGACTAGTAGAAGCAGAGAAACCCTTGCTTCTGAGCCTTCCTCATCACTTAGGTTCAAAGTCAAATGAAAAGATCATAGAATCACAGCATTTTTTGAGCAAAAAAAAAAAGAGAACCTTAAAAATCATCTCCTCCAATCCCATACATTTTCCAGAGGAACAAACCAAGAAGATTAAGTGACTTGCTCAGGGTCACACAGGAAGTAAGTGGGAAAGTTAGGAATAGAGCTCAGGTCTCCTGACTTCTAGTCTATTACTGTACCTGCATTAATGATCTCTGGGTCTCTATAGTGTTATAAGGACATGGTATGAGGCCTAGCTTGGCACACTACACCATGAGAGCTAAATCCTGACATCCTATTTTTGTAGACAGTAGCTATGGATGGTCTTTATATTTTTAAATATAATAAAAACTTTATTTCTTGGCTGTGGTCTATACAAAACCAGGTGAAAGGCTAGATTTGGCCTGAGGGGGCCATAGTTTATCTTCCCCTGTTATAAGGAAAGAGTATTAGAGCAAAATCAGTTAGTCAGGAAACAATTCTGCCTCCCACCTAGCCCAAAATGCCAAATAATACCTCTCTCTCTCTCTCTCTCTCTCTCTCTCTCTCTCTCTCTCTCTCTCTCTGTGTCTCTCTCTCTGTCTCTCTCTCTGTCTCTCTCTCTCTCTCTGTCTCTCTCTCTCTCTCTCTCTCTCTCTCTCTCTCTGTCCCTGCTCTCAAGAAGCATAAATCCTCATGAATGAGATACATAAATAACTATGTCCTTCTAGTATTTCCAGGAGCAAACTCCCTTGAAAGAAGACCAAAGAAGAATGCCTTCCCATAATGCTCACACCTGAGCATGAAGATTTTAGTGAGGCATCGGGATACTAAAAAGTCACTCCTGCTGCATAGCTATTGACAAAATCCTCCAAACTTATAACATGCTCATAAATTTTAGTAGGAACAATCAAAAAGGGTCAAATCCAAGGAAAATAATATCTCAGTTTCTCATCAAGAATATATTGACTTCATCAAGACTCTGCCAGAAGCTCAATGCAGACAATTTACAACACTTTTTTTTCTGATTTGTACCAAGTCAAGTCAACAAATGTTAAAATACTTGTCATTGGCTGAGAGACCAATCTCACACTGAGACATTGGTGCTAGGATTTGAAGGCTAGACTGCTGTTTCCTCCAATTCTCCCTACTGTCTGCCTTAGTTTGCATGCTGTCTTCCTGTTAGAATGTAAGCTACAGGAGGGACAGGATTACTATTGCCTTTCTTTGTATCATCAGCACCTAGCACTGTGCCTGGTGTATAGTAAGTGCTTAAAAAATATGTCTTGATTTGACTTGACTTGCTGCCTGAATTCCATGATTGGGAACATTCCTTGAGTTTTTTGATCCTTCTGGAAAGGCAAAGATGTCTAAAAGAACAATAATTAAGCTTTTATCAGTTATTGACATCGTGGGGTGAATGATGAGGATTAAAAGCAGGTTAAGACTGGGTCTAGGGGAAGGACTAGGGGAGATACTGGCTAACTCAAAAGAAGTAAGCATTATTGACAAGGTAGTAAAGAAGGAGTAAAGTCTAGACACCAGACACAAACTCCTACTATTCAATTTTGTCAAAGGTCAATCCTGCAAGAGGTGCCCAGGGCTGAATACCAAAGGAGGTACCAAGGGGGATACAAAAGAAGTGCTCATACCCTCAAGGGAATTTGATTCTATTTAGTGAGTCAAGGCTGCAATGAGAGAGACTATTACCATAGATTATAATAAGAGATGGTCGTACCTCTCATTGATCCTTCACAGAAGGGGTTCTATAAATCTTCTCTGGGGAAACTGGACAAAAGTGACAAGCAGGATGCACAGGTGTGGAAAAATAATGATCCATGTTGCTAGAGGAATTACTCATATCAACAATATCAGATTTAGAAAAGTCTAAAAACAACAACTTCACACCACCCCAGGGTAGGCTGAGTGGATTGTACATGAAGTGCCCAATTAGAAGAGTTCCCTTCTTCTCTCTTCCTCCCCAAATACATCATACCTATCTCTGTTGGATGCCTTCTATGCATTTACCAGGAGAGAAAAATTATCAGAATAATGAATTATGGTTCTATTTACACTTCTATTATCAAGCTTTTTAAAAAATCTGAATAATAACCTTTATACCTTCATTACATTTGTTGATTGAGACTAGGTCTCTGTTGTGAAATGAAAGAAATCTGCAATTCAAACACATACTCAGTAATTCATGGCCACTAATTGCTCTAATTAAGGTAGAACTTCCTACCTGAAACAAATAATCAGTCTTAATAAGAGACATTTAAACAAAAGCACAGTTCATTGATTTGATTATTCTTCTTGCCTAGTGTAGTCATTCCCCAATGTTCTCTCCTTAGCTGTGAAAGATTATACAGTAATAATGCTGCAAACTTTGTGTTAAGCACCAACTAATCAACTAGAAATCCCTCACACCCAGTGCTTCAGCACATCTTTAAAATGATAACCCAGGAGTCTTTAAGTGTGTTGGGAATCACCAAAGAAACATTTTCAGAGTAGTGTAAGAGTCCATTCAAAGTCTTATTTTTATTACGGGATACAAGCCAACCTAAGGGCTGAAATGTTATTTTAGCAATGCCCATCAATTGGTAAATGGCTGAACAAGCTGTGGTGTATAAATGTAATGGAGTACTATCGTACTATAAGAAATGATGAGCCGGCAGATTTCAGAAAAACCTGGAAAGATTTACATGAACTATGCTGAGTGAAATGGCAGAACCAAGAGAACGTTGTACACAGTAACAGCAACATTGTGTGATGATCAACTATGATAGACTTAGCTCTTCTTAATAATACAATTATCCAAGACAATTACAAAAGATTCATGGTGGAAAATGCTATCCATATCCAAAGAAAGGATTGATGGAGTCTGAGTGCGGATAGAACCATAGTATTTTCACTTTATTTGTTTTTTGTGTGTTTTTCCCCCTTTTGTTCTGTTTCTTCTTTCCCAACATGACTAATGTGGAAATATGTTAAATATGATTGCACATGTATAACCTATATCAGATTGGTTGCTGTCTTAGGGAGAGGGGATGAGAAAGGGGAGGGAAACGAGGGAGGGAAAAAAATTTGGAACTCGAAATCTTATTAAAAATGAAGGTTAACAGGGAAGCAAGGTGGTGCAGTGAGTAGAGCACTGTCCCTGGAGTCAGGAGGACCTGAGTTCAAATCTGGCCTCAGACAACTGACACACTTAGTAGCTGTGTGACCTTGGGCAAGTCACTTAACCCCAATTGCCCTGCCTTCCCCCCTCCAAAACAAAAAAGAATGTTAAAAACTGTCTTCATATGTAGTTGAAAAAATACTATTTACATAAAAAATTAAATCAAGAATGAATCTGGAGTCCAAAAAAAAGTTATGTTTTTAGCAGAACTCCAGCTCTGGCAGGTTTTATCTGGAAACTGTAATGGTGTCAAGTATAAACCCATAGATAGACTGTATATTTATCATTAGAACTCAAGCTAGATGACTTCAGAAAGACACATCATTAGAAGGCTGGCCACCAGATGATAAACTCTTTTGGCCACAGAGATTCACAAAAATGTCTAATAAAAAACAAAAGGGGGTATAATCTTCATTGATGAAGATAGTACTCATACTTAGGAAAATCCTTGAAGTATTGACACAAGCAGTTTATTTTCTTTGAAAATTGCTCATCCATGTATTGTGTGCATTGATAACTCTATTAACCAGTGTGGCTCGGTGGATAGAGAGCTATCTTTGAGGCCAGAAAGACTTGTCTTCAGACTCTGCTGCTAGAACCTATTGACGGTATGATCCCAGGCAAATGGCCCAACCTCCTAGTGCTCCATACAACTCTCTAAGACTAAGTTGCAGAGACACTGCCAACATTCATTGATAGAGAGAATTTCCTCATCTGGAAGTTCCCTATACCAGTGAAATCACAGGATTAGGACCAGTCCTTATCTTAGTCTGATTAACTAGCCCTACTCTCTGCCCTTACTTCCTATGCCTAGACTATTAAACCACTTATATTTTTGCTGCTGTCCTTCAGTGTCATATGACAGTCTTTCTGGGGTCACTTTCTGAGATCTTTCAGGTATGACTAGGAAAACAAAAGTAAGATCACTTATTCTCTCCACACCATTCTTACATATGTACATGAGGATATGAGGTGCGTGTGCAGCCTGTCAATGTTTGGGATGCATTCTCTTACATTCATGGGTAGGAAGAGAAGAAGGAGAAGAAGAAGGAGAAGAAGAAGAAGGAGAAGAAATAGAAGAAAAAGGAGAAGAAGAAGGAGAAGAAGAAGGAGAAGAAGGAGAAGAAGAAGGAGGAGAAGAAGAAGGAGAAGAAAAAGGAGAAGAAGAAGGAGAAGAAGAAGGAGAAGAACAAGAAGGAGAAGAAGACTTTCTGTTACTCAAAAAAATCCACAGTGTAGGCAACTACTCAGTTTACTTATGCCTAAGGCTGGCCCCGTCTGTGTTAAAAGGACCATGAGTGTATGAGTGTTCCTGGCTCACTAGAAGTCTGGATGAGTCTGTGAAAGTCACAATTAGGCTAAGTCACAGTAGGGGAGCCAGCCCATATTGGAACAAGGTTTCTGGCTCTCCCTCCCCAGAGCCTAGTTAACTGAATAAATCCTTCAAAAGAACTGCAAATCAGCATTTCATCATGAAAAGCATTTGGCTCTGACAGAACTCACAGAATTTCTCTGTCATGAACCACAAATTACAGCTGATTTTAAGGCAAAAGGAAGGAAACACTTCCTCACTTTGTTGTTGTTGGTGGTGGTGGTTTTTTTTCGCCAATAAGAGGTTCATGAGTTGCCATTTCGGGATCACCAGCTCCTCTCAAGGTCTTACTCTTACTGAACTTCAGAGAAGTCTGAGGGCAGTCAAAATCATGGTCTTTGAGTCTTTGAAGGCTTATTATAACCAAGAATGAACTGAATTCATTCAACTAATCTCCCTCCCCCAAACCCTTCAAATATATATTTGACTGTTAAAATGGCCCTGGAAGAATCAAGGAAGATTATGAAATAATGAACATGTGAATCCATTTAGTTACTTGAGCCAAAAACATTTTTCCCCAAACCAGTAGCTTCCTGGCTCATCAGAATTCTGAAAAGCGTTGGTAACTATTTCAATGTAATAGGATTACACTTGATACTGCTATTGGTGAGGTATGAGAGACGTGCACCTCCTAGGCCAAAAGGCCAGATAGATTGGAACTAGCTAAGATTTTTGGATTATATTCCTGGTGAAATAAGAAAACAAAATCCTTTCAGGTACAAGCAAAAGCATAAAGGAAAACACATCTACAATCTCATTTCAGTCTAGTTTTGACAGCACACACACACAAATACACACACACAAAACACACTCATATACAACGTATTTCCAATGTTTCATTGCCACGAATTCAAACTATACCAAAAAACTCAGTATGCAAAATGGTGCCCCTCCATGCCAAATGTTTTGTTAACACATTAGCATTGTTTCTGACATCCTGTGAGGTAGAGGTCTAACTTTTTTTCTTCAGAAAATACAATGCACAATAAATAACCCTTTAGACAATACCAATGGGTAGACAGTGCCAGAATTGGATTCACAAAGTGCTACAAATCATATCTCAAAATGGTGCCCCTACTTTGATGGTTTTAATTGTTAGTCAATGTAGGGAGAGAAATTACAGAGAAAAAAGAATCTCATATTTACTTCTCAAGTTGTCAGGTCAGAAAGAGAGAGAATATAAGATACAGGAGAATGTAACAGTAATGAAGGCAGCAATTTTTCTTTCCTGAAATTCAAGAAGAAAATGGGCTTCGTTGCAGCAGGAATCAGAGCTCAGATATAAAGAAGAATTCAGTGATTGGCCATTGGAGAAGACTCTGACTGAGAACAGGTTTTTTATTGTTGTTTGTACTTTGTTCTCCAAGAAGAACGATGACGTCAGGAGGGTGATGTCTTAACTTGCAAGTGAATTGGATTTAAGTGAAGGAGGACTATGCAGTGTTGTCAGCCTTATTCTCTTCTCTGGAGTCATCTTGGTCCAATGGCAAGATATAGATCAGGATGACCGGTGATAACCCTGGATGCAGTGGGACACCTTGGCCTTTCTAAGCGAAGGTCTTTCCCAGGTCTCAGTTTGTCTGAGGCAACACCCAGAATCATTTTCTTAACCAAAGACAGATGGTTCATTGTTGGCTTTTTGTTAATTTAAACCAGGAGTGTAGAACCTGTAGCCTTGAGGCCACATGTAGCCCTCTAGGTCCTTGTGCTGTTAACTGCTCAGGTATAAACAGGATTAAACTTGAAATTGCTCTGTGAATAGCTGTGGTGTGATCAAAAGAATCCAGGATCCCCTAAGTACTACCTATATGACCTTGAGTGAGTCAATTCTTTCTGTGTCTCTGTTTCCTCATCCGTAAAACGAGAGGGCTAAGCTAGATGCCACTTCTAGCTCTAAATTTATGTTCCTAAGCCAATTAGGTTGTACTATCATGAATTTCTTTTGCATTTGGGTTCTTGGATTTTTATATCTGTCAGGTGAACAGAGAACAATCCTCTCTTAACATCTTGTGCTAAAAATTTAATTGCTGTATTTATTCCTCTTTCCCTTATTCTGTTATCTAAGGCTTCTCATACACACACACACACACACACATCATTTCAAACCTGGCTATTTTTTTTTATGAAAAGCAGAGACTGTTTGGCACCACTGGCTTCTCACGTCAGCCCAGTACCCTGTAAGAAGTAACACCGCTTCCCAGCAGAGGTCTTAACAAGGTGAAGAACACAAAGTTGGCAACGAGCCTGGGCTGGGAATCAAGGCCAAGCCCAAGCCCCTGAGACATAGAGCCAGCAAGCATTTTAGTGCTGCCCCTACTTGAGTTTCACTGAACTCTGTTAAGGGCTGGCCAAGGTCACTTGGGTCCCTACCTGATACTCTGGGACAATCAATGAGGGCACAAGGAGAATGGACCAATCTCAGGAAGACAAAACAAAGCTTTCAGGATACTTCTGGGCTAATTAGCAGAGCCTGAGGGAACTCATGACATTGAAAGGGCCCTGGAATAGTATGTCAGTCAGATGAGAAAGAAAACCTAAGCAGAGAGATTTTTCTCCATCTTTTAGGAAGGCTTTTGTAACAATGAATTAGGTAGAAAGGGTCCCTGCATGTCAGGTCTAGTGACATAGAGTTTCTGGGTACATAAAAACACTCTGAGTAGTAGATAGGTGGCACAGTGGATAGTGTGCCAGGCATGAAGACTTGTCTTCCTGAGTTCAAATCCAGCCTCAGACATTTACTAGCTGTGTGACCCCAGGCAAGTAACTTAATCCAGTTTGTCTTAGTTTCCTCATCTGTAAAACAAGCTGGAGAAGGAAATGGCAAACTGCTCCAGTATTTCTACCAAGAAAATCCCAAATGGAGTCATGAAGATATGGACATGACTGAAACACTACTTAACAATGTAACAATCAAGGACCCAAAAAAACTATGACCAAATTTGAAACTGGGACAAGAGTGAAAATTTCAGCTCCTAACTCCACATACCAAAACACCACTCAAGGCAATGACAGTGAGGTCAGGAGACGATTTCAAATCTATCTGAATGCAGCTGGATTTGCATTAGACCCAGGGGACCCATTGTAGCTAGAGAATTACTTTACTCAGTCACAGATATTTCCCATAGAATAACAAGGGATTGGGGCTGAGGGATCTCGAGCAGTCTAGAGAAACGCTAATGTTCAGCCCCTAGCAGCTGTATTATTGGAAAATTAAATAAATGGAATTTTTTTTTGCGCTGTGGCAGCAAAGCCAATATTGATTCTTAAGTGGAGAAGGAATGCGGTCCTCCATCAAATGAGAATCTGTCTTCAAGAACAAGGCAGAGAAAAGAATGAACAAACTTGACTCCCTTCAAACTGCTATTCATCTTGTGAAGGGTTTTTGCTATCTTTTTTTGAACTGAGAAAATCTATATGCTCAAAACTTTTGGGCATTTTCTCAATAGGCTCGAAACTTTGGACATTTTCTCAATCAGTCTCTTCCCTCAAACTCCCGTTGATTCAAGCAGATTAGAATAAAGCCTCATGCACTTGGTGCAAATTCAGGGCAAGTATTAATTCTAGACAGTAGAAAAAGCCCTGGCTTTGGAGTCAGAGAACATGGGTGCAAATCCTGCCTCTGGTACTTACTACTCATGATAATTTGGGCAAGTTATTTATCCCCCTACAGCTATAGTTTCTTTCCTCTGTAAAGGAAGAGATTAGATTAGATGGTGTAGGAAAAATGATTTATTATATTGTTTGGAAAAATTATTATACTGTTTGAATCCAGCTCTATGTTATTAAAGGTTATTTGTATGCAAAATGTTGTCCTGACCTCAGTAACTCTCTAGAAATGCTGGAGATAGCTACAAGATATTTTGGGTTCCCTCAGGTCCTGGATCCACCCAAAGCATTCTTGTTTTGAGGTCCCCATACTCAGGATTTATTTTGGGTCCACCCAAGCTTGTGTTTTGGGCTCACTGGTGTTTGAACTTCATCCAAATTTTATTGAATATTTACAGTTACTCAAGTCTATTTCAATCTTCCTTGCTTTCAAGTTGCCCTCTCAGCAAAATTTCTTAACTGTGTAGGCATGGTTCAAGTGTGGACAGCTAGCTGTCTTCTACCAAAAGACCTAATATTTCTTTCTAAAACTGTTTCAGATTTTGGGGTTTGTTCTCATGAGCACTGTTGGCTTCTGAGTTCCCTTCCAGATCTAGGTCGATGATACTATGAACTTTTTTGGTCAGATGACAGAGAAAAAGAATGCATACAGAGACCAGCCAGAGATGTGTAAAATTAGGCAGGCATTGAGGTAGAGCATGGGTGAGGCTGGGGTTGGAGTGGGGAAGAGGAACTGATAGATAAAAAATAATCTATAATAATAGTATTTATAGAGAGTTTTAAGGCTTGCAAATAACTTTACATACGTTATCTCATTTGGCCTTCACAACAACCATGTGAGATAGATGCTACTATGATCCCAATTCTATAAATAAGAAAACTAGGGCTAAGAATGAATGATTTGCTCAAGCTGACACAGCTAACAAGTAGCCAGGAAAAGATTTGAACTCAGCCTTTCCTGGCTCCAAAATCAGTGTTCTATCCACTGTGGCACCTAATTTCCTATTACACATACACACATATACACTTAAAATGATATGGCTTATGATATGATATTTTAATACACACATGTGTGTATATGGTATAGTATAGTACAATATAGTATAGTTACATATTTATATATATAGTTATATATATATATAGTTAATATATTATATAGTATAGTGTAGTGTAGTATGGTATAGTATAGTGTAGTATAGTATAGTATTATAGCATAGCATAGTATAGTATAGCATGTTATGTTTTATGTTATATTATGTTATAGTATAGTATATTGTAATATATTATATTATATTATAGTATAGTATAGTATAGCATAGCATAGCATATATTATAGCATATGGCATATCATCTTATGTCATATTATGTCACATTATTCCACATTATGTCATATTATATTATATTATATAGCATTGTATTATAATACATAATAGAATAGACTATGACACAGCGTAGCCTAGCATAGCATAACATAACATGACACAATATATACTTTTTACCAATGCACATATGGTTAATGCCAAGATTTTGGGGTCCCCATGGTCCATAGTTGTTTATTTTGCAATGTCAAAGGGTCCACGCTACATCTTGTGAAGATTAAAAGTCTTTAGTGCATGGTAAGAAAAAAAGAGGCAGTTGCTTAACCTGACCACAAGTAGACAAAGGCCTTATGAATATTTTCTTGTTTGTCATCCCTGAAAACAAAAACAATCAAAGAAAGACACTAGTATTAATGGGAAGACTGGTAGTGTTTCGAACGAGACTTCTGTGTTATGAATACTGTTTTAGGAAGGAATTTCTTGGTGCAACTAAACACCCCCTCCCATTTACCAATTCTCTGGGTCTTAAACAAATAACCAATGAAACATTGCGGTAGACTGAATATCACTAAATAGACAATTCTCCAGAGGTGGGGAGAGAGGTGGTGGCATTTAATGGGAACTTGTGTCACAGCTAGTACGCTCCATAGCCTAACTGTTCAGTTGTAGGGCACTGTCAATCAAATTCTCTTCCCTATTTGCCATGAAGTACATCTAACATTGGCGGGTGGGAGTGCAACTATCAAGCTTTCAGTCTCAGACAGCTGGTTTCTTCTCTCCTCTTACTTCCATCCCTTTCAATTCAATTTATCAAGTCTATATGAAGTCCCTGCTATGTATCAAGTATTGTACTAGTATCTAGGAATATAAAGACAAACATTAAATAGTCTCTACCCTCAAAGAAAGGGGCAACTAGGTGGTGCAGTGGATAGAGCATAGGCCCTGGAGTCAGGGTTGCACAGTGGATAGAGGTCTGGGTTTAGAATCAGGAAGACTCCTCTTCGTGAGTTCAAATCTGGCTTCAGACACTTACTACCTGTGTGACCTTGGGCAACTTGCTTAATCCTGTTTGCCGAAGTTCCTCATCCGTAAAATGGGCTGGAGAAGGAAATGGAGAACCACTCTACTATCTTTGCCAAAAAAAACTCCCCAAAATTGAGTTACAAAGTCAGACATGACTGAAATAACTCAACAACAATCCCCAAAGACCATATAGTCTAATGGGAGAGAAGACATACGTAGATTAATCAATACAATCCATCTACGTAGATTGATAGATGCATATCTATCTATAAATATAGACATAATATAAAGTAATTAGAGAGGAAGTAGAACTGAAGGAATTGAGAAAGGCCTCAATTGGCGTCAAACTAGATGTCTCTCTGGGACTTGTGGGAACTTGTGTCACAGATCTAGTACTATTATTGTATCTAATATCTAGTATTTCCTAGATACAACAGGGAAATGCTGAAATTAGAGCAATGCAGTGAATGACATGGTCTAAACTATACTTTAGAATGTCACTTTAGAAGCGTGGAGAGTAATAGACTGAAGAGGAGAGAGGGTAGGTTCAAGGAGACTATTTAGGCTATTGTAATAAATAAGGCAATGAGTGAGAAAGCTCTTAATTGAGGGTGGGGTTTCAATGGATAGAAGAGAGATATAAATGCTAATGGGGAGGTAGGATGGGCCAGATTTGACCAATGACTAGAAATGAGCAGGTCACAGGATGAAGGACAGGGAAGAGTTAAGGATGCTTCCCAAGCTGTAAACCTGAGTGACTAGAAAAATGGAAATGCCTTCAACGGAAATGAAGATACCACTCTTCATGCATGCCATCAGTCATCTAGTTAATATAGGGATTTTGTGAATGATTATGCAATCAAAGTCTCTTGGTTGGGCCCAAATCCTGCTTGGAAAGCTTTACTTTATTACATCACTATGTGGTTCATTGATTCATTTCTAACTCAAGCTCATTTAATAGAAAACCTTAATTAGAATATTAGAAATGAGTAAAGTAACATCCTTGTACCCAAAAAGGACATGGTCCCACGCTGACTGATTTTGCTCAGATTAGGCATCCATACCTCCAGGGTGGGCAGGCCCAAACCCAAAAGCTTAGCAAGGCATCCACTTACACCAAAAACCTGGCTCAGTGTCTCAGTGTCCATGTTGTTTGTGTTACTCTACTTCAAGTAACTCAGATGGTTTCTGTCATTCTCTCCTAAGGTACCACAAGGTCTGAAAGCAGACTCCATCTGGTGTTGAGATCTGGTCCAGGTGCCATCTCTGTTCCTTGATCCCCCAGGCTACTTCAAGTACTCTCTTTGAGTTTATCTATTTCTCACCAGCAAGTTTGTGCTTATATGTGTGTGTGTGTGTTGAGGTGACGCAGGAAGAGGCAGATGTTCTCTTATTTCTTTCTTTATTCGTTTATTTTTGAGTGGGAGAATGAGAACGCCCCTACACATACATAATAAGCAGAATGAAACTTACAACCTTACCCAAATATGACTAGGGAGAGAAATAACAATGATGGTGACAGTTAACATTTATATAGCACTTTATGGTTTAAATATATATATACATATATACGCACATACAATATATACACATACATATATACATATACACACACTATATATTGTATAAATATATATATACAAATTATATATATATGTGTGTGTATATATGAACATATATATATACATATACGTATATATATATGTGTATATATATGTATTACCAAGCACCCTAGCACACCCAGTATGGCCTGCTAGCACGGGTTCTTTGATCTGCTTTTATAAAGGAAAGACAGCTTCAAAGGGGTCAACATTCTGACTTTAATTAAACAATGCAGACATTATTCTATATAACCTTCTCACAAGGGTTGCTGAGTAACAACTCCTACAGCATTCCTTAATCACCCTTCTTATAGGGGCTGGTGAGAAGGGGGTGGGCAACTCCCCCTATGGATGGGGCCAATCAAGATGGGAACAACTTAAGCATTCCCCTAAATCCCCTCAAGCCTCAATGGGGGCCAGTTGAGCCAAATACAGATTCCCCCTAAGCCTTGTTGGGGACTGATCAAGGCACACACAGCATCCTAGCTTGTGCATTTCAACCCTAAAAGTTCCCCACTCACTGACCAGTGCCCACCTGCTTTATACTTACACTCCACCCCTCCATGGTTCTGATCTTCTAAACAGTCAACACCTGGCCCTTACAATCTACATGGGTCATGGTGAAGATGTTCTGAACCATGGAACTCACATCTAAAACACGGGAACAAGAGAATGTTATGGCCATGGATCCTGGAAAACCAAACTCCAAAAAATAGTAACAAAAATCTACTTTGCTTATGCTTACAATATTGTGTGTGTGTGTGTGTGTGTGTGTGTGTGTGTGTGTGTGTATATACATACACACATATATGTGTGTGTGTGTGTATGTGTGTGTATACAGAGAGAGAGAGGGACAGAGAGGTACAGAGAGGTACAGAGACACAGGCAGAGAGAAACACATAGACACAGGCAGAGACGGAAACAGAGAGAGAGAGCACCTCATCTGAGGAACATATGAACCTCATCTCTCAGGTTCAAATGGGGAAGGGGAACATTAACGAGCCCCTTTATTTCAGATAGCTCAAAGGTCACTATACATCATTCAGTAAGTATGATAAAGCAAAGGATAGTGGACCAGGCAAGCTTTTAACATAAGTAACTTTAGAGAAATCCCTTATCCCCTCTGGGTCTCAGTTTCTTCCCCTGAAAAATGGGGTACATGATATCTGCATTCTGTGCTGCTTACATAACTTGAGGAATTATTCAAACTAAATGGTGTAACTGTGAAGAAAAGTAAAAGTTCTAGGCAAATGCAAAGAATTATTATTCTTAGACGAGAGAGAGAGCGCGCAGAAACAAATAATGAATTCAGCCTGGAAACCAAAACATAGACATTATCATAGCATAAATATTAATTCTACAAGATTACCCACTGCTCACCTGAAGAAGATGCCTGAGCCAAGTAAGCAGGGCCACCAAAGAGGTAAAAATAAAGAAAAAGGGTAAAGGAAGATGTGGGACGGCTAGGTGACATAGTGAATAGAGTGCTTGGCCTGGAGCCAGGATGGCTCATCTTCCTGAGGTCAAATCCCAGTCTTATTAGCTATGTGACCCTGGGCAAGTCATTTAACCCTGTTTGCCTCAGTTCCTCATCTGTAAAATGAGCTGGAGAAGGGAATGGCAAAACACTCCAGGAACTATGCAAGAAAATCCTAAATGGGATCATGGAGAGGCAAACATGGCTGAAAAACGAATGAGTGAAGAAGTCAAGACAGCTGAGGAGATTTTTTTTCCTAAAAAGTCACACCACACTATCCAACCACTTTGCACCACCCCTCATTCCAAGCCTAAATGTCTGATTTTGTCCGTAGCAATCTGGTGCCTTTCCTTGCCTATGCACTCTAACACCTACAGCTGGATTTTCTTCAAAAGACTTAACTTACCTACAGCCTGAGGGGGTTTCTGGTTACAAACTACATTACAGTGAAAGAATATCTTCAGCATGGGTTCATGATGTTTAATAAGCTTAGCTGAGACTCATACACATTCAATCATCTGCCCATTAAGGAAGTGAATGGTTCCTTTTTACACATACCTAGCCTGTCCTCCAGTCCTTGAGATATGTCTGGTGTTGTGACAAAGGTCATACCTATAGGATGATAGGGGTTAGTGCTGAAAGGTACCTTAGAGATCAATTAAGTGCCTTCTATGTAGGTGTGAAAGACAATGTGTTACAATAGCTAGAGGGCAGACCTCAAAGACCTGGGTTCTAATCTCATCTTTAACATCCTGGCTGTGAGACCTTGGACAAGTCATTTGATCTCTTGGTGCTTTTTTGCCTTTATTTAGTTGTTCATCTGGGTCCAACTCTTCAGGACCCCATCGACCATAACACACCAATACCATCGATGGATTTTCTTGGCAAAGATGCCGAAGCGGTTTGCCATTTGGCTTCACACATCTAAGTGTCTGAGGCAGTATTTGACCTGAGTTCTTGCTGACTCCAGGCCCAGTGCTCTATCCACTGAGCTACCTAGCCGCCTTCTTGGTGTTCAGTCACTTCAGTCATGTTCAATTCTTTGTGACCTCATTTGGGACTTTCTGGTCCACTCGAGTGGTTTGCCATTTCCACCGAGCCACCTAGCTGCTTTCTTGGTGCTCTAGGCGACTTTAATTCTTAAAGGTGATGACCAAGGGGTTTCAAGAGGTGGGCAGGAATATTCCAGGAATGGGATACAGTCTATGAAAAAGCAAAAAGGTGGGAAATGGAAATACATATTGATGATGAAAAGTTGAGGATCCAGGTCCTGAAAGACAGGCAGCATTTGTATAGCCCATTAAAGTTTGCAAAACACTTTAAACACAGCATCATATTGGAGCTTCCTAATAACCCTGTGAAGTAAACACCATGAATATTGTTATTCATATGTTGCATATATGTAAACTGAGGCTCAGAGTGGTTAAAAGATTTTCCCATAAGTAAATGTCTAGACTGAGGTTCATCAGATCACCAGATCATAAATCAACGTAATTCAACGGGTTTCCCCTGAATCCGAGTTCTTTACCCTTTCCTTTATGGCAGCTATTATTTTGCAGAATTTTAGGCAGAAGAGTTTCCAGGCATCCAAATGATAAGGCTATGTAGTAGGAAGGCCGAATTTATGATTTCAAAAAGGATCATATAAATATCTGAATGGTTCAAAATCGTTGGGTATATAGAATTCTCCAAGCAGAAGGCATCAAAAAATTTATTCAGGGCCCAGAGCAACAAATTAGG
>CM053624.1:250535283-250560428 GCA_028646595.1 Phalanger gymnotis | reverse complement strand
CACACAGGTTTCACACCTGATAGGGCTTTGGGCCTGGGGCTTAGCGTTTAACAGGTAAAAGTACTTTCACTGTAAACAAAAGCCAAACTCCTCAAGGGCACCCGTTAAACTAAGCCCATTTTGCCTTACTGGCACAGGCTATCATTTCCTGTACACAGAAGGGGAAAGTGCTTTGTATCTCAAGCTTCATCTAGCCCAACCACTTCATCAGACAGATGAAGAAACTGAGTCCCAGAGAGGTGACGTGGTTTGACTAAAGTCACACAGTATCTGAACCAGAATTAGAATCAGGCATCCAGGCTCCTGGTTCAATCAAGCCTCGTTGCTCATCCTTAAATCTAGCCCCTTTGCTCTTCCTTGAAGGAGACACTCTGTTTTCTGACTCCTGGCCTTTTTGCTGGCTTAAATGACTTTAAGTGCCTCATGAAGAGGAGTCTTCCTGATGCCAAGGCCAGTGCCCTATTTGTGCCACCTAACTGCTCCAGCAGGGTTCAAGTTTGTTACTTTAAATTGGTTGAGTTAGGCAAATTCAGCCTCCTATTTGGGCCTGTCTTTCCCCATCTATAATATAAGAAGTTTCGACTAAAATACATCCCTAAGATCAATTCCAGCTGTAGTCTATGATCCTGTGTAAGCCAGAAAGACAGAGTAGACAGATAATAGAGACCTAGCCTCAGGGTCAAGAAGACCGAGGTTTAAGTCCTGTCCCTGATAGATACTGACTGTGGGACTCTGGGCCAATTATTTCACCTCTTAGTGCCCGGGCAATTTTCTGAAACCCTAAATTACAGACTAAGTGTCCTTCTGCATTGGTAGAGAAATATTCTCACTGGAAGCTACCTATACCAATGGAATCACAGGTACAGTTCCTTTCCCCATCCTTAACCCTCCTAAATATATCAATATTCAACATCTATCTATATTATATATCTATCTATACCTATATCCATGTCTATATCTATGCACGTATGGATGGATGGATGTGTATGTATACTTATCCAAGGGAACCAGGACTCTGTCTCCTCTTTTGTAAAATGAAGGAGGACATGATGATTTCAGAGATCGCTTCCATTTCTAAAACTAACTCCGGCATTTGTTCCTCGTAGCACCCTCATCCTCCGAAGCCCCTCACAATGGAAGATGGAGCCTTTCACAGTGACAGTCTCAGAGCCAGTGAAGAGGAGGTGATGGGTAGTGTTTCATTCTGTCAGCTTCTCTTCTCTAAAGGGCAACATTGTCACTCAGTTTATCTCACTGTGAACTTTCCTTAACGGTTCAGTTGGATTCAGGCTCAGATTAATCATAGTGGGTAATAGGCAGCAAGGTAAACTCATCACTAATTCATTGGCAGTGTCGCAAGACACCATATTCTCTGGTACAGAAGGTCTGGTTCTAAATTGGTTTTGCTTCTTTCTGTATCCTAACATTGAATTTGTTATTTTCTTGGTATGGACGTCATGGTTAATGATGCAGCTTAATATCCATGAAGAGGAAGAACAATTGTAGGAGTCAATAGATGAATGATATTTGTTTTCTAGTATCAGACCAAAGGTTCTCTTTAAGGAGCAGGTTCTGTCTTGATTACAGAAATGATGAAAACATGTTTGCGTTTTTAAAATGTGTTTCCATTCCACACACAACAAGGTCTGGATCTACAGGAGTCAGCATCTCATCGGGATGGGGGAGAGGGGAGGACGCGTCAACCAGAATTCAAAGGTGAGAAGAACTTTGACATCACACTAAGACATATTCATGGACTTAAAAGTGTCATGCTCTGTTATAAAGAGAGCTGTAATCTCATTGTGGGAGCATGCTCAGCATGTGGAAAGAACACCAGATCATTTATTTATTTATTTAGAAGTAGAAGGGACCTCAGAGGCCAGATAATCCAGTGGTGTGCTAGAGATAGCTTCTACCTCTGGTGATAGCAGATGGTTAAATTTTCGGTGTGAGTATTTACACCTTGGAAATCCACAAAATATAAATCAGGGCTTGACTTACTGTCCTGTGAATTACCTAGACTTAAGGAAATGAAGGAGAAAATGTTAATAATAAAGATTAATCTTAAAAGTGTGTCATCCATACATTTTTTTCTGGAGAGCTGGTTGTTAAATATTTACTAGTCTACTCCCTTCATTTATAGATGAGGAACCAAGGCCCAGAGATATTAAGAAATTTGTCTAAGGTTGCCGAGGGAGTAAGTAGCTGAGTCCGGATTTAAACTTACATTCTTTGACTCCAACTGTAGTACTTTTTATGTTATATTATACAGCATCTGATTTGAATCTGAAATCAGAAAACCTATTCTGAAGTCCTAGTACTATCACTTACAACCTGTGTGACTGTAAACAAGTAATTTCTCTGAATCTCAGTTACTTTATCTGTAAACTGAGGATAACCATGCTTATACCACCTACCTCATAGGATTGTGTGGGGGATTAAACAAGATATAATTGTGGTCCTGATTAGTGTGAATAATGAATCCCCTGAAGTAGTCCAATGTATTCAAATTCACACTATTTGCAGTTAAAATGATGTAAAATGTAGTAATTGGTTTCAGTCCAATGGAAATATGGAATGAGAATTCAAATAATTTGGCTACTTCAGGGGATTCTTAATTCACACTAATTGGGACCCAGCTCATATGAAAGTGCTTTATGACATTAAAACACTGTATAAATACAAGCTATTGTTAGTATTCTTCTGAAGTCCTGCTTTGATAGCTCCTTGTGGTGTGGAGGTTATCCTGGGTTCTCTGTGATTAGGAGAACAGGTCACAATCTCCTGAAGATCCCACCAGGATGGACAAGCTTAGAATATGAGCTGAGACATAGATGATATAGATGTTGATTAGCCTGCCTAAGTTTGGAGACATCCAGCAGATCACAAAGATCTTCTACAAAGGCATAAAGGAGTTGACAAAAGTATATGCCATTAATGAAATCATGGGTCCTTGAAGTATTGACACATTAGTATAATGGCCGTTTCCCTGAACTAGACATCCCCATCTGTGCAATGAAGTTAATTATTTCTTTTTTGGGTAGCCCTGGGATTTGGGAAACTCACTCCAACAATGTAGACCTGCCACTCATTTGCTACTTACCTACATGCCACATGCTAATTAGGCTACTTTAGATTAATTAGAACCCTAGATTTATTCCTTCCATATCATCAGAGAGATGAGTGATTTGATCAATGAATAACATGGCCCTCTTTAAAATTTAATTTATTCTTTTTTTTAACAGACACAAGGAATCGGTTGTGCATTGATGGAGGAATGACTCAATATCGTTCATGTCTGACCAAGTTCTAAGAGCTCCACAGAGCCTGCTTCAGGTGTGTATGTATAGGTAAATGAAACCAAGGTACAAATGGAACTACTTTCAGAGATTCACAATGGGATGATTGACATGGGATATCTACAAGATACAAAGATAATTACAGAGTCACAACTAGGTGGGATCCTTCCACAAATAAAGCAATAGAAAATTCTCTTTTGGTTTCTCATCTCAGTGATGTTTGAGGAAATAAGTAAATTTTAACATCCTATGAGATAGATTTCAGACAGTTAAATAATCTCCTAACCAGGAGAAATGAACCTGAACCCCAAATAATAAAAATTAATAAATGGAAATAAACATTTATTGCAACCTTACCTAAACTGGACTTCATAGAGCTTTCATATTCAGTCATAACTAAAAGTTATACTAGTTGCAAAACACAGTAACTAGATGCCTTAGGAGAATCTAAAAGAAATAAATGTGTCCTTCACTTTCAATTTTATGATCTAAATACAGTCAAGGGTTCATATTTTTTTGTCCCATAAGGCCTTTGTTAGTCTAGTGAAGCCTATAGAACCCTTCTCAGAATAATGTTTTTAAATGCATAAATAAAATACATAGGAGTACAAAGGAAACCAATTATACCGAAAAACAATACTCTCCTCTCTCTCTCCTCCCTCTCCTCCCTCTCTCCTCCCTCTTTCCTCTCTCTCTCTCTCTCTCTCTCTTTCTCTCTCTCTCTCTTTCTCTCTCTCTCTCTTCCCTCTTCTCTCTCTATGTCACTTTCTCTTCATATATATATATATGTATTACATACATACTGTATGTAATACACACACATGTAATGTGTATGTGTATGTGTGTGTGTATGTATATAGAGAGTTCAAGGACCTCAGATTAAGAACTTCTGAGAGTTAGGAAGGACAAGTATAAAAAAAAAAACTTTTTTTATTAGGGCTTACAAAGAAATTCATTCAGCCAGCATTTACTATGTCCAAGGCACTGTGCTAATGCTGTGGATACAAAGACAAATAAACAAAAAAAAAGTCCGTGTCCTCAAGGAGTTTACATTCTGTTGGATTAAATTAGCCATGGGAGGAAGAAGATAAACGTCAAATTTACTTAAAAAGAATCCCGGTGTCTATATGACATACTTTTTTAGGAGGTAGGTTATGAGTAGATAGGTTGATTTTAAAAAAATCTTACTTAGTTTAGGCTCAGGAGGCTTATAAGATTCCCACTGTCACCTGGAGAGCTGTGATGAAGCACATTCTATGGGGAAGTCAGACTGGACTAGGTAGGAAAAGGGCAAAGCTAAATATCCCAAAAGGGCAGCTAGGTGGCACAGTAGAAAGAGCCTTGAGCCTGGAGTTAGGAAGACTTGTCTTCCTGAGTTCAAATGTGACTTCAGACACTGACTAGCTAATATGACGCTGGGCAAGTCACTTAACCCTGTTTGCCTCAGTTTCCTCATCTGTAAAATGAACTAGGGACAAAAATGACAAATCACTCCAGCATCCTTGTCAAGAAAACCCCAAATGGGGTCACAAAGACTAAAAACAACTGAACACCAAAAATTATCTCAAATGAAGAAATATTGAGTGATGAGAGCTAGGTGGCACTGTTTATACAAAGCTTCCTGGAAGAGCTGGGCTTTGATTTTGGTTCTGAAGGAAGTAAAGTGATTAGTTTGGTGGAGAAGCTTGAGGATTATTGTTCCAAGTCAGAGGAATAAATGCCTTCTGGCTTCTCTCACTTTCTTCAAGTCTCACCTTTTATGAATAGCCTTTCCCAATCGCGCTTAATGCTAGCGCCTTCCATGTGTGGATTTTCTCCAATTTATCTTATGTATATGAACATATATGTATATACACATATACATACATACACACACACATACACACACACACACATATATATATCATCATGTTTGTACAAAGTAGCTAGCACATTGTCTTCTCCATTAGATAATGAGCTTTTTGAGAGCAAGGACTGTTGTTCTCCTTTCTTTATATACCCAACACTTAGGACAGCACCTGGCACATAGTGGGTACTTAAAAAATGCATTGCTGACTGATAAATGGGAGTAAGTCAGTCATGCACAAGGTTCTACAAACACATGTAATTGTGCAGAACTGGGAGTTTATGTAAAGAATGGGAAGAAAAGGGATGAGAAAATAAATGGGCACATGCTAGAGGAAGGCTGTGTGCAAAGGAAATCAGATTTGATATTGTATGTTTTCCCACTGCATCAAACAGCTTCTGGCACATATTGGCTAGGTGACCCTGAACAATTTACTTAACCTCTCAGTATTCTAGGCAATGAAGACGATAAGTTACAGAGAAGGGACGGATCTCCATGAGTAAAGGTAGTTTCTGCATCCAGAAGTTCTCTATATCAATGAATCATAAGTCCAATTCCTATACCTATTTTCATCAAGCAACTATTGTCTTAATTCAAGGTTGCTTCATTCCTGAAGTCTGCCAAGGTATTCCATAATAATCTTGAGGAAGATGTTTGTTTTTGTAAAGGAATTTAAATTAATATATGTTACATTTCTATTGTGGGAGCTCTAACAAGACTTCATAGGCCAGGTCCAAATCTATCACCTCCATCCTTTATTCTCAAAGAGGACTAATGATGTCAGGGGGTGATGTCTTGACTTGCAAGTGAATTGGATTAAGTGAGGCAGAGCTATGCAAAATCACCAGCCTCATTCTCTCCTCAGGAGTCATGGAAGAGCAGTACCAAGAGAGGTCAAGATGACTGGAGATGGCCTTGGCTACAGATCTATCGGTACCAATAATGTAACAGCATCTTAACGTTTGTTCGAGTTTTCTACATGTAACCTATATCACTCTGCCTCTTAGAATTCTTCCTCCAAAGCACAGTTCGAGCCTTTCCTAATCCCATCAGTTGTTAATGATTTCCCCTTCTAAAATTACTTTATATGATTTTAAATATGATTGGTATTTACTTATTGGTGCGCATGTTAAGACTTTCTTGAGCACAGGGACGGTGTCATTTTTGTATTTGCATTCCTGGTCCCTCCCAAAATACCTTGCATGTTGTCTTTGTTGTTGTTTTGGTTGGGGAAGGGAAGCAACTAGCCTTATTATTACATTGAACTACTCCTGAGGAAATTAGCTCTACTACGGCAGATTGGCACCTCTTTGACAACATAGAGAGGTGCCTTGGTGCCACTGTGAGGTTAAATAATGTGTCCATGGTCACCCAGCTAGTATCTCAGAAGTGAGACTTGAGCCAAGTGTTCCACACTCCAAGGCCAGATTTCTAATCACCACACCATACCTCCTCTCTGCCTTGTATGCAGTTGGTGCTTAATAAACGGTAGCTGAATTGGTAAGTGGCTTTCTAGTCACCACATTCCAGCTATCATGACTCCTTTAATTTTTTAAGCATTTTGAAAATCACAACAGCTAACATTTATATAGTACTTTAAGCATATAAATTAAGCTATTTCATTTGATCTTCACAGCAAGCCTGTGGAGTAGTTACTACTATCATCCTCATTAAGTGACTTACCTAGGGACACACAGCTAAGAAACACCTGAAGTAAGATTTGCACTCAAGTCTTCCTGATTCCAATTCCAACACTCTATCCACTAAGACACTTAGCTGCTTCATCAGAATGAACAGATGGTTGAGATATCGTGGAATCTGGGCATGTAAGTAGGTTGGATTTCTCCAAATAGTATAGCTACTCCTCACCGTCAGCCAGAGGTAACTAGCCTCGATGGCTCCCCTCCTCTTTTCCAGGTCCACATTCTATCTTTTCCTTCCACGTCCATTTAATACAGATGTCACCAAAAAAACCCTTCTTCAGACCAGACTAATTAATTGGGATGTAAAAGGAAACAATTTAAAAGTCTTTATGCTTGGATCTACTGGGGGAGTGTGACCTCTTGAAGTCATCTCAGCTGATTAACTGTCAAGAGGAAGAAACTTGTCATCACAAATACATTGGCAGCAAAACAGGAAATTTCTCAAGCAATGGCACTTATTTTGACATAATAAAATACATCAATAAAACTAGACACAAAATTGTATCGTCCCTAGAGCAGCACATATAAACGCTCTATTTATAATCAATGTGCATTTGAATGTGCACCAGAGTGGAATTTTTTTAATGGGCTAGGGGCCCAAATTAAAGATAGAAGCTAATAAAATGGGAAAGTTGAGGCCAGATCTCACTTAACTGGAACCTGACCTGCTCACAAATTCATTGGATTTTTCAGGGAGCATATTTTCTATACTAATTTTTTGAGACTATGAATGAAATATAAATAAGCTACTGTCTAAGGTGAAAATAATAGAACTGGAAGAAATCTCTTCTACCCTTACACTCATTTTAGAGGTAGGGAAACTGAGGCCAAGAAGAGACAAAAGATAAACTCAATTTTCTATAACTTGCTTGATGCAGAATTGAACCTTTAACTCTTTTCATCACACCATATATTCAGGAGTATTGAATCTGATTTTATAGGAACATGGAGTTAGACTGGAAAGGACTAACACTTCAAGTCAGTGAGTCCAACCCTTCATTTTGTAGATATGGTAACCAGGCTCCAGAGATTAGGTGACTTGCCCAGGATCACACAGTTAGTGGGATTCTAACTCAGGCCCCCTGAACTACAAATCCAGCATCCTACCCACTATGCCATACTATCTCTTGGTGTTTCATATACTTTATTCTCTTCTGGTAGCTTAAATGTAGTAATACAATTAAGTAATCCATATTTTCTGGACCTGCAATTTTGAACTCCTAGTGATAAACTTTTCTTTACTGAAACAAATTTATGATTGTTCTACAACTTAAAATATTGGAGAGACTGAGGCACTGAGCCTTCAAGTGACTTGCCCAGAGTCAGAGTTAGTGTCAGAGACAGGATTTTGACCCAGGTCTTCCTGCCTCCAAGGCTATCTCTTTATCCAAAATACCACATCATTTCTCTACCATATTTATTCAATATAGGCCACACCCCCTCCACCAAATCTGGCTCATACAAAAATAGGGCATAGCCTATAATGTCTTTTTTTTCCTTTTGAATCAATAATGTAATATCCTCTACTCAGGTCCAAAAAATGACTGTATAAATATGTCATAAGGAAGTCATACCTAGACATCGATCCATGTAAATAAGGCGTGGAGAATTTAGTTGACTAGATTCTCAATATTGGCCAAGAACGTGACATAACCACCAAAAAGGTTAATGCAATTTTAGAATAAATTATGAGAGTCATGTAATACATTGATGTCCTGTGCTTTGAATAAATCACATCTATAATATTGTGTTCAGGTTTAGACATCACATTTCAAGAAGGGCATTGATTTGATGGAATGTGTTCAGAAGACAGAGATTAGAATAGAGAGAGAATTAAAAACCACTCCATGTGAGATCAGCTGAAGAAACTGGAAAAACTTAGTCTGTAAAAGGGACAACTTAGAGGGCATATGATAACTATCTTTAAGTACTTAAAAAGGGCTACTGGGTGGAAGAGTACTTAGGCTTGGTCTTGAACTCAGGAGAAAGAATTAAGAGCAATGGGTAGTAGTTACAGGGGTGTATTAGAAAGCACCTTGGAACACCCAGGATGGCCGGCTAGCACAGGTTCTTTGATCTGCTCTTACAAAAGACAGCTCAAAAGGGGTTAACAATCCTACTTTAATTGAACAATGTAAGTAAAGAAGGTAAAGGTCATTCACTAGTTCAGGGGAAAGGTCAGCACCTTGAACATAGAGAAAATACAAGCAGAGAGAAACTAGCACAAAAATCCAATACGCAGGGCTCCAACTTAACAGAGTAATACATCGCCAGACCAGGAGCTCCAATATCTGGGTTCACAAAGCCATGGGGCTCCTTAACAAATGGCATCTGGCCAAATCACAAAGACCTCAGGCCAACATTCTTGAGCCCCAAAGCAAAATCTCACCTCAGAATATGTATATATACATACATACATACATACATATATATTTTGGCTAATAGGCTCAGAGCCAAAAGGCATCACAACTCAGTGCCTAATTAGCTTAGTACCAAAAGGAGTGAAAGACTTCCTGCAAGCAAGCCTCCCCATAAGCAAACTTTCCCTTAGGCAAATTGCAAGTTCCTCCCTCAATGGGCTCTGTGTGACTCAAGATGTATCACTGCTCTGAACTGGGCCAGAGCTCAAAGCAGCAAGACATCCATAGTTGAAATACATGTATACCTTTAGACCTGGGAACATGGCCCCTGTTCCAAGGAAAAAGGAGACATGTGTGGTCAGATAGGCCTATTAATGGATGGGAAGATCTTACATTCCATTAACCCTACAAGGTGGTCAAATATTGGCTTGTTATAAGGAAGAAAATCCTAATGGTTAGTGATATCCAAAGATGGAATGCACTGATTTCGGAGGTAGTGGATTATTCCTCACTGGAGGGTCCTCAAGAATAGACTAGGTGACCACTTAGCAGGAATATCATAGAGGAAATTCAAGAGCGATTGGACTAAATGAACTTTGAAGTGCCTTCTAACTCTGAGATTCAGAGATTGTATAATTCAGTGGCTGGTAGAAAAGTTGCTTATTGTGAAAGGATCAGGAAGAAGAGAACAATCATGAAAGTGGTAAAGACAAAGAACTATGATAATAATACAAAAATGAATAAAGCATCTTTATTTGGATGGAAAATTTTTTAAAAACCCTTTCATGGTAAACATATATTTTTAGACAGCAATTTTGTGTAATTATTTTTCAGTGCATATCTACACACTTTTTTCCTTTCAAAGAGTTTCATTTTAGGGGTTCAGACTCTGTTCAGCTCACTAAAGTCCCCTTTATTCAGTATAATTGGAGACTGGAGTGTTCCAGTGAATTTAATAATTTGGTTAATAAAATTTATTTCATGTACCTCAGAATGAGCCATGTTACATTTCTATGTGAGCATGGATGAATAAATGTCATTAAGCACTTACCATGTCCCCAGCACTGTGCTAAGCCTTGAAGGTACAAGAACAAATGTGATATAGACCCTGTCCTCAAGGAGCTTACATTTTAAGATGGGGAAACAGCACATATGGGGAAGTGTTGGTCAGAGAAGGGATTAGAGATTGCAAAGCACTTTCTTCACAACCTTGTAAGGTAAGAAGTACAAATATTATTTTCCCAATTTATGGAGGAAGAAACAGAGGCTGCAAGCAGTAAAGCAACTTGCCCATGTTTAGCTTGGGGAAAGGAAGACACATAAGTAGGAAGCACCATTGGTGGGAATTCAACCACAGGTCTTGAGTTGAAGTCCAGAACTCTCTCATATATACTATGTTAGATCTCTTGCTTGGACCACAGAGACTGGTGGATTGTTATAATTAGAGTGGATATTATTAAGCCTGGATAATTCAGGAGATCAATCACTACTGAAATTAAAAAAAAAATTGAGCTGTCATGCATTGAATAGTCTAGACCAGGAAACAGTATTATAAAATATAACAAAGGACCAGAATGGATAGAAAACTTTGCAAACATTTGCAGAGTGCTTCATTCACAAACATCTCACTTGATCCTCCCCACAACCCTTTGACATGGGTGCTAGCAGGTTTACAGTCTCAAGCAGACCACCGTTTCACAGGCCCATGTACCACACAGTCACAGATGCAGTTACATATTGAATAGATCAGTTACTTATTATATCACATTACTTGTTGGCCTGGATGCACAGGGTCTTTAGGGATTGGAGGAAAAGAAAAAAAGACTTGGAGAAAATGAAGAAATGTTAGAAATTCTGGGGGGAAAGTGGGGTGAATGGTAGCTCATATTTACATAGCATTTAAAGGCTTACAAAGGCTTTATCTCACAACAACCTTGTCCCCAGCAACAGTGAACAAATGTTTGATGAACTGAATTGTGTTGAATTGAATTGGACAGTCTTGTGATCGGGTTCAAGAAACTAATGTCACAAGTAGAAGATAGGGAAGGCAAAGTTAGCTGACTGTTTGAAAACTATCTAATGGTTTTTGGAAATTGTAGGTCCATTATGAGTAAACAATATGATATCCCAGTGAAGAAGCTTAAGAAATCGTGGCCTTTATTGTGAGTCTTGGAATCCAGGAATATGAAGAATACAGTCTCACTAAACTCTGCCCTGGCCAGCTTATATCTGGAGTCTTGGGATCACTTCTGGGCACTTTGTTTTCAGAAGGATATTGATAAACTAGAGGACTTCCAGAGGAAGACAACCAAGATGACATAGCCTGGAGAAGACCTAGGTTGAGATCATCCTCAAGTATTTGAGGGACTGTCACATGGAAGATAGTTTAATTTAGTTCTTGTTGGCCACAAAGGACATACCCAGGAACAGTGGGTTGAAAAGGCAAATTTAGTTTGTGTGTCAATCGGTCAATTAACATTCATTAACTCTGAAAGGACAAGGCATATCAATTGCATCAAGTGATGTATTTTTCAAAAGAATTTTACTATATCTCACCATAGTTTCTCCTACCTGTGCAAATACATTTTAAATATAGTTAATTACAAGCAGATATTATAATTATTATGTGTACAATCTGATTTTTCATCCTACTGCCTATTTTCTTTGTATGGTTATGGTTAAGAAAATCAATCACATCAGTTGATGTGGCTTGATCCTTTGCAGTCCATTTAAATTCCCTACTATGTGCTAGAAACTATGCTAAGTGCTAGCATATGAAGAAAGGTCAAAGGAAAACTTCCTAATGATTAGACTTAAATCTGAAATGGGTTGCCTGGGGAAGCAAGAAGTTCCCTTTCTTTGGAAATCTTCCCACAAATATTAGAAAGACTACTTATTTGGGTAGATTGGAGAAGTTCTTTCCAATGAATGGATTGTACTAGAGGGCCAGCAAGGCCAATTTCAGCTCTATGATTTTGTAGTACAGATCTACTATTCCCATTTTACAGATGAGAAAAAGCAAGATCAGAGAGGTTCAATGACTTACCATAACTACATGGCTAGCAAATAAGTTATGAATAAAGTTACAGTAGGCTGAGCTCAAGATGGAGGGGAAGATGGAAAGAAAGTAGGATTGATACAGGAAAGTCATTGCATAGTTCCAATGTAAAGGATGACATAACATATCTTCCTCACATATAATTTAAGTAAAAATATATTTTAGTCATAATGAGTAGGAGGACCTTTCATAGTAAAAGAATCATAAATTTAGAGCTAGAAAGGACTTATGAGGCCATCTAGTCCAACCCCTTTATTTTATAGATAAGGGAAGTGAAGGGATTTGGTCCAAGTCACACAGGCAGTAAGTGACAGAACCAGAGTTTGACTCTAGGTCCACTGACCCCAAGTCCAACCTTCTTTCCATTGCACTATTCTGTGTCTCCTTCTTTGGAGTCAGGAAGACCTTGATTTTGGAGTTAGTCAAGTCCCATCTCTGAAATGAACCAATTGCATAACCATGAGAAAGTATCAGAACCCCAGGAAAATCTCCAGGTCTTTAACTTACAGATAGATGCTGATCTGCACAGCCAAGGGAGCTTCCATAACTGATGAATTCACAAAACTTTTGCAAACATACATACATAATATATACTGTCAAGTCCTGAAATAAATCGAAGCCACGAGTTGAGGAATAAAGCATCTTTAATTGAGACAACAAGGTAAACCTGCCACTCTGGGGGATGTCCCACGAGTACAAAGTACAATGGATTTCCCAACTCAAAGACCCATGCAAAAGCTTCTTATACCTTTAGGAGGAGATGGAGGGGCAGAAAATGAGATAGCAAGGCCTGATCATGAGACCCCAATGGCCCTTTGCAATCCAGGCAAGGAGAACCACTTCATTCCGGCTGTTTTGCCCTTCATGTCATGAGTCCCAATGGAAGAGGGAAAGGACACCAGATGCTTAAGATCTGGCTTAAAGTATGTTACTTTACAAGCCAAAATCTCAGGGGGGAGGGGGAAGGAGGGGACTTAAGATGTGGTTCAGCTCAACCTAATTAAGAGTAAATATCTTAAGAGTAGTAATATAAGTACATTACTGAAATTCTGACATTACTAGAATCATTAAGGAAGTGGCAAGTAACAATGGTATTAACAATTCTCTGTCATTGTATTAACAATCTTCTGTCAATACATATATATGTACATACACACATTCGAGATCTTATACACTTATCTGTATGCATGTTATGTAGATATATGAGCATATGCATACAGTATACACACATTTACACAAGCACAAATATATACATACATACATACATATATATATACATATATATATATATATACGTGTGTGTGTGTGTGTGTGTGTGTGTGTGTGTGTGTGTGTGTGTGTATATGTATGCTGATGAGAAACAGCCTGGCATTAGAGATAAAGAAAGGGCTGGTCTCATAAGCCAGAAGATCTGAGTTTAGTTGCTGCCTCTGAGGGACACTGGTTATGTGACCCTTGGCTAGTCCCTTAACCTCTCAGTGGCTTTAGCAATTTTAAGACCATGTTGTAGAGTAGGTACCGATCTGCATTGATAGGTGTTCCTTGTTGACTGTTCTCTACATAATCACAGGCTTAATTTTAAAATGCATACTTATTTAACATATATGTATATAATACATATATACATATGTATATGTATAGCCTACATAGAGTATATGTACTATTACACATAGTATAATATAGATAAAATAGTATTTATTACATATGTTATAGACAATACATATATACACATATACACTTATACATACATATGTGTGTGTATACACACATGTACACACACATTTGTGATAATCTTTGTTGAGTTGTTTTCAGTTGTGTCCAACTCTCCATGACCCCGTTTGGAGTTTTCTTGGCAAAGATACTAAAGTGATTTGCCATCATTTCCTTTTCCAGACCACTTTAGAGATGAGGAAACTGAGGCAAACAGGGTTGAGTGACTTGCCCAGGGGTGCACAGCTAGTAAGTGTCTGAAGCCAGATTTGAAGTCAGGTTCTCCTGACTCCAGGAAAAGCTTTCTATCTACTGCACCACCTTGCTGCCTCTGTGTATGTGTGCATGTGCATGTGTATATATGTTTATGTGTATGTATATGCACGTGTGTATATCTGTATATATACAAATATATACGCATACACACACGCACACACACACACACACACACACACACACACACACATATATATATATAATAGCTAGCAGCTTCAAGGATTGCAAACTTTTGCAAAGTCTAAAAAATATTATTTAATTTTACTGTCACAACAATCCTGGGAGGTAGTTGCTATTATTATCCCCATTTTACAGATGAAGAAACTTAGGCAGATAGTGGTTAAGTGACTTGCCTAGAGTCAGATAACTAGTAAGTATCTGAGACTGGATCTGCATTCAGGTCTATTCTGACTCCTTTTCTAGTTCTCTATCTACTACGTCACCTAGACCTGTCTGTTTGTCTGTCTCCTCTCCTCTGCCTCTATCTTCTCTCTCTCTTTCTTTCTCTTTCCTTCTCCTTCTCTTTTCCTTTCCTCCTCTTCCTCCTCCTCCTCTTCTTCTTCCTCCTCCTCCTCTTCCTCCTCCTCCTCCTCCTTCTTCTTGTCTCTCTGTGTCTCTCTTTCTCTGTCTCTTTGTCTCTGTCTCTATCTCTGTCTCTCTCTGGCCCTCTCTCTCTCCTTCCCCCCCCCCATTTCTCTCCATCTCATCTCTCCCCTGTTTTCTCTTCTCCAAGCTATTCATCCTCAGTTCCTTAAATATACCCTTGAATGACATAAACTTGAGGATAGGAATTGTTCAGCTTTTGTATTTATATTCCTAGTGCCAAGCACATCACTTGGCACATAGTAAGCACTAAATAAGTGCTTTTCATCCATATAGAATGATCCTAACTAGAATTGTGTACGTGTAACTGTCCTGTTCCATGTGTATATATAGATGGATATAGATATGTAATTCTAGTATATATGCACATAATTTAGAATTTATATTCTAAAAGGGGGAACAACAGAGAGAGAATGATTTTTAACTCAAATTATACATATGTGTACTTTTCCCCTTCTCCTTTCCTTCTTTCTTATTTTATCCTACCCAACTCACTTGCTTAAGGGTCTACTGTTAGGAAGAGACCTTCTTTCTCTAGGTCTGGGTTACCTTCCAAAAATGTCAAGTTATGAGTCCTAGGCAATTAGGGTTGTTTTCTAATACCATCTCCATTAAGCCAATAGGCATGATCACAGTGGGATCTTAAAAAAAAAAAAGGAGTAGAAACCTAAGGCCGTGAAATCTTTGCCTCTGGACACGATAATTTACATTTGGAAAATTCTACAACATTGTAGCTGTTGGGTAGAATGAAAATTAGATGCACTGTGTATTTCCAAAAAGTTTTATTTTGGACACAGGGGATCAGAACAGGGCACTGCTCAGCTTGAGCCCTTATCAAAACTCAGCAAACATTTGCTCCCAATGTGGTTGACTTTCAAGTTTCTGCAGCAGAACGCATGACCATAAATATGCTGGCTTCTGAAGGTCCCTTTCCAATGCCCTTGCATCCAGCTACAGCTGCCTTTACTTGATTGTGAGGAAGTCTTTATGCAAGAATGAAGGTGATTTTCTTAACTGTGTTCAGAAGTCAACTTTGCTACATTTTTTTTGAAGATTGTTTATAAACAAGGTCCTGGAGAGTAGATACTCTGTCTTACTCATCTTTGCCACCTCTCAGTACCAAGCACAGATCATTTCACATGCTAAATTCTTATTTCAAAAATTTAACTCTGTGTGGCAGCTAGGTGGTGCAGTAAGCAGAGCACTGGCCCTGGAGTCAGGAGGACCTGAGTTCAAATGCGGCCTCAGACACTTGACACATGTACTAGCTGTGTGACCTTGGGCAAGTCACTTAATCCCAATTGCCCTGCCCCCCAAAAAAACCCCAAAATAAAAATTAAATACGATTTTTTTTAATTAATAAAAATCCTTTCTGTCTCCTGCCACTTTTCTCTGCCACATTAAAACAAAACACAAACAAAAGCCTTGTAACAAATATGCATAGTCAAGCAAAACAAATCCCACATTCGTCATGTACAAAGGAAAATTGTCTCATTCTGCACCCTTAGCCCATCACTTCTCTCTCAAGAGATAGGTCGCATGCTTTATTTTAAGTCCTCTGGAGTCATGGGGAGGCTATTGCATTGATCAGAGCAAATCGAGGTCTTCCAAAGTGATTTGTCTTTCCAATGTTGTAGTTATTGCACAGATAGTTCTCCATTTCTGCTCACTCCATTTTATATCTGTTCATACAATTCTGGCAAGATTTCTCTGAAACTGCCTCTTTCCTTATTTCTTACAGCACAATAATACTCTTTATAATCACATACCACATTTTAAATGCTTAACAAATACTTGCTGAAATGAAATTAATTTCAAACGTGAATTAACACATTTGTTTCTGTTGCAGTTCATTATGTTGTTGAGTTGTTTTTCAGTCATGTGTAATGCTTCATGACCCTGTTTGGGCTTTTCTTAAGAAAAATACTAGAGTCGTTTATCATTTCCTTCTCCAGCTCATTTTGCAGAGGAGGAAACTGAAGCAAACAGGGTTAAATGACTTGCCCAAGGTCACACAGCTAGGAAGTGTCTGAGGCCAAATTTGAACTCAGGAAGATGAATCTTCCTGATGCCAGGCCTGACACTCCATCTGCTATACCACCTAGCAGCCGATACAGTTAATTATAGGGCATGGAAAATTTGCTTGTGCTGTTGCTCTTATCAAGAATCTCTTTATCATCTCTACCTTTATAAATTCTTCCCATCCATCAAGGCTCAGTAAAGGCCCCTTCCTCTTCCATGAAGCCTCTTTGCCTAATACATCCCACTTCAATTTAAACTCTAAGTGGACAATTCTCACCCTGGAAGTTCTCTGCCTCCCTTTGGTGTTCTCACCCTGAAAGATCCTTCTCTTTTTGGTGAGTTCCTCTTAGTATCTCCATTTTGAGGAAAGAATCAGGTCAGCCATCTTTTATTCCTCTCTCAGCTCTGATTTTGGAGTCTATGGACTTTGTCATCTCTTCCCCCCAGTGTGAGAATCTTCCCTCCCCCCATTTAGCTCCCTTTTGTGTTTTGTCTTCCTTGAGAATAGAGCCTGTCTTTCTTTTTTGCCCTTTTTTTAAATCTCAGTTCTTAACATAGTGCCTACTACATAATAGGTACCTAATCAACATTTGCCAACTTGAATAGACAATTATTAAGCACTTACTGTGTGCAAGACACTGGGGACATACTCAAATATTCCATTGAATATGTGATCTCATTATTTCAAATGCCACAAAAACCCTTCCATGCAAGCCAGGAAAGTACGAGTAAATGTTTAACAACTGGCATTGTCATATGTTGCAGTCTGCTCATACCCACCACAGGCTTCTCCGTTGCCCTTGTTGTGCAATTCATTTCCAGTTCTTCAGAGGTTGTTGTGTTTGTCCTTCGTTTTCGAAGAGAACCATAACATCAGGGAGATGATGACATGACTTGCAGTTGACTTTCCTTTGAGTGAGGGAGGGCTGTGCAAGGTCATCAGCCTCACTTTCTCCTCCAGAGACATCTGGGTCCAGTGACCTGATATTGAATGGGATGACTGGAGATGACCCAGGATGCACTGGGAGAGCCTGGCCCTTTTAAGCTAAGCCCTTTTCATGTAATCACTTAGAGTTAACACCCATTCTGTGAAGAGGCCCCTTTAAGAAGTGAGTCAATAATTAGAAAAAAAAAAAGGAAAAAAAATCATGCTGGGAGGAGAAGACCCTCAGGGCTGCTGGTTCCAAAGAAAAACAGTCATCATTGACATTCAAGCTAAGCCAGGAGGGCTCAGAATACCATTAAGTGGAGTTTGGGCAGGGACCTATTGTGGTCCAATCTATGAGCTTCAGAGTTATTCAGAGACCAGGAACACTGAAAGAATATTGGCATTTAAATAATGAGTTTTTGTTTTTGAGGGGAGTGGGAAAGCTAGGTGATACAGGGGATCAGGTACTGATCCTAAAGTCAGGAAGACCTGAGTTCAAATCCAACCTCAGACACTTACTAGTTGTATGACTCTGGTCAAGTCACTTTACCTCTCTTTGCCTTGGTTTCTTCACCATGGGTTTAACAATAGCACCTACCTCCCAGGATGGTTATGGGGCTCAAATGAGATAATAGTTGTAGAGTGCTTTGCACAGTGCCTGGCACAAAGCAAGGACTATATAAATGTTAACTATAATGATGATGAGAATATTATGGTTTGCAATTTCATGATGCATGTATCCTGACACTCGGAATACACAAAGACAGAGATAAAAGACAAAAAGGATACACTCTACTTGTTGTCTTAAAGGGCCTCACATTCTTTCATTCTACCTGTGTGGATCCGTGACATCTTTTGGACTCCTCCGGTTTTGGAAGACTGCACCACACAATATAGCAAATAACTATAGAATGTCATATTGTAAGGCTGAGGGGAAAAAAAAAAACATAGGAATTGGACAACAGTCTACGCCATAAGCCCACCTAAGGAAGAACTCTATCTCAAATTTCTTTGTGATCTGCATAGAGAAAGCCACCTCAGGGGGCCAGGTGCTCAGTCCCTCTGGAATGATGGATCAGTGAAACATCCTTTTGGCTACACTGGTTAGTCCTGGCTCCAATGCCCTAAAAGCAGGGCTGTCCAAAATATGGCCCACAGGCTGCATGTGGCTCACCTGTGGGTTTTAATTTTCACAAGCAAAAAAATAAAATAATTTGCATGGAGTGTATATTAGATTTTTCAGTTCCATCACTAATAAATAATCTCGTTGATATTAATTTTCTTTGGTGTTTTTAAGCAGTATTACGAATGGGACATACCACATGGAATTTTCAATAGATCTGTGGGATGTGGTAAGATGCATACTAGTCAGTATGAACCTACCTTTATACTGTTGTATTGTCCCTGTGTAGTTTTGTGTTTGCTTTCCTGCTTTGCCAGTGGTATTGATAACATGCTTCTGGGTGGGGCCCTCAAAAAATTATTTTATTTTAATGCTGCCTTAAGATAACCTAAGGTTGGACAGCTCTGTCCTAAAGCAAGAGCTAACGAAGCTTAAAGCTAAACGCAGAGCCCAATGTTCTTTTCCTAAACGCTCCTCTCCTTCTAAACCAGCTGCCATGTTTTCTTTCTAGCCCTGAAATGGAATCGCTAACTCTTCCCATTCCTTCTGACTGTCTGCCTGAGCCTGGCACATCTACAATTTAGACACATTTTGTCGTAAACCAAATAACAGATGCTACTTTATCTACATGCAGTAGTTCATTAAAGAACATTTCCCCCCTTTTCATGTGGAGCATTAACTCTTTCTTCCATCAGTTCATTAATGCAAATTAATAGAAATGACATGACCCAGGGGCAATCTTGCATTGTTCTGCACTTAAAATTCCTCTGGTACTTATTGAAGGTTTTGTGATCAGACATAATCAGGCCATGGATTTTCTGGGCCAAGAAAGAAAGAAACAATTTGGTTAAGTTTGATTGGCTGCTTCAAACGGGACTTTTTGCAGTTACCATACCCAGAGCACAAAGCAAATCTAGCATCATGGGAGCTTGTTCTCTAGTGGAATCAATGGCCAATGTTTCCAGGGAGCTAAGGTGATTAATGATGGATTTCTTTTGCCTGGATCTGAAAATGGTTTAAACCAGCTTTATTTTGATTTTTTTTTTCAAAATAAAACAATCTTCAACTTGGTATGTACTATAGATATGTTACAATTCACTAGAAGAAGGGGGAATAAAATCATAGGACAATCTGTACTGCAAAAGGAAAATCTTAGTGTTTTAGGTAATCAAGTCCTTTGACCAACAAATATTTAGTAAGCTCCTACTGTGTGCAAGGCTCAGGAATATGATTCCCCAAAGAATGATGCATTCGTTTTCTGTGGTAAATGAAACAGTCTTGTCTGTTGCCAATGGTCCTGAACAGTGTGTGTTCTATAAAGGGAGAATTTTGCATCGAGCCTAATTAATGTTCCAATGTGACCTTGAAAAATGGCCTTTGGGTTTCATGTTTAGAAAACAAAAAACACCACCACAGCAGTGATATTACTCTTTTTCCTTATTTTTATTTTTTGTGTGTGTTGGGGCGGGGGAAGGGTTGTCCTTTTTTCACCACCAGTCATTCTTCAAAAGAATGCTACATGCAGGAATGCTACAGGACACAGGTAACATGTGCTCTGGCATCAAGGCCTAGAGACCTGGAAGAATGACTGCTTAGACCCTGGAGCTGTTTTTGTTTGGACAGGATGGGACTATGGGCATCATGGCACTACAGCGATGCCAGCAGCTCATGTGGGCACACTGTATCCCTCCGGAGGAAGCTGAGGATGATTGAATGGCGGGTTTGGAACGAACTCAGGGACTCATCATCCTCATTCTTCACAGCCCCTAATTTTTCATCTGACAGTTTCCCAGACTGAAAGGCATGCCTGATTAATCAAAAGTAAAATATTAATAATAAGTCTCTCCTTTGAAAAGCTGAATTTGAAAAAGATAAAACATTTTCCTGATACTTAGGTGTCATTTAAAGTAAGATGAGTTACGGTGGCTAAATAGCAGACCTGGGAACAGGAAAACGAATACACTTTTCCAGTTATTTGCACTACCACTTAATATGGCTGTGTGTGGTTGGCCCGAGGGGATAATCGAGTTCGGTACTGAAAAAAAAAGGCAGCAAGTCATAATAGTAAGTGCACTGGAACTGAGTGCAATAGTCCACTTTGCCGCTGAATTCCCACGTGACGCCTCACATTTCTAGGTCATAACTTTCCTTATCTCTGAAATGAGGGGCTTGGATTTCAGGGGCTCTTAACCTGAGTTCTGTGAACCTATGTAGATATATTTATACAGATATATAAATATATAGATATACACACACACAAAGACACACATATATATGCACATGTACATATATGTATGTATATATAATTATATTCCAATATAGTTTCATATGTAATCCTAAGGATTTATGATTTAAAAAAAGAGAAGGGACCCATAGGCTTCCCTAGATTCTGCCAAAAAACACCATGACACATGAAAAAGCTTAAGAACCCTTGGATTCAATAATCTCTTAGTTCCATTTTATCTAGAATTTTGAGAGCGTAGAATTCATTGTAAAATGCCTTGTTTGAATAGCAGGCTTTTCATCATTATAAACAAATGAATAAGTAAGTATTTTTAAGCATTTACTATATTCCTCACACACTAAGCATTGAGGGTACAAAGAGAAATGCAAGGCCATTTACATTATATATAACCTGTGCATATATAGTTACTGCAGGTTGTCTTTTCCATTAGAGCATGAACTACGTGAGGGCAAGAAACCATGTCTTTTCCTTTTTTTGTATCCCTGGTGCTTAGCACAGCGTCTGATGTATAATAAGAGCTTAGTAACTGTTTGCTCACTATGAAAATCATTGTTCTCATGGTGTTTATATTCTAAATAAAGAAGACAGTAAATATCTGAAAGATCAGTTATAAAGTAGATGGGAAGGTCCAGTGGATCTTAGGTGGCATCAGCACATCGTATGACAATACGCAAGGGTACAGAGGATACAGGGGATGGACAAATGGTAAGTTCCAGTGATCTTTAGATCTTAGTTGCAGGGATAATAAGCTCTGTGGTCCTTCATCTTACCTGAAAGATTATTGTTAGTGACTCTTTGCCCATCTAATTTGTGGGAGCAACCATGTCTCCCCTATATAGTAAAAAGTTGTGTGTGTGTATGTGTGTGTGTTGGGGAGCATATGGGAAGGTCGATCCAGTTCAGATCAATCAGGAAGTGAAGAGTGGTCATGAGGGTTAGAATGTAGTAGGGGATCTAGGTTCCGTCCCATAGGAGTAGGAATAGGGAGGGGGGCAGTCAACATTTAACCAAGAGGGGTCATTGATAGGAAGGCTGGAGGAAGGGTTGGCTCTGTCACCTGCTCTACTGGGACTTCCTATTTTCAGTATGATCTGGGCATCACGCAGTTTGGGCTACCCAATTACATAGGGCACATAAAGGACTCCTCAAACATATTGGCTTCTGTTAGGCCCTTCAGCATTCTACTGTCTAAAGACATGTTCATTTGTTACATAAAAAATGATTTCTCATCTTGGTTGTCATATTCCCCTAAATCTTCTCTCCTCTAAACTACTTATCCTCTTTGTGGCATGATCTTGAGAGCCCTCACCATCCTGGTCAACTTCCTCTGAAAATGCTCTACTGTGGCAATGTCCTTCCTTAAATGTGACTCCAGAACTGAGCAGAAGTCTTGAGATATAACTTGACCAAGCCACAGTATACATGGCTATCACTTTCCTCCTTAGGAACACTACATTTCTTTTAAAGCTGCCTAAGATCACATTAGCTTTTGGTGGGGGAGGCTGCAACATTTTCTGAAAAAAAATCCATGATTTAAGATAATTCCCAGGGACAACAGAAATAATTAATAATTCACATTTTTTTGTAACATTTTGAGGTTTGTACATCTCTTTTCCGCACAATAACTCAGTGAGATAGTAAGTTAGTGCAAGTATACACCTTTTACAAATGAGAATCTAGAAGCTCAAAGAGCGTGCGCCTTAAGTGACTTTCTTAAGGTCATGTTGCTAACAAGTAGAAGGGCTAGGTGGGCCTTGAACCTAGGTCTTCTGACTCTAAGATCAACGAATAAATCCATCCAATCTCAATGAATTACTCTTTTACACTGATAATGGGATGAGAACTCTAAATGGGATGATAATGGGATGAGATCAGCACTAAAAAATATAGTCTAGAGAGACTTGCTAGATATCTTTAAGGTGAACTAAGGATTCCTTGACAACCCCTCAAACCTCAAAGTCTTTTTCCTTGCCCTAGGTTACTTCCTGGCTTCATTTGGAGTTGTACCAGCTTCACTAAACGCCAATAATCCCAAACATGGCAGAATCACTAGGAGTGTGTAAATTTTGCTTTGGTTTGGATCCCAGGTATGAGGTGCCCTCCCAAGAGGTTGCAACATGGAAATTTGACATTCCACGTTAATATATTTGAAAAGCTCAAAAACACTTAGAAGAGCCACTGATGCCTCATTGTGGCATGGAAATGGGCCTAGGGTATCTAAGGCTAGGGCAGCTGGAATACTTTCAAATGCAGATCCAGTGATATGTCTGTCATGGGAAGAACACCCTAAGTTTGGAGAGGCTTATCAGCATGTTGGTCACTGAATGATAAAGCTTTTGTCCACAGAAACCCGGAATCAAAGAATCTCAAGGTTGGAAAGGACGTTGATGATGATCTAACCTATTCTGGCCTATATCTGAAGCAGCATCTCCACTATAACACAGCTGATGATGAATTGTCATTTGGCTTTTGTCTGAAGATCTACAGTGAAGGCATATCGAATGACTTCTCAAGGTTGACTCCTCCATTTCCCTTTTGGAGAGTTCTAGTTGCTGGGAAGTTTTTTGCTTTTTTTTTTCTTCCCACCACAACAAACACACATTTGTCTTTTTGCATCTTCTAGCTATTTTTACTGATTCTGCTTTCTGGGCCCAAATAGAACAAATTTAACTTCTCTTCCATGTGGCAACACTTGAAATTGTCGTTCAGTCATGTCTGACTTTTCATGGCCCTATGGATCACACTTTCCATGGGGTTTTCTTGGTAAAGATATTGCAGTTGTTTGCCATTTCCTTTTTCGGTGGACTAAGGCAAACAGAGGTTAAGTGACTTGCCTAGGGTCACACAGCTAGTGAGTTTTTGAAATTGAATTTGAACTCAGGTCTTCCTGACTCCAGGCCCAATAGTCTATATACTGAGCCATCTAACTGCCTCTAGCACTTGAAATACTTGAAGACCATGGTTATATCTTCCTCGAGCCTTATCTTCTCCAAGCTGAACTTCATCCTCATTGTTCACCTCAGCTTGCTCTCCAGTTTATCAGTGGCCAATGGTATTCCAGAACTGGCTTATATCAGCTCATAGGAAGCTGCTAGATTTTCCATGTGAGCATTTATACCTTGGAAATTGACATTACAAATCATGGCTTAATTTATAATTTTGTTGATTTGTAGACTTAAGAAAGTGATGAAGAAAATGTTAATAATAAAAACAACTTTAAAATGTGCCATGTGCACTTTTTTTTTCAGATAGCTGGTTGTTAAACATTTACCAGCACACTTCTGTCAATGTTATTTCTAAAATGTGATACCCAGAACTGAACACAATATTCTCAATGTGAACTGACCAGGGAAGAGTACATTGGGACTAACAGTGCCTCTCAATGTTGCCCAAGATTAAATTGTTTTTTTGGGTAACACATCATGCTCTAAAATGTTATCTAAATGTTACTAAAAAGTAAGAATTCATATTTATCCTTATTAAATTTCATCTTCTCAGATGCATCCCAATTTTCTAACTTGTCATGGTCTTTTTGGATATTCCCAGTCATTCATTTTGTTAGCTCTTCCTCCTGGCCTTCTGTCATTTTTAATTGATAAATTTATATATAATATATGTATGTATATATGCATATATATGTACATAATTTTTGTTTGCTTAACTCATTCATTCACTTGTTTGTTCATTTGTTTGTGAGGCCTCTCTATGTCACCCAAGTTGCAGGATCAACACCCATTTACAGGCCCAAAACCACTCTTTTTTTTTAAATTTATTTTTGACATGTTTGGTTTTCAGCATTGATTTTCACAGGCGTTTGAATTACAAATTTTCTCCCCATTTCCTCTCCCCCCACTCCAAGATGGCGTACATTCTGGTTGCCCTGTTCCCCAGTCTGCCCTCCCCTCTGTCGCCCCATTCCCCTCCCATCCCCCTTTCCCTTCCTCTCTCCCCTCTTCCCTTCCCATCTACCCT